>BTPG01000002.1:174088968-174580902 GCA_036245525.1 Semisulcospira habei
GTATTATTAACACTATGACTGAGTTAACCCCTTAAATTCTCAGTCATAGTGTTAATGAAGATTCAGTTCTTTCTTTATATATCTAATTACAGAGAAAAATAAAAGGAATTTGAGAAAAAGGAAAGGCAAGGTCGTGTGCGTTTTTGTGAGCGAATAACATAGAAAAATGAGGGCCATAGAAGATTCTCTAAAACTCCCATATTCCCCCTCTCTGCAGTTCTCAGTCCTTTTACAAATCATGGAATCCTCTGGCTGTGGGTAGTGCTTTTAGTCGAGGTGATTCCTGTAGGAATCACCTCGACTAAAAGCACTACCCACAGCAAAAGGGTTGGTAGGAATCACCTGGACTAAAAGCACTGCCAACACCCACAGGGTTAAAAAGCACTGCCAACACCCACAGGGTTAACCTTGAACCACATGGCCGAAAGAAAAACTGAAGAAATGTATTATGGCTGATGTCATCCGTGGTTGGCCTGCGTTCAGCTATGCACAAGCCAGCTGAGGGTAATGTTGGTTTGGTGACAGTTTGCTCACTGAGATTATTCATTGTGCTCATTAGCATGTTCATGTTGGCACCGAAGCCACAGCGTACGCTAGTTTTGCCATCTGCAACTGAAAAACTGTAGTGTCTGCTTTAACACTCTTGTGCAAGCAGCCATCGGTACTATTAACAGTACAACACACACACTGTGTACAGGTGTGTGTTGTATTGTTACACACACTGTTTACCAAACCGGTGGCTGCATGCACAAGGTGGTTATTTAAAAACACCTTTTCCATTTTTTTCTTTTTTTTTTTCTTTGATTGTTTCAGCTGGCAAGTCATCTTTTGCCAGTACCTATTTGGTACCGAAAGGCTATGTCTACATCAACCAGGTAGAATAGATTACATTTTGGACAGTAATTTTACATGTTTGATCCATCATAAGAAATGTTGGCAGAGGGAAATGTCTCATCCAATAATCATCGTCTTGTCACACTAATAGTACTACACAAAATAGCAAAAGGTAGAACTTTCATGTTTAAACTGCACACAGTTGCCAGGAAATGAAGCACTTCAGAAACATTCATTTTTCTCTAAAAGGTATTTTTCGAAAAATCCTTCTCGACGACATGACTATGTGGAAGTGTCTACTACTTACTCAATTTTAGCCTAAGAACCCATTGTGTTACCACACAACCCGGGAGGCACTCGGGGAACCCCCAGAGGGGCCGAGAGTTGTCTCCCGTTCCTGCCCATCTGGTTCCGAGTCACGTGGTGACCAACCAGTCAGTATACTTAGCTCACCAGCGGCAAGCGGGGCAGGTGGGAGGGTCCTCTGAATCATGTCATCAGTAAGTATTTTTCGAAAAAATACCTTTTAGAGAAAAATGAATTTATTTCCTCAAAAACATTACCGATGACATGACTATGTGGAAGAATTGCGATGAGAAGGAGGGTGCCGCGCCCAACTCCCTCGCAAGGGCTATAGTCAGAGCCACCCTCCCTGCCGCAACCTCCCTACAATTTTAGCTAAGTGCGTACCTACGGCGCCTGTGGCGCCAGGAGGGAGTGTTGCGCCGCAGAGATGTCCCCCACCAGTGCGAGGTTGTCTCGCTGGCCTGCCAGATCCCGGAGGTAGAAGCGGCCGAAGGTCGATTTTGTCCGCCAGCCCACGGTTGCCACGATGTCTTTGACAGCGCAGTTCCAGTTGAACATGACGCTCGTGGCCATGGCTCGTACCTCATGTGCGCGTATCTTCAGCCTCTTCGCTCCCTGTGGGGAGAGGTCCTGGTAGGCGGACCGTATGACCCAGCATAGCCAGGAAGATATCGTCTGGGCTGTTATGTCGGTTCTGCCGGGTTTTAAAGGTAGAAAGAGGCGTGAGCATCCTCTCCGGATGGCTTTGGTTCGGCGTAGGTAAATGCGTAGGGCGCGCACAGGATCTTGTTGCCTGGTCTCCCGGGGAAGTTCGTCCCTCGCAGCGGCCGCAAGGTGATCACCTGTGGCGTGGTCAAAGGAGACCTGGTCTTGGCAAGGAAGGCAGGGTCCGTGAGTAGCTGCATGGAACCATCCGCTCTAAACTGCAGGCAGGCAGGGCGCACTGAGAGCGCATGTAGCTCGCTTACTCATGCCACCGTGACAAGGGCCAACAGGAAGCATGTCTTACGAGTCACATCCGCGAAGTGGGCCAAAGGCAGCAGTTCGAATCTGGCCAAGTTCAGCCATGTCAGTACCCAGGGAAGGTCCCAGGGAGGGATGAGCGAGCGGGGCACCGGACGCTGCAGGCCGAAGTGAGTCATAAGTTCGGCGATGTCTTTACAGGCGCTGGGGTCCGGGCGGCCGATGTGCCGGTAGGTGTCGGCAATCATGGACAGGTACCCCCTGATGGTGATAGGGGCTAACCCTTGGTCTCCGAAGAGCCAGAGGAAGAAGTCTGCGAGCTGGGGATTAGTCAGTTCCGTGGTGGAGAGGCGCTGGTCATCGCACCAGGAGCACAGTACTCGCTATTTTCCCTCGTAGACGCGTCGTGTCGAGGGTCTGCGGGCTGTAGCGATAGCTTCCACTGCTGCACTCGAGAAGCCTCTAGCGGCGAGGGCTTGCCGCACAATCTCCAAGCGTGAAGGAGTAGGCGCTCCAGGCACGGGTGGAACAGCGGATGTTGGGGCTGCTTGAGCATCGTGCTCGGCGTGGGCAGCAGCAGTGGAAGTCGGTGGCAAGACTGAGGAAGTCGGTGGTCCAGGACCGTTTCCAGGAGAACGGGTCGATCAGTAAGACGACTGCGTTGCATCCTCGAAGCTTGAGGAGTACTTTGGGGACGAGGACTGTCGGGGGTTACGCATACGCGATGAGACCATCCCATGGGATGGAAAGCGCGTCGACTGCCCAGGCCAGAGGGTATGGGATCGGGGAGACGAATAGGGGAAGCTGGTGATTCCACCTCGTGGCGAACAGATCGACCATAGGCGTCTCCCAGTGCGCGCAGATCATCTGAAAGATGTCCCGGCGTAGGGTCCACTCTGTGTGTAGCAACTGGCCGCGCCGGGAGAAAGAGTCGGCCAAGACGTTCAAGTGACCAGGTATGTGTCGAGCTCGGAGGGAAATGTTGCTGTCCTCGCACCAGCGCATCAGATGGTAGAGGAGCATGCACAGGTCGGGTGAGCGCGTCCCGCCCTGCTTCTGGACGTAAGCCACCACTGTCGCGTTATCGGAGAGGACGAGCAGCTCCTGGTGACAGAGTTGTTCCTCCCACGCGATGAGGGCTTGCCAAACTGCTTGCAGCTCCAACCAGTTGATGTGCTTGTCTGCAAACTCTGGAGGCCAGAGGCCGAACGTCATGAGGAACCGCGGTAGCAGGTGTACTCCCCAACCAGCAAGACTTGCGTCGACACACAGGAAGAGTTGAGGGGGCGGAGAGTCAGGGGAACTCCCGAAGCGAGCCACGGCGTGTCCATCCAATGTAGCAGATGGGGGCGAAGCATCGGAGTCATGGGTACCATGGCGGCCAAATCGCCGGAGGAGGGACGCCAGTGAAGCAGGAGGTGCAGCTGTAGCGGCCGGGCGTAGAGACGACCGAGGGTGAGTAGATCCGCCGCTGCATTCATCAAGCCAAGGAGCTGAAGCCAGACTCTGGCGGGGGCTGCATCCTGCTGGGCTACCTGGCCGGCTAGGGCGACTAACTTCAGGATCTTCGGCTCCGGCAAACGCACCCTGTTGAGGTTGGTGGCGAACTCCATGCCTAGGTGGACGAAGCGACGCGAGGGAGTGAGGTCCGTCTTGCCCTTGGTAACGGTCTCCAAGATCCAGGGATCATCCTCGCTGCACAGCGCGAGCTTCCCGCCGACTGGAGACCCTGGCGCGGTCGGTGGAGGCAGTGGATGGGAGAAGTCAGGCGGCCCGCCCGCGCCCTGGGCGACGGGCAGGATGGGGCCAGGTGGGGGCAGGGGCGCTAACAGGTCCGGGGCGGCCGAAGGTGGGGCGGCGACAAGGGGCCCGTGGAGGAGGCATGGGGGTGGAAGACGTGGCGGGTCTGGAGGTCCGCAGGGCGCGACCCACCACCTTGCAGGCAGCCTGAAAGCGCGGTGGGGCTGTTCAACGAGGCCAACGGTCCGAGTTAGCATCCTTCACCGTCTGCCAGGTCTCACCGAAGAGCAGAGGGCCACCAAGGGGAGCACGGCGCAGCTGAGTCCTCAGATCGGGGGGGCATTCCGCGGCAGGCCAGCAACACGGCATCCCGAAGCAGCAGGTCGCAGTTAGAGGCGGCAGCCATGGCGTTGACTGACGAGTGATACGCCGCCCGGTTGGCCACTTCCGCGAGCGCGAGTAGATCTCCTAGGAGGGGCATCAAGGACGGGTGCCAGGCGTCCTCGATGCAGCGCACGAAGGCTTGGGTCAGCAGCTCCAGGAATCCCGCGCAGGCCAAGGTGTTACGGACGAGGGAGGCAGTCTTGTCCAGTCCGCGGGGCAGGGCACGCTTCAGCAGGGCGGCACCTCCAGCCTGAACCAAGGCTGGCGGATCCACAACAGGAAGAGGGCAGGTGAACGCCTGGGAATGGCCCGAGTACCGGTCCTGACAAAAGGCAATGTCGAGTCCAGCTGGCCACCTACGGTCCGAGAAGAACTCGGAGTCCCAGGAACCCGACAGTAGGTGAGCGGAGAAGGCGTCGCGCAGGTCACGAAAGCCGGGAGGCTGCGGCAGAGACTTGAACCTCTTCACCTGTCTTCCAGCATCGACAAATGTGGAGATCTTCCTCTTGAGCGGGGGCGACAGCGGGCAGGCATACTCGGGAAGTGTGGTGGCGATGAGACGAGCAGCTTCGTCCAGGGATAGCATGGTGTCTGCACGCGAACACAAGGCCAGCTTGAGGGAATCCGAGGCGTCGGAAGAGGGAGAGCGAGGCGAAGGAGAGCGGCTAAGTCCACCGAGAAGAGCGGAAACGGAGTCCTCGGCCAGCAGGCTCGGGGTCTCGTCATCCACCGGGCGGGGGGGGGGAGGAGGTCCGCGATGCAGACGAGGGCTAGGGGCGACGACATCCAAGCGCCGGAGGCCAGAGGAGGAGGGGAAATGACCCGAACCGAGGGGGGGCTGTCGACAATGACGGGTCGGCGTCCGTGGCGAGGCACGATGAGGCGAAGAGCGGTTGACGCAGGAAGAGTGTCTGGAGCGCAACGAGCGACTGCGACTACGCGAACGCTGCCGACGAAGCTGAGGGGGGGGGGGGGGGGCGGGGCTCCTACTAGGGCGCCGTTGGGGGGGGGGGGGGGCGAAGGGTGGTGGGCCGAGCACGGAGGGGAGGGACGAGACGAGCGGGTGGCCGGTCGATGGAAAGGACGTCCGAGAGTGGGTCGAGCGTGACGAAGCCGAAGAGCGGTGGGGGCTGCGGCCCCTGGAGTGGAGCGAAGTGTGGTCCTTCCTGCGCTCGACAACAGGGGAGCACGAGTGGTGGAGCTGGAGTAGCGTGAGGGCTGTGAACTGCCCGAAGTCCTCGGACGCGTGGGTAAAGGTCTCTCCGAGCCGGGCTCAGTGAGGCGGGCTCTCTGCCGGCAAGTAGGCTCCCCGTAGGAACCAGCGGGCTTTGTCCGGGCGGGCTCCCTCCTGGAAGCGATCACGTTGAAAGCAATCCTGCTCCGAGTGCTGGGCTCCCGCGTCCGGTGTGGCGTCCGTTCCACAAGGTTGGTGCAGTCTTGTGCAGTCACTGCTCCGGGCATGGGGGATGGCGCCTCGACTGGAGTAGGATCACACACTGGTGCCGGTCGCTCGCATCTGTAAAAACTCCATAACTGCGAGCAGCGCAGCTCAGGCCAGGTGGAGCAGATGTCGCAAGCGTGGTCAGAGGTGCATCTGGTGCAGGGGAGACAGACCTTGTGGTTGTCCGATGGCCATTGGAACCCTCCGCATTGCATGCAGGTCAGCACCTGGCAACTGCAACACATAACAGACATGGAGGCCCGCGGGCGAGGGCCTGTGGGACCCCGACCAGGTAAGGCGAGCCTTCGCAACATAATGGCACAAAAAACAAGGAACAAGCCTGCATGTAAGCGTCTGGTTCTGCAACACCTACCAACGTAACAGCTAGTGGGTGCGGGCACGTGGGGCCCCGCCAAGCTAAGGCGAGCATATGACACATCAGGTACAAAAACACAAGCATGCAGGCCAGAGCCTGGTACTGCAACACCTGTCAACCGGCAAAGCGAGAAGCGTGGGAATGTGGGGCCCCGCCAAGCTAAGGTCAGTACTCAACACCGCATGTCACGACAGGTACGGGCATGAAGGTAGCAACATTTATCAACGTAATGGCGACGGGGCGCGGGCACAAGGGGCCAAGCTAAGTGAGCCATGGACGCATAATAGTTCCCCAAGAATAACAAAAGGTACAAGCAAGCAGGTAAGCGCCAAAACCTGCCACATAAATCATGTGAAAGGTGAGTGAGCGTGGGCACGTGGTGCCCCGCCAAGCTAAGACAAATGTTTGGCGCGCAAGCCACAGCGAAGATGAAGAATGATTTGTCTCTGCTCGAACCGGCGCCCAGCCCGGGAGCCGGCCAAGGGCTAACACAGCTACCTTACCTCTCCGCCGGAGCGGGGGCAGGGGAAGGAACCTCCATAACACCCTCAGCGTGCGAACGCGGGCGGTGTCCCAGCAAACCGCACTGAGCAACCCAAGGCGCAGGCGAGGGCAGCAGCCGAATGAGCAGGGAACAAGCAGACCCACACAGGGCACAGGCAGGGTCGGCGAAAGCAGAAGTCCAACGAGAAGAGAAGTCGTGCAGAATAATAATAATAATAATAATAATTACGGTATTTATAATGCGCTTATAATAATTATAACTCTAAGCGCGCACTCACAACATGCGCACGTTTAGACAACGACTCACACACCACAAATAGTGAAATACATTACGACAGTCAGCTTGGGGTGGGGAGTGTGGTGATATAGTGCTAGAACTGTTGAAAGAGGTGAGTTTTGAGGGCGGACTGGAAGGAGGAGAGAGAGTGTTTCGGACGGAGAGAGAGTGGGAGAGTGTTCCAGGTGGATATACCGTATACTGAGAAGGAGTGGGGGCCGAAAGTGCTGAGTTTGGTGTGGGGGATGTGGAGGCGGAGAGGGTCAGAGGCGGAGCGGAGGGAGCGGGAAGGAGTGTAGGGGTGAAGTAAGTTGGAGAGATAGGCAGGAGCGCAGTTGTTCAGGGATTTGTAGCAGAGAGACAGAATCTTGTATTGGATGCGTTGTGGGATGGGAAGCCAGTGAAGGAGTTTGAGCAGGGGAGTGATGTGGTCGGATTTTTTTTTTCTGAGGACGAGGCAGGCAGCATTGTTCTAGACGCGCTGGAGAGTGAAAGTGGTGGAGTGAGGGAGGCCGGAAAGGAGAGAGTTGCAGTAGTCGATGCGGGATAGGATGAGAGAGACAGCAAGTTTGGTAGCAGCTTCGATAGTGAGGTATTTTCTGATCTGACTGATGTGGCGGAGGTTGAAGTAGCATGCCTGGGCCATGGCGGAGAAGACCGGCAAAGCAACCGGTCGAACAAGGCAAAGTCAAAGTCCGTAGGCTAAGGCAAACACATCTGAACTGCGTGAGCTAAGTAGCATGACTGGTTGGTCACCACGTGACTCAGAACCGGATGGACAGGAATGGGAGACAACTTTCGGCCCCTCTGGGGGTTCCCCGAGTGCCTCCCGGGTTGTGTGGTAACACAACGGGTTCTTAGGCTAAAATTGAGTAAGTAGTAGACACTTCCACATGGTCATGTCATCGGTAATGTTTTTGAGGAAATAAATGACAGCTTGGATGAGTTACATCTGCCAACAGATACATATTTTTTAATTGCTTTCTACCACAGTTTAACTCCTGGACATAGCCAGAACCACAGAACTGCAAGAATCTTAGAACCTATTGTGCCGCCACAGTCATGGGGGCTCATGAGGTTTTAAGCCTCTTGCTAGACATTATTTTGTATCTTCGTTTGACTGCTGGGGTTCATATGCTTTGAACTTACGAACTTACGATTGTTTTTGTTGCATTTTTAACCCATTACATCCTCAGGCTGATTTTTGGGGTACATTTGCTTATTGTCCTGTGAAGGCTACATTAGAGATTAGGAGATAGATCAGCCATTTCAGTTCAAGGGTGGTACCAGAATAGCTTGGAGACGCCAACCTATTCTGGCACCACCCTTAAACTATGATAGTCAGATTTATTTCAAGCAATGGGTGTATCAGGATGATAAGGGTTAAAGTGCTTGACTGTTTGTTCAGGACACTCTGAAGACATGGCAGAAATGTGTGGGTGAATGCAAGAAAGCCCTGGCCGCAGGGAAAAGTGTGGTCATTGACAACACCAATGTGGACCCAGAGGCAAGAGCAAGGTCAGCCTTTATTGGTGTACTTAACTCAAGAGACAGATTGACCATGATAGTTCAAGGGCGGCCCATCTAGACACAATGCTAGAAGATATGGATCGACCGTGATAGTTCGAGGGTGCTGTCTGAATAGCTTGGCGCCTGGAGGGGCCAAGCTGTTCTGGCACCACCCTTGAACTGTCGTGGTCGATAGGTTTCCTGTTTGATAATGCAGCCTTCAGAGGTACAGTCCTAAATTTCGGATTTCAGTTTTAGAGCTCAACATGTGGTTATTATGTACAAGGGTTGTATGATCATATACATTATTATTATTATTATTATCCGTGTATCTTGCCAATTGCAAAATCATGTATGAAAAACAGACATGAAATCTATACTTGAAGTTACGTGTGTCTTCTCTCCACACATGAGTGAGCAGCTTCCCAAAAGGTGCATGCTTTGGAGCGGCCTCGAGACAAATAATAATGACATTTTCAACTTCAGGAGGTGTTTATATCTTTAATTTTGGGATGGAACAGAAAACAGTGTACAGAAAAGCGAATACAGGTCAGCCTCATTTTAGCACAATACCTAGGATCCATAAAGTCAAACGGTGTTGTTGGTGTTCGTTTTTTTAAAATATCCTCTGAGGTTATCAGTTTTTTTTTTATATAACCTTTGAGGTCTATCTACATCACAGTTCTGGAGACACATCAACCATGATAATTCAAGAGTGGTGTCAGAATAGCTTGGCGCCTGTATGCGCCAAGCTATCCTGACACCACCGTTGAACTATCATGTTCCGTTCACATCTCATAGTTTATCAAGTTTTTATGGGATAATTGAATCACTTTCTCATGATAATTCAAGATTCTCTTGATCTGTGCAGGTATATTGAGTGTGCATGGAAGGCTGGGAAACCTTGTCGATGTTTCTTCTTCAATGTTTCTGTCGCTCACTGCAGGCATAATGAAAGGGTAGGTGTTTATGCTGAAGGATTTCATGATTTTAGACCCTACGATTCCTGGAGGAACAGACTGAAGGTGGAACCTCCAGGGTAGTGCCTGTTTAGCTTTATTATGGACAGTTCTCTGTCAAAGTTATGTCCCGAATTTCAGATGACAGCTTCAAAAAAAAATTTATTTCCTCAAAAGACCTACCGATGGCTTTACTGTTAGGAAGGTACACTTAGCTTACCGATTTCAGCCTAAGATCCCTTGTGTATACCTATATAACAAGGGAAGTAACACTTAGTAAAGTGTTACCATGATACTTGAGTAGCCTCCCTTCCTCCATATAAGCCCACGTGAGCAGCGGTGCCACCCCAGTCTTATGCTTAGCTTCCTAGAGGAAAGATATCCTACCGGTTTTGGCCTTCGCTGCTTTAGCTTTGGTGACTTGTGCTTTGCCTACCCCCTTCTTTGCTTGTTACCCACTCTGGCTGTGACAAGGTAAGGCCTCGGGTAATGCTTCAGATGGCTGTCCCAGGTTTGACAGGCCCGTTGCAATGCTCGTGGATATCACGATAATTCTACGGCAATGTTTATAGAGTTGCTTCCGTGAGTTCGATCCACGTGGCCCAGTTCGTTAGGCCACATGTAGGGTGTCCATTTTATTCTGCACCTTTCTATTTGCAGTGTCCAAGTTCGAACCTGTTGGAGGTGAAGGGTCTTTCAATGGCCCAGAGATGACCACGTGCCACCTGTGCCTACCATGTTCTGGGTGCTCTTCCTCCCGGACTTGCAACTGACATGTGCTCCACCTGGAGGGAGGAGCAGTGGTCACAACTGTGGAGTTTTTATCAGAGGAAACGGTATCTACGACCCAGGACCGCCATGTCAACATGTGGTGAGATGGCGGAGGATCCTCTTCTGGCCCCCATACCTCTCGGACCCCCAGGATCTCGCAGAAGGGCGGTGTCCGACATAGTGGGCCCGTCCGCGCACCTTATTCAGCCCGCCTTTCCAGCCCTGTCATTTCCCACACGACCCCACCACGGCGGTTTCTCTCTGCGGGCTTTGGCCTACTTAGTTTCAATGGCTACGTGTGTGTGCGAGCTAACCTGCCATTTGTCCAGACGTGCAATGGAGCTGTGGCAGAAATTATTTGGAATAGCTAGGTTGCCATTTCCAGCAGTGTGCGCGTGTGCTGAACTTGAGCCTCTTAGGGGAAAGGTTACAGCACATTTGCTGGTCTTACCAAGTGTTTAATTCGCTTTCAGTGTAAGTGCAGGAAATGAAATTATAAGCTTGATAAAGGCAGACCATTTGCCTTTAAGGTTAGAAAGATATTTGCGCTGTGAAAACCTGAGAAACTAGAAGTTATGGGGCTGCACCACTTTCCTTCTTCTTGTTGACCCTTCAGGTGGGACAAAGCATGGATGACAGACCTGTTGAGTCTCGCCATGGAGCCTCCCGTAGAGCTGCCAACTCCCCGTGCGATGCTGAAACAACCCAGTCGGAATCTCTTCCACCTGTTCCCGGAAGACTTTTCCTACACGCCTGGAGGTGGTGCGGGAGGCCCTCGCGGCAAGGGATTTCTCATATGTTGCACTGGAGGCTATCTCTTCAGCCCGCAGACAGTCCACCCGCAGGGTATACGAGGGGAAGTGGAGCGTCCTGCAGTCCTGGTGCATGACTAGGCACCTCCCCCCCCCCCCCCACAGCATTGATGATGCTCCAGCTGGCTGAGTTCTTTATATGGCTGTTCAATAGAAGAACTTGGCACCTGTTACCATCAAAGGCTACCGAGCCATGATCTCGGGCACGTACCGTCATTTGGGGTGGGCAGACCCAGGGTCGTGCAGACCTATTAGCACGCTTCGAGCTCCAGTGGCCTACAGTGCGCTCTTTACTGCCATGCTGGGACCTGCCTTGGGTGCTGACTTTGCTTAATTCGGAGGTTTGAGCCCCTGCCTTTGGCTAGGCAGGCAGATGTGGCTCAGAAGACTTGCTTTCTCCTTGCCCTAGCGAAGGCGGCGAGAGTAAGTGAACTACACGCCATGTTGGTGGACCAATCCTGTCTTCACTTCAGGGCTGATGGTCCGGTACAGCTCCTGACTAACCCGGCATTCATTGCCAAGAACAGACTCCCCTCCATGGGTGTGCAATTGATCAACTTGCTTCCGCTCAAGGGTGTTGACCGTTCACAGGAGTCCTGTCAGCAGGACCCGGTCAGGGCCTTGAGGATCTATCTGCGCAGATCTAAGCCTTACAGGAGAGGCTGGTTCCGCCTTTTCCTGCCTTTGATCCTCGGGAGGGAGGAGTTTTCGGTGCAGACGATCTCATCTTGGCTGCGCTAGGTCATTAGGTCTGCTTACGAGAACCTCTTGCCGGAAGGGGCGAGGAGATGGCAGATCAGGGCTCATGAGATCAGAGCGGTCTCACCGAGTATCGCCTTCAATCGTAATTGTGCAGTGAAGGACATTATTGCGGCGGTGGGTTGGCATTCAGACCCCACCTTTGACCGCTTCTACCTGTGGGATTCCTCTGGCCAGCGAAGGAATCTGGCTCTGGTGGGAGCCCAGCACTCCTTCCCGGCGCCTCTGGTGCCCTTGGTAACGCTTAGCTGAAATCGTCGGGAGATTGCTCCTTTCTTTCCTCTGAGCGCGGTTCAGTAGCCAGGGCCCTGGCGGAACCCTCCTCCTTTTAGTTATTCTTCCTGACAGTAATGCCATCGGTAGGTCTTTTGAGGAAATAAATGTATTTTTCTCTAAAATGTAAATTTTCCAAAAATACCTACGATGGCATTACTCGAAGGACCCTCCCGCCTGCCCCACATGCTGCCATCAAGCTAACAGTAAGACTGGAGTGGCACCACTGCTCACATGGACTTATACAGAGAAAGGGAGGTTACTCAAGTATCATAGTAACACTTTACTTGGAGTTACTTCCCTTGTTGTATAGGTATACACAAGGGATCTTAGGCTGAAATCGGTAAGCTAAGTGTACCTTCCTAACAGTAATGCCATCGGTAGGTATTTTTCGAAAAAATACATTTTAGAGAAAAATACATGTTTCATTTGTTTCAGATTAGACAAGATTTGACTTTGATACGGAATGTTGTTCGTATAGAAGTGATAAGATTGTCACTTTAATTTTTGTCTGTGCAGTTTCGTGAAATCGTCAGTGCTTCACACAAACCCATCAACGAACAGATTTTCAACTCCACCAAGTAAGTTGTGTTTTGTCTTTTATTTGGTTATCGTGTTGTTTGGTTATCGTGTTGTTTGGCAGCCGCAAATATTAAACTAGTCGGAAACGACTGCTGCTCCTTCATCTCGAACTGGAGAAACAGATCGACGTGCGGAACTCAAGTTTAGTACTTATTTTCTCAAAATCATTACTGACGGCATAACTACTAGGAATACTTCGCTTAGCTTAACAATTTTAACCCCCAAAACTAGTGTACGTTACGACAGGGGAGGCAATCACTAGGGGTGTCATTATCAGGACACCCGGGGTGGCCTCCCCTGCTTCCCTATCCGGTGGCGCGCTTACCGTTTCCCGCCAGTCTCTTCGCTTAGCTACTCAGGACAGGCCGTGTGCATATCATGCTCCAGCTGTAGTTAGGTGAATTACCGTTGTGTACTGTGGACTTTGGATTTATGTGTTTCGGTCTTTCGTGGGTTTGGATTATGTGCATTGTGTTGTGTTTGGATTACCTACGTGTTCTGTGGATTACGTCCTGGAATCCACTTCTTCCAAAACCCTCTATGCTACCATGAACACACTCCTAGGCATTTCTAAAGACTCTCCTCTCCCCAACACACACAGCAAAGAAGAACTCCCATCCGCTTTTTCCACATATTTTTCTGACAAAATCCAAACCGTGCGCAACACACTCGACACTCTGCCTTCTCCACCTTGCCCTCCCGACACCCCCTTTTCCGGCACTCCCCTCTCGTCCTTCCGGCCCGTCTCTCAGGACAAAGTCCTCAAGACCATAAAGTCCATGCCTCTCAAAACCTGCGAACTAGACCCTCTCCCAGCTTCTCTCTACCGGGATGGCCTTCCAAAACTTCTGCCATTCATTACCGACATCATCAACACATCTCTAGAGAACGGCTCCGTCCCTGATATCTTCAAGTCCGCCATCGTCCGTCCTCTCCTCAAAAAACACAACCTCGACCCAAACGAACTCAAAAACTATCGCCCAGTCTCCAATCTCTCTTTCCTGTCTAAGCTTCTTGAGAAGGTCGTTCTCAACCAGCTCAACCTCCACCTCGCCGACAACAACCTCCTCAGTCCCTTCCAGTCTGCCTATCGCAAACATCACAGCACTGAAACAGCCCTTAGCCCTTCTACATATCTTAAACGACCTACTTCTCTCCACCGACTCGGGCAACATCTCCCTTCTTACGCTACTCGACCTCTCTGACGCCTTTGACACTATAGACCACTCTATCCTCCTCCACCGCCTTCACCACTCCTTTGGCATCACTGACTCTGCTCACTCCTCGTTTCTCTCCTACCTCTCCGACAGACAGCAGTCCGTCACCATCGACGGTGTCTCCTCGAACCCAGTCACGCTCTCCTGCGGAGTTCCACAGGGGTCCGTCCTGGGCCCGGTCCTTTTCACACTCTACACCTCTCCCCTGTCCAACATCATCCAGTCTCACCACATACACCGCCACCTCTACGCTGACGACTCACAACTACTAGACAAAGACAAACTCGATGACACTCGGTCACTACTGACTCGCACGGCTGACTGCTACGAAGACGTGAAAAACTGGATGACAGCAAACAAGCTTAAACTGAATGACGACAAAACGGAAGCCATGCTGGTAGGCACTCACCAGAAACTTTCCCAGCTCCCTCCCTTCCTCCACCTTCAACTCGACAGCACCCCCATCTCCCTCTCTGACTCGGCCAAAAACCTCGGCGTTATCCTCGATTCCTCTCTTTCCATGACCAGCTTCGTCTCCGCCACGGCCCAGGCATGCTACTTCAACCTCCGCCGCATCAGTCAGATCAGAAAATACCTCACTACCGAAGCTGCCACCAAACTTGCTGTCTCTCTCATCCTATCCCACATCGACTACTGCAACTCTCTCCTTTCCGGCCTCCCTCACTCCACCACTTTCACTCTCCAGCGCATCCAGAACAATGCTGCCCGCCTCGTCCTCAGAAAGAAAAAATCCGACCACATCACTCCCCTGCTCAAACTCCTTCAATATCCCACATCGACTACTGCAACTCTCTCCTTTCCGGCCTCCCTCACTCCACCACTTTCACTCTCCAGCGCGTCTAGAACAATGCTGCCTGCCTCGTCCTCAGAAAGAAAAAATCCGACCACATCACTCCCCTGCTCAAACTCCTTCACTGGCTTCCCATCCCCCAACGCATCCAATACAAGATTCTGTCTCTCTGCTACAAATCCCTGAACAACTGCGCTCCCGCCTATCTCTCAAACTTACTTCACCTCTACACTCCTTCCCGCTCCCTCCGCTCCGCCTCCGACCCTCTCCGCCTCCACATCCCCCGCACCAAACTCAGCACTTTCGGCCCCCGCTCCTTCTCAGTATACGGTCCAGCCACCTGGAACACTTTCCCACTCTCTCTCCGTCAGAAACACTCTCTCTTCTCCTTCCAGTCCGCCCTCAAAACTCACCTCTTCCAACAGTTCTAGCACTATACCACCACTTTCCCACCCTAAGCTGACTGTTGTAATGTATTTCACTATTTGTGGTACGTGAGTCGTCTAAAGCGTGCACATGCGTGCGCGAGTTGTGAGTGCACGCTTAGAGTTATAATTATTATAAGATAAGCGCATTATAAATACCGTAATTATTAATATTATTATTATTATTATTAGGTGGTGTTGGTTTTCTGTGGGATTATCGGTTTGAGCAATGGCAAGGTAAAGTAGCGGTTACTGCCTCTAACCGGTTTTGACAGGGCAGTGATATGTTGTAAGCCTGGTCTTCAGTCCTTTGTTACAGTACTCAGGTACGGACATGCATCAAGTGTGGTGCCTTCCAATGGCCGAGCGATAGCCATGATGTCTGCCTACCCTGCTCGGGCTGCTCCTCCGGGCTGACATGTCGCGTATGCGGGACGTGGGAGGAAGAATGATGGCACGGCTTTACCAGCCAGTGCTGGCGCCTAGCACTTAGTTCACTTCCAGCTGCCAGAGAGATAAGGCGCCGCGAGGTCACATTCCACTCTCGCCCGCTCATTCTATTTATATCACACTTGGTACTGTGCGGTACACACGGCTCTACAGCGTGACCGGCGTTCTGCCACTATAACAACTACCTATTGGTTTGTATTCATAACACATCTCTGCCTAAAGTGACTGTTGTGGAAGAAACATCGTTCAAAAGTTGAAATTCTCACCTACACAGTGATACCAAACATGACAACATTACGACTTACACTTGTGTAGCAGGTTATGATGAAAATAAAGGGAACGCGAATTTGTTGATGTATGATGTTGGTGTTTGTTGTGAAATTGACAAAGTTCCCACAGCCATAACACGAAGACGTAACTTTTCCCAATGAAACACACTTGCATGCATAAGGGTCAGCATGCCTACAGTAAGTATCACTTACCGGATTTTCGTTCCATGGTGGGGGACGGAAGCAGGAGGGTGGTTAATGAGGTCACTGACAGGTCGCGTGTTCTGGCATTTCTAGCCCGCAGCCGTCTCAGTACTCCATAGACTGCTATTGCCATCCCGAAATCCGATCAGTCCATAACAGGTCACAATATTCAACAGTGTTTTTAAACATACCATTAGGTTTAACACATTTTCTGACACACTAGACATAAGAACCGAATACCGAGTCTCTGTTCACAGATACACAACTCCGGCGCCGTCTATGCGAGAATTTTTTTCTGTTCGACTACTGGAGGAATGACGGAGTGGAGGACGGGTGACACGAGTGTCATGTGCTCGGTCATGAGCAGTCTGAGTTTTTCCTCCTCTGTCTGCAAGCCATATGTCCTGCTCTTTAGAATGTTAATGGTAGCGTGACTCTCTTCACCTCCCTGCTCACCATGAAGCGCCAAACCAAATCCCCACTTTGTCATAAATTCAACGCAGTGACATTCCAGGATATGTTGTTTCGGAATGATGCTACTGGCTGGAAAAGTACTTTGAAAAAAACGCATGTAGTTTGCAATCTTGTCATTGATGTCTTGCATTCATTCATTTCTGCTCTTCACCGGCATTTTGTGAGAAACATTAGCATGAACTTGTGAGTAAAGGTCGTTCAGAATTCGGAACTTTAAGGATATGTCATGCGCTGCTGCATGAAGTTTAGGATCATCTGTCAGCTTCATGGTATTGCTGATAACACTGTCACCAACATCAGTCAACACATCATACTTCAAGTAACGGTGGCAGTGGTTGCCAACAAACGAAAGGCCATGGTATGCTTGCATGAATATCTTATTCCTCTTTAGTGCTTCGTCAAGGCCAGAAGTGACAGGCCTGCACAGAAATGGCAACTTTGTCTCTTCTCTCAGAGCTTCTATTTTGTCCTCGAATTCTGCTACCCGCTGCATCTTCTGCTCACGTCGTTCATCAAAATGCTTTGCACTCTCATTGTGTCTCTTGTCACTCAACACTGCAATACCCTCAGTCAGCTGTTTTCCTTTTTCCAGTTCTTTGATGAAATGTACTTTTCAAAAGGTGTGTTTTCATCATGTGCCTCCTTTCCCTCGGCCAGTCTTTCAGCAATGGCTTTATCAAGTTCGTGGCATTCTTGCTCAAGGAGGGAATGATGTTTTTTTTACTATACCTAACAGAAGATGGAGGTATGGTGGTGCCGTTTGCGAAATCTCAACATCAAAGATTGGTTCATGTACAACATTGTTGTAACCCTTGGCATTCTTTTTGTCTCCTCCTGCACGAATGTATCGCCTGTAATCCCTCTTGATGTTGTTCAGAGTTCTCTTTTTCACTTGTACTCGCTCATGTGGAGCTCTTTGTAGCTGACTTTTCGAAGCTGTGCACCAGAGACAAGGGTGGACCCCTTGTGCTCCTGAGAGACCAAAAAGTTTGAGGAGAAAATCATAATCTCCAAACAGAAATACACGTATGTGTTTTTCTTTCCATTTCATGGTTTGGAGAACTGACACCTGCTCTTTAAACGGCTGCAAAATTGTTTGAAGATTTTCATGACTGTCTTTACAGTTAGCCATACACACCAAAAACGTATTGTGTTTAGAGTTAGGGTTTTGGAGATTAGCAACTTGAAGCATTGTTTTATAACTGTTACCGCCATGATCTCCTCCTAGTTTTATCCAAATTTCATCTTTTGGTATTTGTTCATGCCATGCAAGAAGATTTGCAGCTTCATACTTGTCAAGCAGTTCAGGAACAAAATGTGTGAGATCTTCTATGTATGCGACAGGCGTTTTCTGGCTTTCCTTCTTGTTTGTGACTTTGTTTTCAAAGGTCAGATTCTTTTGTTCAATGGTCACTCTGACACAGAGTGCTTCCTTCTGGGCCTGCCTTTCTTTTCTTTCACTTTCAAGGTTGACACCAATACTTCTCATGAAGCGTTTGTATGTTCTGTACTTGGACCAGCTTAATCCTAGATTGGTTCTCAGCGCAATACCCTGTTTTCTACAGACATACACAGATCGCCCATGGCCTGCTCTGTCTAATATTGCAGTCATTTTTTCATTTCTTTCTCGTCTTAACTCGTCAGCTATTTGTTCAGCTTCGTCCACCTCTGATCCGCCAGACATATTCGCTCTAGCACGGGCTAGCACCTTCGACCTTCTTTGTATTACAGCCGATGATGCCACTGTTGTTGGTTTTCTCGGTTTGGGTATGTGCATAAAATACAAAGGCTGTCCTCCAGTCTTGCAACGAATTGTGGCATCAGCTGATTCATTAAGCATTGTGCGGTTTAGTGCCGTCTGATATTTTTCTTCCTCCTTTGTCAGTGGCATCTGCAGTTCCTGGATAGGTCGAAGGCTGGGTCGTTTGATATGTGGAGATGTGGCTATATCGACACCCGTTTTTTCAATGGGTGAAATGGCTATTTCATGCGTCCGCTTTGCTGGTGGAGATGGGGTCCACACTCTTTGTAACGGCGACGTTTGAGCATCGACTGTGCATAGCGTTTTACGGGGAGTAGACGTCGGCGGAATGAAAACTTGAATACCACTATCACCTTCATTAGTGCTGTTATTAGTGTCAGAGTTATGAGTGTCACATTCCGCGGATTGAAACGATCGTTTCTTTCCATGCCGCGAACCCCGCTTCGCTGGTCGTCCTCCTTTACCTAGCTGCATGAAGTGAACACACGCGACACATTCTTCAACACTCGTATTTGGATCGAACATGGTCCAAATGTGTTGTGATGAGGCAATATCAGACGCCGCATTTCGCGTTGTCTCCTCGGACACGCGTGTTTCAGTCGAGTCTATCCATTTCATCCGACTATAGCAACTCCTACACATTGTTTTGGAGTGCATCAAGTCTTTGTCTTCCTGGATATTAATTCCATAACACTTGTGGAGTAAGTGTTCATAATTGATACAAAGAAATGACTTTTTATCACTGTGTTTCTTTTGTGATCTCTCGCCACATATTCTGCACAATGCATTTACTCTCATTGCATGGAACACACCTGTGTGTACACAGACTGTACGCGTTTCATCAGACTCCATCATGATCAAAAGTTAAATCAAAAGTACATTTACAAGGTTGACTGTTAGTGTTACACTATTTCCCAAGAAAGAAACGTGGCTATCTCCTCCAATAGTATCCGTGTAACTAAGCCCTCTCTTTCCCCAATTCCGGGAGTGTACACCAAGGCGGATGTCTGGAACTTGTCTGTCGACACCTGTCAGTGACCTCATTAATTACCCTCCTGCTTCCGTCCCCCACTATGGAACGAAAATCCGGCACGTGATACTTACTGTAGGCATGCTGACCCTTATGCATGCAAGTGTGTATCATTGGGAAAAGTTACGTCTTTGTGTTATGGCTGTGGGAACTTTGTCAATTTTACAACAAACACCGACATCATACATCAACAAATTCGCTGTCACAATTTATTTTAATCATTATGCAGTATTTTCTTTCGTGGAGAACTTTCGTTCTTTGTTGTGTGTTGCGGTTATGGCATGTACTTTTTAGTGACGTCAAGAACATATGACGTAAGATGTGTGTTTGGAACATGTGACGTAGGATGTTGGTTTGAAGAGTTACGTCACTGTGAATCGTTTGGAAGACAGTCAGTCAGGAGAGATTTTTGCTCTCGAGTAAAAGTTGTTTTTTTGTGAGGTGTAGTGGGCAGAGAAATGCCGTGTTATGGTCTATGGTAGAATAGACGATTGAGAGCAGAATGCTCAGTACAGTGGTACGTAAAATTTTGTAGTTTAAGAACTACGACTAGTAACCAGATCGACTGATTAGAGTAACGAGTACCGGACCTTGTCCAACGGCCAAGAATGGGCAGACAGGCCTGAAACAGTCGAAGGTTTACTTCACGCATCTTTGGGTATGTATTTGTTTATTATATAGCTGATTCGCGTTTGTTAAGTAGTAGATTCAGAAAATGTATTAGTTGTTCGGCTCTAGATCTGAGATTGTATGATATTCGGCGCGCATCGGCGAGTTTGCGGTGTCGTCTGGCGATCGGCGCGCGGGATTGAATGGAATGATCGAAACGTTTTGTGGAGCCTGTTGATTTTGAAATGAATAATTCGTATCGTGGTGAGAGGTTATGTGTTGTGCGGAAATATGTCGTATTCGTGTGTGTGCATGATATTTCGAATTGACTGTTATTACAATATTTATTCGATGTCGGAAACGATCGGGAATCGGCGACAACGTCCGGAAGCCGTTAGCGGTCGTCATCGTTACAGTGTCGTCATTCCGGCGGAAGTAACTTTTTAGCAATGGCGGATTTCTTATGGAGAGATACGTTTTGTATGTGTTATAGATGCTTCCCTCCCCTATCACCAGCTGAGAAGTTGGATTTGTGTATGCTTCGTGTGGGAATGTGGTTAATCAACGTGGTGTGCGAGATAACAAGTTGATCCTGACGGTGTGCGTGTGGAGCTTCGACGTGTCATCGCGAGAGACAGTGCGATTATTCGACCAGTGGTGTGGCCGAATCAACAGCAGCGACGCTACATCCATCTTTATCCACGGTCGGAGTAATCAAACTGTTTGATCGTTCGAGGATCTGAGCATTAATTAGTGTCAGTTATTATCGACAGACATTGCGGAGATGTGACATCGTAGTGGAACAATAAGTGTAGGATGTGTGGTTAGTGCTGTGAACATTGTGCGAATGGTTGAGGGTGTGCGTATTTTACAGATGCATGTATGAATTGAGTGAATATTGCGTAGGTTTGTATACGTCTTGTCTATTGTTTGTCGTGCGAATGAGAAGATCAAATTATTAAAATCGAACAAATATCCAAATATTCAGAGTGGTATATATTCTTCCTCCCTGGTGTGACAATAATTTGGGGGCTCGTCCGTAGATTCGAACCACGGTTATTTCCAGATTCGGGATCACAATTTAGTGATAACGATTGGGAATTAATCTTGGTGATTCGAGCCACGGATATTTGTATCTATTTACACTGGCACGTAAGCTTTGGCTTGACCAATAGTATAACGATAGCGTTATCGGTTCAGGTTACTTACCGTGTAATTTTTTTAGAGTAGTCTAAATTTACGCACCAGTGTAATTTTCTGTCATTACCAAAGGACACTCGGAATTGCTGGATAACCTGTGGGCGGTTGGAGGGCGTTGTTACATCGGGCGGCATTCAGCTCCGAAGCTTCGCCATCATTATATTCATCCCTTCCGTTTATTCAGGTACCGAGTTGTGTTCGATTGTCAGCGTTAGTGGAGACTAACCGATTGCGCGGAGTGTCATACAAATACAGAGTACAGATTATGATATTACTTTCCTTGATAATCTGTAGACGTATAACTGCCGCAGTGTATTAGATTTTCTTATTTCGCATTTGTTTTGTCCTTTCGTAAAAAGAGTTAGTGGAGACTAACCGATTGCGCGGATTGTCATACAAGTACAGAGTGCAGGTTGTGATAATACTTCCCTTGATAATCTGTAGAGCTGTAACTTCCGCAGCGTAATCGATTTTTTTTAAATTTCGCATTTGTTTTATCCTTTTGTAAAATGGGTTACGCCAAAACTTGTTGACAGATCAACAAAAGTTCACGGTGATAAATGGTTATCGATAGCTTATAAACAAGCAATAGTTGAAGTCATTTTGTTGTTGCACGGATTTTGGGCAGTACAAACAAACTTAGCCGTCATGCCCGATACAAGAAGTAGTAGAACAAGATCTGAGAATCCTAGCAGATCAGAAATGGAACAAGAACCAGATATGAAAACCAGGATGCAGGCTTGGAAAGAAGAAGGGGAATTATTGAGTTTAGCGGGGAACGACTTAACTGCTTATGTTCTGGATGAGAAAAAACGTTGGTCAGAGCGGCGAGAACGAGAAGCGGAGTTAGCGCGACAAGAAGCTGAACGAGAAGCGGAGTTAGCGCGGCAAGAACGAGAAGCGGAACGACGAGAACGAGAAGCTGAGCGTCAGACTCGATTGAGAGAATTAGAAATTCAGGCAGAAGGTCGGCGTATAGAAGGAGAACAGAACAGAAACAACAACGCGCAAGATCGACGCAGGATTAAAATCAAGTTACCATTTTTTGAAGATGGAGATGATTTAGAAGTCTTTCTATGGAAATTTGAAAAGGTCATGAGAGCAGAGCGTATTCCAGATGACGAATGGGGATTACACCTGATCGCATTGCTAAAGGGAAAAGCAGCAGAAGCTATCACGCACATGCAGCATGTTGATTTAGAAGATTTCGAACAGATTCGCAAAGAATTGCTGAAGAAGTTCCGTTTGACATCAGAAGAGTACAGAGAAAAACTGAAGAATGCCAGGAAGAAAAATGACGAAACAGCCAGAGAACTCATGAATCGGATTACGCAATGGATAACCCGATGGATCGAACTTTCAGGGAAAGAAAAGAACTTTGACAGTATCGTAGAATTATTGGCAGTGGATACCTTTTTAGACGCACTACCAAAAGAGCAAGCTACGTTCGTACGAGACAGAAGACCAGCCAACGTAGATGAGGCTACTGAAGCAGCAGAAACCTACGAGGTGTCAAGAGGAAACAGGGGACATGAGAATAGAAGTATGTTCAAAGATAACAACAGGGACAGATTTAGACACAGGGATAGTCCGTCACCTAGGAGGGATCACAGTAAGCAAGGATTGCGTGACAACAGATCACCAAACAAACACGAAAATCAATCGGTCAAGAACAGAGTATCATTTAAGATCGAATGTTTCAATTGTGGAGGACCCCACAAAGTATCAGTTTGTCCAAACAGAAAACAGAATGCGTTGTACGTACAACCTACATGTGGATCGATGCATACAGCGAGTTGCAGTTGTGCAGCCACGCACCACCAGCACCATGAAAGCATAGACCACCACGCACTGAGAGTGGGAATGCCTTACCTTGAAGAAAAGTTGGAAAGAAATCACAAAATGACGCTATGCGACACATGCAGCAAGATAAATTATCAGCCATCGTGTCAAGTAGAGATAGAAGGCAAGGAAGTGCCAGCATTGAGAGACACAGGAGCTACAATTAGTGTTGTTGATACAAAATTAGTACCAGAAAACAAGTATACAGGTGAGATGCGATCCGTGACATTTGCGTCATGCGACGTCAAGCAAGTACCTGTTGCTAGACTGTTCATGCGAACACCATTTTTTGAAGGAGACGCGGATGTACTAGTAATATCCAGACCAGCATTACCAGTTTTGATAGGGAATGCACGATTCTTGAACAAAGAGAAAACAAACACTATTCCAGTTTATCCAGTGATGAAACCTTGCTCAAAAAGAGATGCAAGCGAACAAACTGAAGACCATGTAGAAAACATTCCAGCCGCAATGGAAAAGACTGAGACGATCACAAAGATGGAAAACATTCCAGTTGTAATGGAAAGCACCGAGACGATCACAAAGAAACGAAGCGAACCAAACGATACGAAAACAGATGAGCAGTGTGCAGAAGTAGAAACAAGAAGCACGGCAACGAAAAGAAATAAAAAAGAGCTCAAGATCCCAGAAACAAAGATTGTTGATGTTACACCAGAGCAATTGAAACTAGCTCAAAAAGAAGATGAAACTTTGAAAAAATGCAGAGATGCAGCTGATGGGAAAAAAGAGGGAAATCAAAACAGCAAACAAACCAAATCAAAATTTAAATGGAAGAATGGAATTTTGGTACGAGAATTCACTGAAAAGGAACAGAAAAGAACGCAGATCGTTGTACCCAAGAAGTATAGACAGGGTGTTATGAAATTAGCACATGATACTCCGATGAGCGGGCATTTAAGCGTTAGGAAAACCAGAAACAGAATTTGGACTGATCTTTATTGGCCAGGAATTTGCGGTGACATACAACGGTATTGCGCATCATGCGACGTGTGTCACAGGTCGTCCCATGAGGGCAAAGAAAAGGTGTATCATGCTAACTTATTAAAAAGCTAGCCAGAGACACGCGAGAAACTTCAACAGAAGAGCAAAATCTAGAACTATCACAGAAGGTTCAAAAGTACTGTTGTTGTTGCCAGAGAAAAAGAACAAACTACAGCTTACATGGAAAGGGCCATTTACAGTGACTAAGAAAATAAACGACTTCGATTACAAAGTGAATGTGCAGGGCAAAGAAAAAGTGTACCATGCGAACTTACTGAAGAGCTACATTGAGAGAGAAGAAGCAGAAGTCGCAGGGGTTATGACTGAAGATAATGTTGAAGGTGGAAAGCACTAGTAGTAGTGCATGATGAGTGAAGGCACTAGTAGTGGTGCATGATGAATGAAAGCACTAATAGTAGTGTATGATGAGTAGCAACACTAGTAGTAGTGTATTGTGAGTGGTAGCATTAGTAGTAATGCATGATGAGTGGCAGCACTAATAGTAGTGTATGATGAGTGGCAACACTAGTAGTAGTGTATGGTGAGTGACAGCATTAATAGTAATGCATGATGAATGGCAACACTAGTAGTAGTGTATGATGGGTAGTAACACTAGCAGTAGTGTATGATGAGTGGCAGCACTAGTAGTAGTGCGTGATGATGAGATTGCAGTTGCAGTAACATGATTTCCAGGTGAAGGTGATCAAAGGAAAAGATAATGTTGGTGCAGATTACCGTAGCCGTATCGACAGTGAAGAAAAATAAACAGATGCAGTGTTGACGTATAATGAATGTGTATGCATGTATTGAACAGTGAGTTTATAGGTAGATTACCTTAGCCGTATTGACAGTGAAGAAAAATAAAACAGACGCGGTGTTCACGTATAACGAACGTGTATTTATGTATTTAACAGTGAGGTTATAGGGAAAGAAATGGCTATTGTCGTATATAAGATTTATTCGCAAATGATAATATGAAATTGTGTCAAGTATAGTCTAAAACTAGAGTTTTAGCTGGGAAAGGGCCTTGTGTCACAATTTATTTTAATCATTATGCAGTATTTTCTTTCGTGGAGAACTTTCGTTCTTTGTTGTGTGTTGCGGTTATGGCATGTACTTTTTAGTGACGTCAAGAACATATGACGTAAGATGTGTGTTTGGAACATGTGACGTAGGATGTTGGTTTGAAGAGTTACGTCACTGTGAATCGTTTGGAAGACAGTCAGTCAGGAGAGATTTTTGCTCTCGAGTAAAAGTTTTTTTGTGAGGTGTAGTGGGCAGAGAAATGCCGTGTTATGGTCTATGGTAGAATAGACGATTGAGAGCAGAATGCTCAGTACAGTGGTACGTAAAATTTTGTAGTTTAAGAACTACGACTAGTAACCAGATCGACTGATTAGAGTAACGAGTACCGGACCTTGTCCAACGGCCAAGAATGGGCAGACAGGCCTGAAACAGTCGAAGGTTTACTTCACGCATCTTTGGGTATGTATTTGTTTATTATATAGCTGATTCGCGTTTGTTAAGTAGTAGATTCAGAAAATGTATTAGTTGTTCGGCTCTAGATCTGAGATTGTATGATATTCGGCGCGCATCGGCGAGTTTGCGGTGTCGTCTGGCGATCGGCGCGCGGGATTGAATGGAATGATCGAAACGTTTTGTGGAGCCTGTTGATTTTGAAATGAATAATTCGTATCGTGGTGAGAGGTTATGTGTTGTGCGGAAATATGTCGTATTCGTGTGTGTGCATGATATTTTGAATTGACTGTTATTACAATATTTATTCGATGTCGGAAACGATCGGGAATCGGCGACAACGTCCGGAAGCCGTTAGCGGTCGTCATCGTTACAGTGTCGTCATTCCGGCGGAAGTAACTTTTTAGCAATGGCGGATTTCTTATGGAGAGATACGTTTTGTATGTGTTATAGATGCTTCCCTCCCCTATCACCAGCTGAGAAGTTGGATTTGTGTATGCTTCGTGTGGGAATGTGGTTAATCAACGTGGTGTGCGAGATAACAAGTTGATCCTGACGGTGTGCGTGTGGAGCTTCGACGTGTCATCGCGAGAGACAGTGCGATTATTCGACCAGTGGTGTGGCCGAATCAACAGCAGCGACGCTACATCCATCTTTATCCACGGTCGGAGTAATCAAACTGTTTGATCGTTCGAGGATCTGAGCATTAATTAGTGTCAGTTATTATCGACAGACATTGCGGAGATGTGACATCGTAGTGGAACAATAAGTGTAGGATGTGTGGTTAGTGCTGTGAACATTGTGCGAATGGTTGAGGGTGTGCGTATTTTACAGATGCATGTATGAATTGAGTGAATATTGCGTAGGTTTGTATACGTCTTGTCTATTGTTTGTCGTGCGAATGAGAAGATCAAATTATTAAAATCGAACAAATATCCAAATATTCAGAGTGGTATATATTCTTCCTCCCTGGTGTGACATTCGCGTTCCCTTTATTTTCATCATAACCTGCTACACAAGTGTAAGTCGTAATGTTGTCATGTTTGGTATCACTGTGTAGGTGTGAATTTCAACTTTTGAACGATGTTGCTTCCGCAACAGTCACTTTAGGCAGAGATGTGTTATGAATACAAACCAGTAGGTAGTTGTTATAGCGGCAGAACGCCGGTCACCCTGTAGAGCCGTGTGTACTGCACAGTACCAAGTGTGATATAAATAGAATGAGCGGGCGAGAGTGGAATGTGACCTCGCGGCGCCTTATCTCTCTGGCAGCTGGAAGTGAACTAAGTGTCAACTGTGGTAAAGGCGTGATGGTCACAGCTATGGGCGTTTTACCAGAGGGAGAGACCGGCACCGCTCTCACAGTTGAAGTCAAAAAAGGACGCTACAGCAAGGCAGAAGAAGGCAGAATCATACGGCACTGTGAATAAAAGGGGTCTACTACCCCCACCGGTGCCTCGGGAAAAACTTCCCCACCTTGAGCGCATGATTGAGCCTAACATTTCGGATCGGGGCTTGCCCCCCATCCAAGCCCGGGCACCAAGAGCTCCTCCAACCCGCCTTGTAGAGGCCCTGGATATGCTCCAACACCAACGATGGGGTTCGTCCCCTAGGCACGTGCCAGCATTTGGAGCTCAGTCCCCCCGCAGTAGAGAGATTGGGCGAGATTATTACCCCCCCCCCAGGTGAAAGACAGAGAGAGAGAGCCCAAGCAGGGGACCCCCTCTGAGAGGAGAGTGCCCGCCAGCCTTAGGCCGGACCAGCACCGTCACCGGACCGCGTCTTCTACACACCTCTCAGAGAGGGACAGGAATGAGAGACACAGAATGAACTCTACACCTCCATCCCTCCGCTTTGAGGGCCCGGATATGAGAGACCCACCGCGATGAGATTCGTCCCCATGGAAGGAAATCGGAAGACGAGAAAGGAGTCTAAGACAGAGTAATGTGTGCGAGACCAAAGCCCTACCCCCGGAGGACGGACGTTCGGGCAGCCATACGGTTTGACAACAGGTGCCTTCCCATCGGGAGAGGACCTTGGATGAGCTTTCTCCTAGAAGGAGTTGGAAGAGCTACACCCAGCGGTCTCGGCCGCCTCGACCTTTGGGGACGGAAGCATCACGGGAGGGAACTCGGAGCGAACGAGTTCAACAGAGATCACGTCAGGAATCGACACACAGACACTCCTCACGGCGGGATGATACGTCTTCACTCTCATCCTCCACGGATCGGCGGTCGAGATCACTTTCGCGGCTGACCACTTTGCGACTGTGGGCGGCTGCACCCCCTAGGGTTAGCACTTCACCAGCTCGGACAACCCAGGATGTGTCGACGTTGGAGCCCTGGCGCCCTCGGAGTCGATGCAGGAGCCACTTGGATAGCAGCAGAAATACACAGGGACCGTTGGCGACGATTACGGAAGGTTCGTCAGTCCTTGCGGTGCGAGATACAGTTAGACCAGCGATCCGTCCTTCTTCGCGGGTTCCGCTAGATGAGGAGGAGGTGCTCAGCCTTCACCCTGAGGATTCAGCTTTGGCGTTGGGAGTAGACGATGGGCCGCCACCTTTGCTCAGCAACGCGCCATCATCGCCGGCAGCAGCTGACGCAGCACATAGTGGACAGGTTCGTCGTTCTTTGGATGAAGCGTCTCGGATCATTGCATCCTTTCTTCCCCCCGAATGCTGCCCCCCATCTCCACCCATGAAGAGGAAGGCTTCGGCTATGGTCGAAGCTGCCCGACAGCCCAAGAGATTTAAGTCCCTACCTCAACCCCGGGCTTCAGAGACTTGGCAGCTTTCTCAGCGCGCCCGAGACACTACGAGTTTGGGAGTCAAGGCTTCTTTTCTGACGCCTGATGACCGACGGGGATGGACATCTCTTTTTGTCAGGACTGGTATGCTGGCCACTCCCATTCATTTTCCTGTCCTCTACCGGCGATAGACAAGGAGGCGGTGATACAGTCAGGACCAGTGCTTGGCACGCGGACGCCGGGAACCAAAGCTTTGGACAAGATGGCGTCTTTCGTCCGCAACTCGTTGGCGTGCTCGGGGTTCCAGGAGATGGCGACGCAGTCAGTAGCCAAATGTCTGGAAGACACGTGGGACCTCTCCGCTTCACCACAGCTTAGAGATGTTCACAAGGTACTAGTAGCGGCGAATAGGGCGGCGTTTCATGCATCAGCTAACTCGATGGCGGCGGCGATCAACTGTGATCTTATTTGTAGGGACGAGGTGCTTGGACTTTGCCGCACACTCCCGGTTGCGGTGAAGAATCAACTGCGCCAAGCGCCCATCGGCGGGGAGCTGCTATTTGGACCAGCGTGGCAGGAGGTAAAGGAAACAAACAAGGAGCTATGGCCAGCCCCGGCACGAGCAGTCGCATCTCGCTTTCAGTTGGCACGCAGAGCAGTGGGTCACGCCCTGCGTTTCACCAGACCCGCCGCCTCCCGACCCCCTAGGGGTCGTGGGGGCACCCGTTCCCTGCCCGCGCGTTCATGCTCTTTCCCCGCACCCTCCCTTACCTGGTCCAGCGGCGCCCGGCAGCCGGGACGTGGCCGGGCTCGCTGACCGACCTGTCGTCCTCCTGCCGACTCCTTTAGGGTCTCCGGTCGGTGGGAGACTAGCCCTCTACAGCAGCGCATGGCAACTGCTGTTTCAGGATGACCTGTGGATTCTTTCGACCATCACGAAGGGACTGAGGATCTCCTTCCAGTCTTTACCTCCATTGCAACACTCCCCCCTGTAGACTCGGCAGCCGGGGGATCGGGACAAGGCAGCAGCACTGCAGGCCGAGGTGTTAATGTTACTACAGAAGGAGGCCACAGAGGTGGTCAACCGTCAAGACACCCCAGCCTTCTACAGTCGGCTGTTCCTAAATCCCAAGCCAGCAGGCAAGTGGCGGCCACACGCCTTTACCACAGCTGACACTTAGTTCACTTCCAGCTGCCAGAGAGATAAGGCGCCGCGAGGTCACATTCCACTCTCGCCCCGCTCATTCTATTTATATCACACTTGGTACTGTGCAGTACACACGGCTCTACAGCGTGACCGGCGTTCTGCCGCTATAACAACTACCTACTGGTTTGTATTCATAACACATCTCTGCCTAAAGTGACTGTTGTGGAAGCAACATCGTTCAAAAGTTGAAATTCTCACCTACACAGTGATACCAAACATGACAACATTACGACTTACACTTGTGTAGCAGGTTATGATGAAAATAAAGGGAACGCGAATTTGTTGATGTATGATGTCGGTGTTTGTTGTAAAATTGACAAAGTTCCCACAGCCATAACACAAAGACGTAACTTTTCCCAATGATACACACTTGCATGCATAAGGGTCAGCATGCCTACAGTAAGTATCACTTACCGGATTTTCGTTCCATGGTGGGGGACGGAAGCAGGAGGGTAATTAATGAGGTCACTGACAGGTGTCGACAGACAAGTTCCAGACATCCGCCTTGGTGTACACTCCCAGAATTGGGGAAAGAGAGGGCTTAGTTACACGGATACTATTGGAGGAGATAGCCACGTTTCTTTCACAGATCTCGTTTCTACTTAGCTAAAATTGAGTAAGTAGTAGACACTTAGTAGTAGAACCCTCATTAGGGCTGAGAGTAGCCTCCCGTCCCAGTCCAATCAGGCCCCCACTACGTGGCCCAATCACAAATCAGTCGTTTCTACTTAGCTCTGAAGTTTAGACGTGTTAGCCTATCGCTCCACCGACCGTTGCTAACGGTTTTTCCCTGCTCTTCTTTTTGTGGATTACTGTGTTCCTTCAGACCGTGAGGATCCACTGAGCCGTCAGCCGCTTGAGCTTCGCTCATCTTCCCTCACTTCTAATCGGACACCGCCTGCTGACTCTTACGGGGAGTCCGCCTTAGGGCGCAGCGTTTGCCTTACGGGGGCACGCATACCGCGACTACCCTCGCGTAGTACGTTGTCCAAAATTAATCAAATTTCTGGAGACCGTGAGGATCAGCTGAATCGTCCTCCGCTTGCGATTGGTTGCTAACAGTCAACCTTGTAAATGTACTTTTGATTTAACTTTTGATCATGATGGAGTCTGATGAAACGCGTACAGTCTGTGTACACACAGGTGTGTTCCATGCAATGAGAGTAAATGCATTGTGCAGAATATGTGGCGAGAGATCACAAAAGAAACACAGTGATAAAAAGTCATTTCTTTGTATCAATTATGAACACTTACTCCACAAGTGTTATGGAATTAATATCCAGGAAGACAAAGACTTGATGCACTCCAAAACAATGTGTAGGAGTTGCTATAGTCGGATGAAACGGATAGACTCGACTGAAACACGCGTGTCCGAGGAGACAACGCGAAATGCGGCGTCTGATATTGCCTCATCACAACACATTTGGACCATGTTCGATCCAAATACGAGTGTTGAAGAATGTGTCGCGTGTGTTCACTTCATGCAGCTAGGTAAAGGAGGACGACCAGTGAAGCGGGGTTCGCGGCATGGAAAGAAACGATCGTTTCAATCCGCGGAATGTGACACTCATAACTCTGACACTAATAACAGCACTAATGAAGGTGATAGTGGTATACAAGTTTTCATTCCGCCGACGTCTACTCCCCGTAAAACGCCATGCACAGTCGATGCTCAAACGTCGCCGTTACAAAGAGTGTGGACCCCATCTCCACCAGCAAAGCGGATGCATGAAATAGCCATTTCACCCATTGAAAAAACGGGTGTCGATATAGCCACATCTCCACATATCAAACGACCCAGCCTTCGACCTATCCAGGAACTGCAGATGCCACTGAAGAGCAGAAATGAATCAATGCAAGACATCAATGACAAAATTGCAAACTACATGCGTTTTTTTCGAAGTACTTTTCCAGCCAGTAGCATCATTCCGAAACAACATATCCTGGAATGTCACTGCGTTGAATTTATGACAAAGTGGGGATTTGGTTTGGCGCTTCATGGTGAGCAGGGAGGTGAAGAGAGTCACGCTACCATTAACATTCTAAAGAGCAGGACATATGGCTTGCAGACAGAGGAGGAAAAACTCAGACTGCTCATGACCGAGCACATGACACTCGTGTCACCCGTCCTCCACTCCGTCATTCCTCCAGTAGTCAAACAGAAAAAAATTCTCGCATAGACGGCGCCGGAGTTGTGTATCTGTGAACAGAAACTCGGTATTCGGTTCTTATGTCTAGTGTGTCAGAAAATGTGTTAAACCTAATGGTATGTTTAAAAACACTGTTGAATATTGTGACCTGTTATGGACTGATCGGATTTCGGGATGGCAATAGCAGTCTATGGAGTACCGAGACGGCTGCGGGCTAGAAATGCCAGAACACGCGACCTGTCAGTGACCTCATTAACCACCCTCCTGCTTCCGTCCCCCACCATGGAACGAAAATCCGGTAAGTGATACTTACTGTAGGCATGCTGACCCTTATGCATGCAAGTGTGTTTCGTTGGGAAAAGTTACGTCTTCGTGTTATGGCTGTGGGAACTTTGTCAATTTCACAACAAACACCAACATCATACATCAACAAATTCGCGTTCCCTTTATTTTCATCATAACCTGCTACACAAGTGTAAGTCGTAATGTTGTCATGTTTGGTATCACTGTGTAGGTGAGAATTTCAACTTTTGAACGATGTTTCTTCCACAACAGTCACTTTAGGCAGAGATGTGTTATGAATACAAACCAGTAGGTAGTTGTTATAGCGGCAGAACGCCGGTCACGCTGTAGAGCCGTGTGTACCGCACAGTACCAAGTGTGATATAAATAGAATGAGCGGGCGAGAGTGGAATGTGACCTCGCGGCGCCTTATCTCTCTGGCAGCTGGAAGTGAACTAAGTGCTAGGTGCCAGCACTGGCTGGTAAAGCCGTGGCCAGTGATAGACCTCTCGGCGTTAAACAAATACATTGTGGCTTCACGATTCCGGATGGAGACAGCCAGAGCCCTGCGGTCGGCGGTGCAACCCCAGGATTTCGCCGCGAGTCTCGACCTAGCGGACGCGTATCCTCACGTACCCATACACCCGTCCTCTCGGCGTTATCTGTGCTTCGCCTTCCGCGGGGTCATGTATCAGTTCAAGTTTCTCCCGTTCGGACTAAACCTCAGCCCTTGGGTCTTCACCCGGATAATAGATGGAGTCATTTCCAGGTTTCGACGGTCGGCCGCCAGCCCAGCCTCTAATTACCTAGACGATCTACTCCTACGGAACCAAAGGGTTCAAGCGTTGGAGAAGGAGAGAGACGATCTGCTGGCACTGCTACGATGGCTTGGGTTCCTCGTCAACGACGGCAAGTCCGACCTCATTCCTTCTCGTCAGTTTATCCACCTCGGCATGGAATTTTTGAGTCAGACTTCAACTGAGTCAGACTTCCGAGAAGCGGATCCTGAAGATAGAGGAGATGGTGCGACAAGTCCTAAGTGTTCAGGCGCTTCCGGTGAGGGTCTGGCTACAGCTGTTAGGACTCCTAAGTGCAGCGGCGGACCTGTTACCTCTCAGCAGGCTTTACACCAGACTGATACAGCTCCACCTGCTTCTGCACTGGCGCCCCACCTCGGGAGACTTAACTACCTTAGTTCCGGTCTTGTCGCTTGTCAAGTCTCATCTCCAGCGGTGGACGGATAAGTCTTGGCTAGCGTCAGGAGTTCCCCTAGCCTCTCCGCCTCCTTGACTCTCCATCTGCATGGACGCGAGCCTCTCGGGTTGGGGGGCTCATCTGCTTCCAGAGTTTGTCACGACATCGGGCAGTTGGATGAGGGATCAAGCGAACAAGCACATCAACTGGCTGGAGATGAAAGCAGTGTGGCTCGCGCTCACCCACTGGGAGCAACGTCTCACGAGTCAGGAAGTCCTCATACTATCCAACAATTCTACAGTGGTGGCCTACATTCAGAATCAAGGCGGGACGCGCACGCCTTCCTTCTGCATCTTGGTGTATCAGGTCTTCCTGTGGTGCAGAGATCGAGGAATTACGCTACGGGCACGACACTTCCCCGGACATCTCAACGTCCTCGCGGATTCTCTCTCCCGCTGCGGCCAACTACTTCACACAGAGTGGTCGCTTTGGCAGGACATCGTCCAGATCTGCACGTAATGGGAGACCCCGATTGATCGACCTCTTCGCCACGAGGTAAAACAACAAACTACCACTGCTGTCGTCTCCCCCATCCCGGACCCGCTAGCTTGGGCCGTAGACGCACTCTCCATCCCGTGGGACGGACTTCTGGTGTACGCGTTCCCTCCGACAATACTAGTCCCGAAGGTGCTCCAGAAGCTCAGAGGCAGCAATGCGATCGTCCTCCTGGTAGCCTCCTTCAGTTGGGCCAAGAGCTGGACCACAGACCTCCTGAGCCTCGCCACCAATACCCCGATGAAGCTCCCCACACCTCCAACAATGCTCAGACAACCTCGACAGCCGCTGTTCCATCAATGCCCGGAACGACTGCTGTTACACGCCTGGAGACTGTCAGGACAGCCCTCGCAGCTAGAGGCTTCTCGGGTGCAGCAGTGGAAGCTATCGCAACAGCCCGGAGGGATTCTACCCGTCGGGTCTACGACGAAAAGTGGCAAGTACTCCAGGCTTGGTGCGCTGAGGAGCATCTCTCCCCCACGGACTTGACTCAACCCCAGCTGGCCGAGTTCTTCCTTTGGCTGTTTACCAACCAGAAGCTGGCCCCCATTACCATACGAGGATATCTAGCGATGGTGGCAGACACTTATCGACACTTGGGCCGCCCGGACCCGGGTGCCTGCAGAGACCTGGCAGACCTTATGGTGTACTTTGATCGACAACGACTGGCATCCCGTTCGCTAATTCCATGGTGGGACCTGGCCTGGGTCCTCACCTGGCTCAACTCAGACCGGTTTGAACCTTTGGATATGGCTCGACTTGGAGATCTCACTTGGAAGACCTGCTTCCTTCTTGCCATCGCCTCAGTGTCACAGGTCAGTGAGATACATGCCTTCTCGGTGCGCCCATCGTGTCTCCAGCGCCGGGCTGATGGCTCGGGGCAGCTCCTCACAGACCCTACGTTTCTGGCCAAGAATCGCCTCCCAGCATCGGTGCCCCAAGTGTTGACCATCTGTCCTCTCAGGACAACGGAACAGAACGGGGAATCCCGCTTACAGGACCCCATCAGGGTGCTTAAAGTTTACCTGCGCAGAACAAAGCCACTAAGACAAGGGCGCTTGCGCCTATTCCTGCCCTTGGCTCCAGGCAGACGAGACATATCTGTGCAGACGACCCCATCCTGGCTCCGCTGGGTGATACGGGAGGCATACAAAGAGCTCGCCCCTGCACAAGCCAAGATCTTACATATCAGGGCACATGAAGTCGGAGCAGTGGCAGCGAGCATCGACTTTGACCGCAACTGCGCAGTCAGCGACATTGTGGCAGCCATGGGTTGGCGGGCCGAGTCTACCTTCGCCCGCTTCTACCTATGAGATCTGTCCGGCCAGTGCGACAACCTGGCCTTACTGGGGGACATTTCGGCAGCGCAGCACTCCCTCCAGGCACCTCTGGCGCCATAGGTAATGCCTAGCTAAAATTGTCGGGAGTGAGCGCGTAGGGTGGGACCCTCAATTTACGCGCAGAGGCGCTTTGGCGTGAGACAGGTGGCCCAGGACCTGGGGTAGTAATGCCGTCGGTAATGATTTTGAGAAAATAAATGAATTTTTCTCTAAAATGTATTTTTTTTCGAAAAATACTTACTGACGGCATTACACAGAAGTCCCTCCCGCCTTCCCAGCTTGCCGCAGTCGAGCTAAGACTCAGAGACTGCCGGAAAACGGTGAGCGCGCCACCGGATAGGGAGGCAGGGGAGGCCACCCGGGTGTCCTGGTAACGACATCCCTAGTGATTGCCTCCCCTGTTGTAACGTACACAAGTTTTTTGGGCTAAAATTGTTAAGCTAAGCGAAGTATTGCTCAGGCATCCGTGAAATTCCTTCGGGAAAAAGAAATCGAGAAATTAAAAGACGTTTCCGTGAAAAACCGGTTTTATTCTGCAACAGATCCAAGGTGCTGCGTCAATCCCCTGCCCCCCCCCCCCCCCCCACCTTACTTACTTACTTACGCCTGTCACCCCTACCCGGGTATAGGCCGTCGACGAGAGACCTCCAGCAACTCCTGTCCTGTGCTTCTCCTTCGATCCTACTCCAGGTGGTTCCCAGTCTCTTGATGTCTGCTTGGAGGTCTCGACGCCAGGAGTTTCTCGGCCTACCTCTTTTCCTCTTTCCCTGGGGGTTCCATGACAATGCCTGCCTAGTGATACTGGAAGCTGGCTTTCTCAGACTGTGACCGATCCATCCCCATCTTCTTCGCCCAATTTCATTCTCTGCTGTTATCTGCTCTGTTCTCTCCCAGAGTCTGACATTGCTGATCTTCTCTGGCCAGTGGATTTTCAAAATTCTTCTAAGGCAACTGTTCATGAAGGTCTGTACTCTGTTGACTGTGGTTTTTGTCAATCTCCATGTCTCTGCTCCATATAGGAGAACTGCTTTTACATTGGAGTTGAAAATCCGGACTTTGGTGTGTTGTGACAGCTCTCTGGAACTCCACACTTTTTTCAACTGGAGAAAGGCTGCTCTGGCTTTACCGATTCGTGCTCTGACATCTGCATCAGTGCCGCCTTTTTTGTCTATGATGCTCCCGAGATAGGTGAAGGACTCCACCTCCTCCAACAGGGTGCCAGCAAGCAAGACTGGTTCTTCCCTGGTTGCGTTCAGCCTCATTGTCTTTGTTTTCTGTTTGTGAATGGTGAGGCCCACTTGGGACGAGATGTCAGCAAGCCTCGTGGTCTTGTCCTGCATTTGTTGATGAGTGTGGGACAGTAATGCCAAGTCGTCTGCAAAATCGAGGTCGTCAAGCTGTGTCCACAGTGTCCACTGTATTCCACTTTGTCTGTGCTCTGTGGTCATCTTCATGACCCAGTCTATGGCCAGTAGGAAGAGGAACGGAGACAGCAGACACCCCTGCCTGACACCAGTTCTGACCTGGAGCTCTCTGGTGAACTGCCCTTCGTGGATCACGCGACATGTCATGCCATCATAGCTGCTCTTGATCAGGCGGATGAGCCTTGTGGGTACACCGTAGTGTCGTAGGAGTTTCCACAGAGTCTCTCGGTCCACGCTGTCAAATGCTTTCTCATAATCCACAAAGTTGACGTACAGCGGGGAGCTCCACTCCAGAGACTGTTCCACGATGATGCGGAGAGTGGCGATCTGGTCAGTACATGATCGGTTCTTCCTGAATCCTGCTTGCTGGTCTCTCAGCTGGGGGTCAACGGAGCTCTTCATTCTCTCTAGGATGATCCTGTTGAAGACCTTTCCTGGTACTGACAGCAAGGTGATTCCTCTGTAGTTGGAACACTTGCTGAGGTCGCCTTTCTTGGGAAGCTTGATTAGGTACCCCTCCTTCCAGTCAGCTGGCATCACCTCCTCTTCCCAGATCTTTCCAAACAGTGGGTACAGCATCTCAACTGTTGTATCTAGGTCTGCTTTCAGAGACTCCGCTGGGATGCCATCTGGCCCTGCTGCTTTGCCATTCTTCAAAAATGCCACTGCTTTTCTTATCTCTTCCCGGCTGGGTCTGTCACAGCTGATGGGTAGGTCGGTCTCTGCCGGCTGGATGTCGGGGGGGTCGGGTGGGCTAGGTCTGTTCAGTAACTCTTCAAAATACTCGGCCCATCTGTCGAGTTGGTCTGCTCTGTCTGCAATAGGCTTGCCTTCTTTGTCTTTTACTGGTCTTTCTGTATGGCCATACTTACCCGACAATCTTCTGGTAATGTCGTAGAGCTGTTTCATGTTGCCGCTGCCTGCTGCCTTTTCTGCCTCTGCTGCCAGGCTGTCTGTGTAGGCCCTCTTGTCTGCCCTGATACTCCTCTTCACCTCGCGGTTGGCTTGCGAGTATTCCCCCTGTGCCCTTACTTTGGCTGCTCTCGTGCGACTGTTGTTGACCGCTGCTTTCTTCTGCTTCCTCGCTTCTATCTTCTTCAAGGTCTGTGCCGACAGCCAGTCCTTGTGGTGGTGTTTCCTGAACCCTACAGTGTCTTTGCAGGTTGAGTTCAGCGCCTCTCTAACTGCCTTCCACTGCTGCTCTGTGGTGACCGCCTCCTCTTCATTTACTAGCTCCTGTAGCGCTTGAAACCGGTTGGACAGCACCAGTTTGAATTCTTCTCTAACTCCAGTTTCTCTCAGGAGGCCTACATTATAGCGCTGTCTTCTTGTTGTCTCTGTGCGGCTTTTCTTTAGCTTGAGCTTCATTCTTAAGGTAAGCAGATGGTGGTCGGAGGCGACATCTGCTCCCCTCCTCACTCGAACATCTTGAAGGGATCTTCTAAATTTCTTGCTAATGCAGATATGGTCTATTTGGTTCTCTGTTGTATGGTCAGGTGAGACCCAAGTTGCTTTGTGTATTCTTCTGTGTGGGAAGATGCTGCCTCCAATGACAAGTCGGTTTAGAGCACAAAAGTCTACAAACCTCTCCCCGTTCTCACTCATCTCCGAGCCTAGTCCCTGTCTCCCCATCACCTCTTCGTATCCGGTGTTGTCCTCCCCTATTTTGGCATTAAAATCGCCCATGACGATGGTGATGTCTCGCTCCGCACATTTGTCCACGGCACTCTGGAGTCGGTCGTAGAACTCTTGTTTCTCTTCCTCGTCACTGTCATTGGTGGGCGCATAACACTGGATGACGTTCAGCTTGAGCTTTTTCTTGGTTCTAAAGGCTGCTGTTATAATTCTTGGCCCAAGAGGTTCCCAGCCCATCAGCGCTCTCTGTGCCACTGGTGACAGCATGAGTGCTACTCCTTCTGTATGGGGGGCATTCTCCTCTTCATGACCTGAATACAGAACCATCTCCCCACTTAACAGCCTTTTCTGGCCAGACTGCGTCCATCTGGCTTCACTGATGCCTAGCAGGGAAAGGTTGTACTTTTGCATTTCCGCTGCTATCTGGGCGGCCTTGCCGCTCTGGTACATGGTCTTGACGTTCCATGTGCCCATGGTTGTATCCCTGGATAGAGAGAGGCGGCTCGGTCCTGTGGCTTCCGAAGACTTCCGGCTTTCACCACAGGACGTCATAAGTCTTCTAGTAGAAGAACCTTCCTCCTCCAGGAAAGGAATTACTGTTAGTCTTTTCGTCGGCGTTTTTGTAGCTATTTCCTTTTTTGCAGGGTGGGGAAGCTACCCCCACGCCCAACCCCCTTACTAGGAGGACCAGGGGTTTTCTGTCGGGGTCACCTTCCCTTAGACCATGTTGGTTCACGGCACCTTATTTCATTCGGTGCACCCCTCTCACGAGGGACCCCCTATCCACCACCCAGGGGACGCGCCTCAACGCCGTATGGTCCCAGCGCGAGGCCCCCCCCCACCACTGTTTGATTTTTCAGTGCCAAGAAGCAAGCAAAGCCAGAAGCAAGGAAGAACCGTCACCTACCCCCCCCCCCCCCCCACTCCACTGTTTGATTTTCCGGCACACAGAAGTAAGCAAGGTCTGTCGCCTACCTACCCTCCCCCCCCCCTTCCCCTCCCCTCCCCCCGTGTTTGATTTCCCAGCGCCCAGAAGTAAGCAAGGTCCATCATCAAACCCCCCCCCCCCCCCTTCCCCACTGTTTGATTTTCCGGTACCCAGAAGTAATCAAGGTCCGTCGCCTCCTTCCCCCCCCCCCCCCCCCCCCCCCCCCCCCACCCCCCACTGTTTGATTTTTTTGGCCTTCGCAGAAAGAAGATCTAGCGTGGTGGAGGCCTTTTGTATCAGGTTGAAGGCCCCGTTTCAGATGATTTTTGCTTGGGCAATTCCCATGCCTGATTCCTAGTAGTAATGCCGTCGGTAAGTATTTTTCGAAAAAATACATTTTAGAGAAAAATTCATTTTTTTAGCACCTTTTTAGCTTAACCCTTTCAGCCCTGAGTAAATAAGATGTCTATATACCCTTCAGCCCTGACTTTATTTGAGAAATTTCTGTTGAAAATGGGTGTGCACTGTAAAATATTTGTAAAAAATAATTTACAACAGATATCCCCATAAAAGTATTTACTGGGAAAAGTATATATGTACTGATCACGTGTTGTAATGCCGGTAACAAAAATAGTGACAGGTGACAATAAACTTTAAAAAAATGTCTTTCGTGCATGACAGGTTGCTGTTACTTAACCCATATCATACTGAGGCTAAAAGCTTCAATTTTGTACACTGCCATATGCAAGCTACATTATAGTCCTTACAGATAAGGATATAGACCAATGGCTTCAGTTCAAGGGTGGTGCCAGAATAGCTTGGCGCCTAGAGGCGCCAAGCTATTTTGGCACTACCTTTGAACTATTTTAATCAAACTTATTTCACACACTGGTGTATTCCGAATGATAAGGGTTAACATGCATCACTAAATAGGGCGTCTGTTACTGTGACATATTAGTGTCCATGCATTTCCAGCATGCCGATACAACATAAGGCCCCCACCTTGTCACCAACGTAAGGCCCCTACCTTGTTTACTCCTGCCCCTGATACGGTATATCCACGGCCTAGATAACATGTAATAAACGGCATCGAACGATGATCAGTGTGTCTGTGTTGTGTCTCATACATGATCGGATGGAAGTACCAGTGTTGTAAAGACTATACACGTACTACACATGTGACCATTGTGTGTCGTTGGTGTCGGCACAGAGTCACCTACAGGTGCACCAAGGTGTGGCATCAAAAGAACGAAATATCAATTAGAACCTTCAAATTCGGCATCAGAATCAAGCTGTAAGTGATTGCCGTTGTCAGTGCCTCAACCGTCGATCGCTCCAGCTGACACTGCCAACACATGGTTATGCTGCCACGCGGTAGGTGAGCACACATGTCCCAATACATCAAAACTATCTGCTTTTGAAACCATGTCTCCAAACATTTTAATTTTATAACTCCAAATATATCTACACATCCACTCGCCATTTCGAGCATAATTCCTACGCTAGCGTTGCAAAACTGACCGCATACCACAGACGTGTAAACAGGATGTGTCAGTGCAAAGGGCGAGGTCACCACGCATGCAGCGAGGCTCATGCGTCACCGGGCATGCGATACGAAACACCTGACACCGCTGTAGCGGTTTGCCGGGCTGAACGGTATATGAGACCGCCAACAGTTCTTGTCAAAAGTACAATAATTATTTGTACTTATTTTTAACATCAAGTAAATGTAAGAAAACTACTATGTACTTTGTGCAGGTCTCGATTCAAGGAGCCAGAGGTAGCTGAAGGATTCACCAGGATTGTGAAGGTCAATTTTGTGCCCAAGTTCGAAAACAGACTGCATGAACGCATCTATCGACAGTTTCTGCTGGAGAAATGAGTGCTTGGGTGAAACAAATATCATGTTGCTTATTGTGCCTTTATATATATTTGTATATATGATGCTGTGCTAAAAGTTCACACCTCGAAATGAAACAAGCAAGCAAAACATGAAGATGAGTTTTTTAAAAGCAGACCTACACAGGGCAATGAGTTCATTCCCCTATATGGATCTGCATTTGAAAAGATAACTGCTGCATGTGTGTTTGAGATATGAGGTGTTTTGTATGTTTACTGTGTCCCATGTTACAAGCCTCACACAGGACACTGTAAAATGACTAATAACAAAGAATTAAAGAATAATCTCAACACACAACCTTGATAAAATTGCAGAAAGTACTTGCTACAGCCCATGAGATGGTGCACTGAAGTTTCTGGGCCACTGGTTATGTAATGGGCATACTGTCTACTGTGTCCTGCGTTACAAGTGTCAGGCACTTTCTCACAAATGCTCACTGAGTCATAAACAACAGTGCTATGAACCAAACGACCTCTGTGACTTTATTTGATGTGTCATTTTCTGTTTTAAAAATACTGTACTATGAACACAAAAAAGGCAGATTATCCTAAATTGGGCAATATGTGTACCTGGTTCCCGAGTTGCAAGCATCGCACACTTTCTGTATCATAAACAACTGTGCAATGAATTTTTAAAAGAAACCTTCCTGTATGGTCATAAGTTTTTTTTGAAGCATATCAGATGAGTTCTTTACAGCTAAAAGGATCTAAAAGTATCATGAATGATTCTATTGCTTGCTCGTAATGAAGGACCAAGGATACATCTGTGCCCCATGCAAGTTTTCCACCTGGTTTCCAGATCAAAATCTATGTAAACACTTGAAACGGTGCAAAACGCGTTTGATTTACATCAATGAAGCACATCGTAAGTAAAATGTATAAAACACCATAAGGAATATCTATTTTATTGAATTATGTGATGCTCGTAAGCATTCTAATCGCTTGTAACGAAAGTCGTAGCCACACGGGACAAACAATTTCTACGTAGCTTCACATCGTGGAGTCGCCATTGAGGCATCTCCGTGTACTTTCAGTGTTGTTTTTGAAGTTACTTTCTGCCAAATTCACGGCAAAGACACTTGCATTTGGCTTCTTCTTTTACTATCCTTGTTTAAACGCTCAGACACAAAAAAGACCCCGAGTCTTCTTGGATTTAATTGAGCTGCGTGGGTGCACACACCACATTCTCTGCGGCCCAATTTGAAGAAGAGACCGGAAACGAGGCGCTATCTATAAATATTATATGCAAAGAGGAAGAAACAGGTCAGCATGCGAGTGATGAAATCTCGCGGTCAAGAGACACAACATGTTAGAACGTGCGCTTGATTTTGTTTCCTCAAAACACATTACCGATATTACTGTAAGGAATAGTGTCTTAGCTAGCCTAATTTTAGCCAAAATTGGTTGTGTACCTATATGACAAGGGAGGCAACAAAGGGCGTCATAAGCCTAGCCAGTATCCCGAGTAGCCTCCCTTCCATCCCCATCCGGGCAACCGCTCACCGGATTCCCACCAGTCAGTTTCTTAGCTTAGCTGTGGAAGGTTGTGTACTTCTGATTCTGCACTCACAAACCAGATAGGTGAGGCTAGCGCTGGCAGAATTGTACACAAACCAAGGGGAATCACTCAGCGCTTGACAGACAAACAGTTGGATCCCCTGCCCCCGCCTATCAGGCACTCATTCGCCAGCCCACAGAGAAATACGCAGGTATAGAACAAGACGATCATCTACATCCCTAAAAAGGATGCATCAGGTCTCGCCTATAACCCATGTCTTTCTCCGGAACTTAGGAAGTAGGCAGGGGAAACATACATACACAAACTCTGATTCTGCGTTTGGGCTGTGTACGGTGTGACCGGTCGCCTTGTGGCTTGGACTCTGGCGTGTTTAAGAAGTGAGATAGAGCTGTGCTTGCCTGGGATTACTGATGCGGCTGTGCTAGCTTGGAGTTTACCTTCGTTGGTTTTGAAAGTGACCTTACACTGGCCTTGTGGTGTTGGGGACTTGGATTAGTTCCCGTGGTCTGCACGAGCCTTGGATTACTGTGTTCACGGTGCTTCTTGGAGCTACCTTTGGGATGCAGCTCTTCCATTGGTGGTGCGAGCCTTCGCTTCAGCGGCACGGTTGGTCCCTTCGGTCCTTGGTTGGCCTCCAGCCTTCCCGACATGGTAAGGTAAAACCTCGATGGGTGCCCGCAACCGGCACTAAAGGGGAGGGAAAGCGCCGGGCATCGGCACTAGTCGTGGAGTAACATCACTTCGATTCTCGGCTTGCGCGCTTACGCATCGAATGCGTGGCCTCAGGGAGCCACACTCGCTCGCCTGTCACTCTTGATTATGTTTTGTAGTTGCAGTTCCTCACTTGCACACGTTGTGGGGACTTCCGATGGCAGAGTGATGTGCATGCTGTGTGCCTACCTTGTTCCGGCTGTGCCTTCACTTACCCGCGCGTTGTCTGCGCCCCCTGGCTGGAGGAGCAGTGGTCTCAGCTTTGGGGATTCTGTCGCTATGAACAACCGACACAAGTCAGAGTGCAGGCGCTTGCCACCGACCCTGCCACCTTCGGGGAGGGAACAGCTCGGACACTCGCAACTTGGGACGCACGGGCAGCTTCAGACCTTATCGAGCCGAGGACTTCATCCGATGGTTCGTCAGCTCGCTGGGGAAACGAGACACCGAGCTTGGCCAACACAGGACTTCAGCAAGAATGTTTGTCAGCTCGCTGGATAAACGACACACCGAGCTTGGCCAACATAGGCCTCAGCAAGAATGTTCGTCAACTCGCTGGGAAAACATACACCGAGCTGGCCAACATAGGCCTTCAGCAAGAATGTTCGTCAGCTTGCTGGGTAAATGGATCATCGAGCCTGGCCAACATAGGATGTCAACAGGTTTGTTCGTCAGCTCGCTGAGAAATCTAAGCACAGAGTCTGGCCAACAACATACTTTTACGAACCGCCACACGCCCAGACCCTTGAGACAAGTCCAGCACAGGCATATGGCGTCCCGTGCAGAGGTCAGTAACAAGGTGAGGTACCCTAGCACGGATGAGAATGCTGGACAAGTGCTTACCCGCTCGTTAGACAAAGATAGAGATGAGACGGGCCCATAGCGACATAGTTCGCATTTACGAGACTAACGTTCGGACAGTTGCAGGGGGGAAGAACTTCGCCACGTCGCTGGTAGAATCACCGAGCTTGGCCTACTACGTGCGTACATGACCAGACCTTGGAACGAGTCCAGCACAGGTGTACAGCGTCCTGCTCTGAGATCAGTGACAAAGACTAGTGCCTCGGCCAGACGAAAAGGCTGGACCAGTGAGTGCCCTCTCGTCAGGTGAGATAGAGAGAGACAAGTTTGGGCCACGGCGACATCACTCGCACAGGCTACCCCTCCCCCACCCCCACCCCCCCCCCCCCCACATTCGAGCAGAGGGCAGCGGGATTTAGAAAAGGAAGCGACTAGATTACACGAAGCTGCGACATCCCGCTCCAAGGTCAGTACATTTATTTATTATTGGGGTTTGGCGCCGACCAGGCAACTAAGGCCATCTCAGGGCAGAAGGTCAGTGACAGGTGTTCATGACCTGACATTCTGCTGGACTTACGTGCGCCCGTTCGTCGGATAAAAGTAGAGGGACAAGCCGGGTTCACGTCAATATCGCACGCCCCGTCTACCCTCAGAATGGGAGGACGGGCCACTGGGTGTTAGAAGAACTGAGCGGACTCCTGTACCTCGGCGGCGGCCACGTTCGCGGGACAGGCCGCCGCTACTGCAGACTGCTTCCCGTGACTTGGATGCCACCCATTACCCTAGGCCTGCCGCCAAGACTAGAGTACGGCCGCCCAACCCTGCCACATTCCAACAGAAGTCTTCCACCACAAGCTCAGTATAAGTACCATCGCCCTGGGCAAGACTACAGGATCAGTGTGCGGCCGCTCGCCTGACACTCACGAGATAGGTCGACTCGGGCTGCATGGGTTACACCGCACGCATTCCGGCCCAGCACAGATGTACGGCGCCCAGCCGAGGGACGGATGCCTTTACCCTAGACAGGATGAGACTTAGGGCCTTTGGGCGCCCACGTGGCTCTTAAGAGTACTACGAGTGCAGCCACAGCGTCAGCTCGCCACTCCGCCTCCCCACCTGGTCGGCTTCCTCACGGCCACTAGTATGGTTTTGGTGTACACATATCACGGGTTTTTAATCGTGGATACTCATTGTAAAGCGCTTAAAGCTGGAAGGTAAGTTAAGCACTGTAGGTTAATGATCGGTTTTATTCTTGTAGTAGCTTCGGCAGATGACACACGATTCCCGCCGGCACCCAGGGCATAGGACGGTGTATCTACGGTCCCGGGACGTTGCGCGTCGGCCTACGGAGACGGCGCTTGACTACGCATGACTGATCCTCTACCTCTACTTCGTTCCGCGCGTTGAGGATCGGAGACTCCCTCCACTCACCGTGGTTAGGAGCTTACTGGCTTGCCAGTCACCACCTACCATGCTGCGTACCACTCCTCGGTCAACGCCTTGCCGGCTACCACTTTGTGTGAACTGGTGCTTCAGGATGACACCTGCGTGGCGACCTCGACCTTCAGACCGTTGATAGCGGCTACGACAGTCAACGTGCGCACCACGCTGTACAATTCGTCGCCGCCCCATCCTTCGGCGTGGAGTCCACCCGATCCTTCGTGCGGCAGTACAGACTTGGACTGGGCCGTCAGCCTGGATTCGTCGACGTTCCTAGACGATCTCGCTTGCTAAACCGGTCGGAGACCTCCTTGGAGAAGAAGGTGTTCTGCTCGTCCCTGGACACCGTCTCCAGCCATTCCCTCCGCTTTGCCTTCGATGGCGTGATCTACCAGGGTCGCGCTCCCTTCAGTGTCTGTCGCAGCCTCTGCGGGTTCTACCGTAGCTGTACTTCGTAGCAGACAGGACCAGACTGACGTCTTGGTGCTCCACATCGACATCCCTATACGCTCTTCTCTTGCGGAACCGGTCGGAGTCCTCCTTGGAGAAGGATTGAGATGTACTTCAGGATCTCCTCGGCAGGATTGGCTTCCTGGTCTACGTGGGCAAGTCCAACCTCACGCTGTAGCGCCGCTTGTCTACCTGGGGATGGAACCACGCACCGGCTTCGCGCAGGGCGGCTTTGGAAGCGGCGAATGCAGCACTTGGCGAACCCAGCATGGCGGTTTCTCAAGAGCAGGCGGTGACTTCGGCGTCGGGGACTGGCGAGTACCGCAGCGGACCTACTTCCCCTATGACGTCTCTACTGCCCCCCGCTTCAGCTGCTCCTGCTTCTCCCCAGGCGACCCTCGACATTTATCCTCGAGTCTCAGGTTCGGGTGCGGCCGTTGCTACGTCCTCATCTTTTTCACGGGGCGGATCCCGAATGGCTCGCTATGGGAGTTCCTCTCTTCTCGCCTCCTCCCAAGATGTCCCTTGCGTCGACGCAAGTCTTGCCACCGGGGGCACCCTCCTGTTACCGAGAGACTTCTCTGACTCCGGCGGAGGGCCTCCGGACCTCGTGGCCCAGCTTCGGGTGTCACGTCTGCGACGTCAGGAGCCTCGTCCTCTCTGACAGCGCCACAGTTTAGACTTCTTTTAGAAGTCCGGTACTTCCTCCTCTGCCAGGGGCTCCTTTGGTGTGAAGATCGAGACATCGCTTCCGACTTCAGCATGACCTGCTGACTCCATCGCTCGTCGCGGCCAGCTTCTCCACACAGAGTGGACGTTCCGTCTGGACATCGTTTGGGTGATCTGCACAGCGAAGAAGTCCGCCATGTTCGCGCCGAGGTAGAATCGCCAGCTTCCCCGCTTCGTCTCCTCAGTTCCAGTTCCGCTAGCCTGAGCAGTTGGCGCTGTCTGCCTCTCTGGGTACGGCCTCAATTCCTCGCCGACCCACCTATGGTGCTAGTCCCAAGCTCCTGCCCAAGCTCAAGGTGGCAACGCGCTCTGGGTCCTGGTGGATACTTGCCGTGGGACAGGCTCATGGACCTCCGGCCTCCTGAACCTTGCCGTGAGACCCCCTCTGCGGATCACCACCCCACGCACAATGCTTTGCAGCCCTGAGAACTCTTCCTCCATGGTTGGACATGGTGCGGCAAGCCCTCGCCGCTAGAGGCTTCTCAAGTGCAGCTGTGGGAGCTATCGCTACAGTCCGTAGACACTCGATCAGACGAATTTACGAGGGAAGGAGCAAGTCCTGGGCGACGCGGGTGACGAGCGCCTCTTCCCCATGTGCCGGACGGTTCCTTGGCGGGTGGAGTGCTTCCTCTGGCTCTTCACCGACCAACTTGGCGCTCTCTCCTTTAGGGGCTACCTGACCATGATCGCTGACACGGACCGACTTAGACTGGCCGACCCTGGTGTCTGTACAGACCTCGCTGGCATTCTGACGCTCTTCGGTCTACACGTCTTGCCTTCGCTCACGGTTGCCGCGATGGGACCTTGCCTTAGGGGTACGGGGGCTCGTCTTGGACCATATCAACCCGCTCCAGTTGGTGCAGACAGCCGACATGCCACGGAAGACCTACTCCCGACTGACCTTTGCCACGGCTGCCAGGGTCAGCGAACCGCATGCTCTTCAGCACGCCCTCAGACTTGCAGTTTGGATGATTGGCGGGACTACTGCTGCCCGATCCGGCTTCCTAGCCATGACCCGGTTTCTTTGGTTTGCCCAGTGGGTCACCATTCGGCCCTTGGGATTCAGGCCCTGCCCGGGAGACAGACAGCAGGATCCGGTGAGAGCCTTATGTGGACACCTGCGTCGGACCAAGCCGATACGCAGGGGACGCACCCGCCTTCCAGGTGGGGATGACATCTCACCCCAGAGGGTATACCTCCTGGCTCCATTGAGTACTTTGCGCCGCCTACCAGGACCTCTGTCCTGATGCAGCCAAAGGGATGAACATCAGGGCGCATGAGGTCAAAGCCACGGCTGCATCCTCGCTTTCAACCGCTATTGAGCCGTCCAAGACTCTGCGGCGGCTGTGCGCTGGTGAGCGGAGTCAACTTTGCCCGATTCTACCTGAGGGACCTCTCTGGACAGCGCGAAATCCTCTTGGGTCCTCCCAGGCCAGCGGGAAACATGGAGCTGGTGGGAAACATCCTCAGAGCGCAACACTCCCTCCCGGCACCCTCGGTGCTGTTGGCTATTCTTAGATAAAATTATCGGGAGGTTGCTTCTGGGAGGGCGGGCCTAGTTGGCAGTTGGGGGTTAGGCGCGTTATAAGCAGCACCCACCTCCTCTTCGTAATTCTTCCTTACAGTAATAGGTAATGTGTTTGAGGAAACAAATGAATTTTTCTCTAAAATGTATTTTTTCGAAAAATACTTACCGATGACATTACTCGAATGACCCTCCCACCTGCCCCGTTCGTCAGCTAAGTAAACAGACTGACGGGAATCCGGTTACTCAGGATATTGGCTAGGCTTGACGCCCCTTGTTGCCTCCCCTGCGGTCCGTGGTGCCACCAATGCCAAAGGTGCGAGGTTCGATACCGGGTTCCGGCGTCGGACTTTTCTCCTCTGGTAAGTGTCACCGTTAATTCGGGCGGACCGTTGGGGGTTCTTTCTCTGGGTACTCCAGTTCTTCCACCCCCCAACCCCCCCCCCCCCCCCACACTTTGGTACCGGTTTCAGGCCACTTTATAAATTTCAAATACAAGCGATCAAAAATCTCTGTAACTTCAGTAGCTGAACTGGCCCTTCGTCTGTCTTGTACTGTGTTTGTCTTAAATCCGTGTCTGTTACGTGAGTGTGCATGTTGGGTTTCAGTTCACGGCGCTTTGAGTCGATTCGCCCAAAAATTGAGAAAAGCGCCTATATAATAACGGTATTATTAGTATTATATAGGTACACAACCAATTTTGGCTAAAATTAGGTTAGCTAAGACACTATTCCTTACAGTAATGTCATCGGTAAGTATTTTTCGAAAAAATACATTTTAGAGAAAAATTCATTTTCAGACCACGCTGTTATTTACTACCGAGCAATTGCAAAAAGTAATCAGTGGAAAATGATAGGATGTTAATTGATTATATAGGTAAATATGTCTCTTTGGATTTAATGCAAGAGTTTATTGTGTACCCGATTTCAGAAGGTGCTTCCCGGTTGCGCCATTTCTGAGCAGCTTTCAGGTGCCCACATTCTTATTTTGAAACACTAAAACCATGCTTCCAAGAATTTAGCATGACCATTTTAAGTATTTTATTTCTCAAACCATTTTGTAACACAATTACGCTTAAAACGTGCAAAAACAGACAAAATATTAGGTGTGATATCATTTTTACTAGAGCGTGCATTTTACTGATGAACTTTTGGCACAGTATCATATTCATTTTTTAGGACTCCACAGTGCAAGATGGATCGACCATGATAGTTCAAGGTTTGTGATGATCGACCATGATAGTTCAAGGGTAGTGACAGATTAGATTGGTGCCTTTAGGCAGTACCCTTGAACTGTCATGGCTGATCCATTTCCCTCAGCTGGTAGACAGCCTTCTGAAGTTGAGAGGGCAGTGCTGCAGTAGATGTCAAGCCACCATGGTACAACCTTTGAACTGTCAAGGTGGAGGATTGTCCATACGGGCTGAAAGTCTCGATAGCCAGAAGCTTAGCTTTTGAAGGACTATTTTGTGTTTCTGCACAGTGCACTTAGAATGGGGAAAAAAAAGGGATCAGTCATGGCAACAGAAACTTTTACATCCACAGAATGTCAGTGTGGACTTTGAAACTTCAGCCTGATCTGTTTATGTCTGCTTGCAATGTTATGTGATAATGGTCGTGTGGAAAAGAAATTCACAACAAAACAAGAAATGTGCTTAAAAAGGACAAGTATGACACTATTTATTGAGTTATGCATGTCCTTTTTAAGTGTGCTGCTTTCTTTCTTGGAAATTTCTTTACATTTTACACACTTCAGCTTGGAAGTCACCTTTTTGGTCTGAGATTATGTTGAATGTAGTCACTTCAGGGCAGGAGGGGGGAGGGGTGGGGGGGGGGGTGTAGTGTGAAGAAGCTGAATGAGCAGTGCTAGCCTTGCAGACTTTACATTATTGCATTCCTTTACCAATTTTTGTCTGCTCATTTTGAGTGGGCCGTTATTGAATAAATGAAGTATGAATTGTAACAGGGTGTGTGCGTTTGAGAGAGAGACTGAACATATCAGTACGACTTCTGCATGGTTGTACGTTGCATGTCTCAACGGCAGCAAAGAACATTGAATGTCGGTGCAGTAGAGAAAGTGATATGTCACAATTTGCGCAAGCAGGAGGCATATTTGCGTAATAAGAAGAGCCATGTATGTACCGTAAATAACTTTATTCAAGAGAATTTTTATAATATACAAAATGCGTATTACCTATAGCATACAAGATCCATGAGTAAATCTACTCAGTCTATCCCACTTCCTTCAGAACGGAAATACACATAAATAGATATCCTTCGCAATGTGTTCATACAATCAAAACTTTTTGTACCGTTTAAAACCACAGACTGGCACACGTACTTGTCAGCATTTGATCGGCAAAACAAAAAATAAAAACGTTGCTTTAAAAAAAACAAAAAACACCTGAAGTGTGTAAATATATCACATTGTCATCAAGGTGGACGGAATGACCAAAGACGGAATGCCAGAAATACTGTTTGCCCAAAGTTGTATCACAGAAGAAGAAGCAGATTGTAAAGCAGGTAAAAGCTGCCCTGCTGAATCAATCAACAGAAGAGACCAAAAAAATGAAAGCTATCTGCAATGATAAATAAATTCCATGACTAAATCTGGGGGGGGGGGGGGGGGGGGGTTGCGGGGGGTTTGAAATAAGATTATGTGACAGAGGAGGGGGTGGATGGGATATTGGAAAGAAAAAGTCTAACCACTAGTGTTTTAAACGAGTGTAATAAACAAAACTGAATTGGCCCATAGTGACTACAATAAATAATATTGAATTTACCATTACATATAAGACATTGTGTAAAAAGGAAAGTTTGTTTTGTACGGGACAAAATAAGCTTGAGTATAGGAATACAGGAAAAGTTTATTTTTTTTTAAGGAGAAAAGTTATCACAGACTGTTCGCTACAAAACTACATTCTTACCACTCCCAACTTGCATATTCAGGCAACGGAAACGTGCTGGTCTGTGATTTGCGACCTTACAGCTCTGAGAACTGTAAAGTCCAAAATTACAGATCAGCACAAATCATCAAAAGGTTGTCACAGTCATATCAAACGTCTTCCAGCTGTCTGAGAAATCATTAAACCCATTATTCCACATTCGTATTCCCACACTGTGAAGGTGTCTAACAAATGTACCAGTTGCAGGATCTGGATCAACCATGATAATTCAAGGGTAGTGCCAGACTGGCTTGGTGCCTGATGACACCAAGCCACAATCTGGCACTACCCTTGAATTATTATGGTTGATCCATTTCCTGCTCTTGGGCATTAAATGGGTTATGAATCACAGTCATAATAATGGGTCAGCCATACTTGTAAGAATTGTACAATAAACATAAAGACGAATCGGCAAAGACAGTTGAATGTAAAAATGAAAGCGCAAATGTGCACTGGTCCACGATTCTGAACTTTACGACTCAAGGTTGTAAGGTCCAGAATCATAGACCAGCACACTATTAAAGACATTTAAGTCATCAAATATGTGTGCTGTACTCAATCTATCTAACCTACAGACTGACAAAACAAATAATGATACTTGATATTTCCAAAGATAAAATATTTTGTAACCTGTAGGAAGTTTGGAATTCCCTGTGTCCAAAGATAATGTCTTTTCCCCCATCTCATCCATAAAAAAAACAGGATAAGAGAGTGGAGCTGATGTCAGAAATCTTTTGGCTGCCCTCTGATAACTAAAATTGGCCCTTTGGCTGCCAAAGGGCTCAATACTTAAAGTTTCAGAGTAAGTAGCCTATAGATTTGAAGATAACTTAACATTGGGTGATTTCAGTTCTGAGCTTATTTGATGTCACACAGCAGGGCCACACCACGAAGGATCCAGTGGTCAGGGCTCTGCGTGGTTCTCAGCATGACGTCTGCGATGTAGGTCAGATCTGTGCGCCGTGGCTTTTTGTAGATGGGGCATGAGTACATACGCGAGTCGGATGGAACCACATCCTTTGCGTAGATGTGAATGACGGGCATGTGCTCATACAGTATCTTGTTCTTGGATTCCACGAGCTTGCTGCCGCGCCGGTCCCATCCAGCCCCCTCGAGGTAGAGACCGTAAACATAGACACCCTCCACAGGGGGCTGGTTGATGTCGTCCTTCATGTACTTGGTGACTTCATTACACAGGACCACATTGTCCAGGGCCCAGCCTTTGTGAGCCCGAGTCACTTCCTGAAATACAAACAGGAGGGACATCAGAAAAGAAAACTAAGCCTAGAGGTTGAAAACCCTTAGTACAAGAAAAATGAAGATACAAAGTGTCTTCATTTTTATTGTACTAAAAGGGTTTTCAACCTCTTGGCTTAGTTTTCTTTTCATACACAACCCTTGCGAAATTATTTTTGCGTCATTCAGGAGTAATGTCAGGAAGTACAGCTGTGACCTGACATAAAGCGAATCGTTACATTGCGAACCCGGATATATATAGCGGGGGGTACCTTGGATCCTGAAAAAAATCGGACCGACCGTGGATGGCGTTGAACCGCGAAATAATTTGTCACAGGCCTTGGCTGCATCACGCTCCACGGGGTGCTGCACACACGCCCGACGTGACAGCTGGGAGGGCTTTATGTACATACATACATGTATGTGCATAAAGACGGTAGGAGACAGAGTCAGTGTTTAATGAGGGTCTATGCTTCTGGCACATGGCAGATGTCTCTTCACTTGACTGACTGCTGGGCGCGTAGGAGCAGCTTCACTCAGACTGCGTGACCTCCTCCTAGATGTGACCACACACGTAAATGTGTTAATAGTAAACATTGATTCGATGCACATCAAGGTTTATGCCTTTCACAGGTGTCAAGTTTCGCCACGCTCTGCGGCGGTTATGACCTGGAGGGTGAGAAAACTGACGCTGAACCCGTGTTTGCCTCCTCTAACACAGAACACAGGCAATGATAGGATTGATTGTACATTGCTTAATGTCCCGACAGCAACAAGACTTTCTCAGGACATGCCTGCACTGCTTGTGAAAAAAAACTAAACAGAATATTGAATGTATGTTGCCAGCTGGTCCAATATGTTAAATAAACCTACGACATGGGGCCTAAATAAAGTTAAGACCATTTAGCAACACACATCCAATATCAAGAGCTAAAGGCAGCGCAGACAGTAGGGAGAGTTTAAAAAAGGAAATACAGGTGAATGGACCAAGGGTAGACAAAATCACATGCCCCAGAATAGAGGGGAAAACCCACCCTGTGGGGCTGACCAGGGTGACCCTGGGAACTAAAAAGCAGTTAACCCCACCCAAGTCCCCCAGGGCAGACCCGGGTGGGGTGCAATGATAGGAAGACTTTAGGCACATCTGCGAGAGATAATGAATGTCTATGCTTGCTGCAGAGTTGGCGGTCCGCTGTTGAAGTTAAAGAGAGGTGTGCTACCCTACTGCTGGTGTTCACCAGTCATCGTAATCGGATTTTCTCACCGTGCGTGACGACTTCAAAAAACACTAGTGAGGTGATAAACCTATTCATTGAAGAATAAAAGCTACCTAACTTGTCTTACAAATTGTCTACTGATGTGTGTGTCTACTGATGTGTGTGAATGACATAAACGAGAACAGAAGTTGTCCTTTGTACATTCTTTTTCCAGTTGCCTGCTCGGCGTTAAACCCAAATAACTAACTAACTAACATTCTTTTTCCGTGATGCTAACAGTGCAAGTGTTTCTGATTGTACTCTGCTTTGAAAGAAAAAACACACAGGCGACAGGTAATGCCTATGCACACGCCCCGATTCTCATCAGATATCCCCCCCCCCCCCCCCCCCTTAACCCAATATCTTGCTATATGGATATATCGTGGTCCCATTTTGTGCACCCCGACGACCGCAATATGTCGGGTCACAGCTGTACTGTTATGTTTATGGCCAGTAACAAAGTTTGAGTCTGGAACCATTGTACACTCATCCCCTCGAATCATAGGACGATTTTATCGAACAGATATGGCCATTTTGACCTTGACCTTGAAGGTGGTAACATCACTGCAGGCCATGAAAGTTCCCAGAGATGAAGTATCAAAACATAATCTGGGAAGTACAAAGTCAGTCCAGTGGTACGTGAAATACTGCCTGCACAACAGCCTGAACAAATATGGTTACCGTGACCTTGACGGTATCAAAGAGATTCTGGTTCATGACGCTGTGTCAGGTAACATCATCTGAAACATTGATCAATTCATAGAGATATGTCCTGTACAAAAATCTTGGCAAACTCCCTTTAAATAAAACATGGCTGATGCTCACCTGTCTCATGGCGGTGAGGAAACCCTGTGCATTAAAGAAACCAGTCATCCAAAACGTGTTCGGCCGACCGTCAAAGCACCAAGAGTGGAACTGTGTGTTGCGATCAATCAACTCCGAGAACCAGAATCCTAGAGTACTGGAGTCCCAGGAAATCTGTGAATGTAAAAACAAGTGTTTCAGATACTCCTGACAGTTGGAGACTGTTCGTCTGACATGGGTGAAAATGGAAAAAATGTGGGAAACGCAGTGTGCCATTGGACCATTGTGGTGGAAGATGGAGACAAACAGTTATTAGAAGATGGAGACAAACAGTTATTATAAATTAGCTCCTTCACTCTCAGTTACTTATGGTTTACCCGGTAGCTCTTTCACTGTCAAATTTACTGAACGCAGACACAATACATTCAGTGCTGGACTGTGATCCTGGACTTCGTGGCTACAAATGGCTACACCTTATCTTCAGCTAAGTTATCATGGTCACTTTGTCTCTTTGATGTAATGCATTAGCGTTAACTGTTCAGTGCTGACAAATTTTTAACACCAGCCATCTGCAAGTGGTATAGATCCTCATGAGCCCCCGCAGTTTCGGGGGCTCATGAGGATCTACACCTCTTGCTGACACCTGTTTGAATCCGTGTTCCTGGGACTTGAATTAATGAAGACTGCAGAAACACAGCCACGTCAGCTGGCACTAAACGTGTCGAGGACTGTACACTCACCTTTCGCCACAGCCCTGGCACGCGAGCGTCGTACATGCAATCCAGCGCGTCTCTCAGATTCTCACTCATGATGATGGTGCCGTCAATGGCCAGCTTGAGATCAGACAGTGTCAGCCTGACCAATGTGATGACCTTCTGCATGCGGTCAATCTCCTGCCGTAGGAAGATGTTCATGGGCTGCAGGGGCCCCATCTTCTGCAGGCGCTCAGCCACCTCGAAGGGCACGTAGTCAGGGGGTAGCTTGTCCAGCATGTCGTCTGCCAGACGGTACACAACCACCTCGCGCGTCTCTCCACCACTACCACCCGCATCTTTAGGCTGGATTGTCAGGATGCTGTCTAGGATGCCCTTGGCTGTCTTGCTCTGGTACCTGCACACTCAAGAACATGCTTCGTCACACAACTGCTTTTACCTGCCAATGCTGAGACGCGTGTGCATTGGTCTGTGATCCTGGACTCTTATCAGGCTGTCTGGTAAAAAAAGCAGATGAGCACACACTGCACATAATAAAAGGTGACAGAATATCTCATACAGATATTTTCGTATTTTTCCAAAGGCAAACCTTTCCATACACTAAGAATGGAAAATAAAAATTTGACGTCTAGATCATAGAAGGAGCCCCAAAAGTGCTAGGAAAACGCAAACATTTTCAGCATCCCAACTTGGCCTAAATAGTTACACTGACTTTCTGAATCACACTCCATCATTTGCTGTCAACCCTTTAACTGCCCTTTGATACAGATTATGCCCCAGGAAGCGTGGATGCATAGCGGTGACAGCAAAAGGCATAGATCCTCATGAGCCCCTGCAACTTTGGGAGCTCATGAGGATTTATGTCTCTTGCACTTGGATGACGTTCACCTTTTTCTCGACAGTGCAGTGATTAATGTGACAAAGGAAAGCGTTGCACATTTTTCCGTCAAGACAGACTGAAAGAACTCACGTTATGTCGGCATTGCCGTGCAGGCCGAACACCTCTGGTGTGTCCGCGAAGGGCAGACTGTTGATGTAGTCGTGGTATTCCAGTATCTTGTTGCACTTGGGGATGACGTAGCCCTTGTAGAAGTTGAACTGTGGGCTGAACATGTTCTCGTTGAACCACACACGACAGAAGGTGTTCAGCAGACGCTTGTCGAAATCGTCCGTCACGCGACCGCCATACTGGATTTCACCGAACATGTAGCGAACGCAGATCCAATTGACACCCTGAAAATATGCGATAAATGTTAACCTTCACTGCTGGCAAAAAGTGAACATAATCCAAATGCATGAGACTTACAGTCGACTTTGCTTATAACAAGGTTAGGTACAACAAAAGTCAGTATAAGAAGACGTTACAGAGATCCTGACAGCGCTCTTTCTATGTAAATTACTTCACTTATAACAAACTTCTGATATAACAAGAAGAAAAGTTGGGTCCTCTGGCGATTTGTTTTATCTGAAGTTTACTGAAGATCATCAATTGAAATTGAACGCATTGAACCCTGTGAATGTGGTCATAAAATAAGGTGCTCACTCAAGAAAAGTCAAGCTGTTCAGCGCCTGTTGATGGAAACTGTGTTTCAGCAGTCTTCAGTTCAACATCAACAAGCCCTACCTGTCCTATGAAGTGGTGTCAGCAAGAGGTATAGATCCTCATGAGCCCCTGCAGTCGCAGTGGCTCATGAGGATCTATACCTGTTGTAGTTGGGTGTGTTCAAACTGTCACGGTACTGAACGGGTAAAAGGGCACAAAGCGTCAACTGTCATTAACACCACCATATTTAGGTTTGCCACAGCCACCTGAATGATGCTCTCTAATGACAGGTGATCTCTTAACTCATTCAGCCCGATGGCCGTATTTCCCAAATTTGGAGGCGTCATCTAATGACTATACACCAGGTGCAGGAGATGGATCGACCATGATTATTTAAGGGTAGTGCCAGATTAGCTTGGCACAATCTGGCACTACCCTTGAATAATCATGGTCGACCCATCCCCTGCTGTAGTGTGTCAGGGCTGAATGGATTAAAAGGGTGGTCGATCAAAACATGTTCTGCCATGTTGCTCTGCATTTTTTTCTGTTAGTCCACTGCTTTCAATTCTTTTTACAATTTTTTTTTCAAAAATTCACCTTTTTGATGTCCATGTCATCGAGATGGTTCTGGACAAACTGGACACTGGCATTGTAGTCGGACGTGTTGAACTCATAGGGAATGTTCCAGCCCAGGGGGCCGAACTTGCGTCTCTCCTGCACGATGGTGTGGAGGAAGCCCACTCCATACAGCATGGGCTTCCACTGGGGCATGTTGGAGATGTCCAGGAAGTCCTGCGTGATGCCTGCGTAGGTTCGCTTCAGTCCCGCCTTGATGCCTTGCGGCGGCTCGTTGGTGAACTTGATGGAGATCTGTGCAAGACAGAAATTGTGTGTCCTGATGTACTTCACTTTTTATGGATTGATTCCATGTTACAGCATTACTGTTTACATGTCAGATAGTGCAGGATCTTTTTAACCCCTTCACTGCCCGTCAAAAATCAACACCGCTCCACTGCAAGAGGTGTAGATCCTTGTGAGCCCCTGCAGTTCGTGGGGGCTCACGAGGATCTATGCCTCTTGCTTGAAACCATTTTATATGCATGTTCCTTGGATGGCTAGGGCTCTCAGTGACAAATTCAACGTTTTATAAGCACAATCTGCATTCATGGACAGTGATGGAGTTAAAATAAGCACAAGAGACAAAGTCCAAGCTCTAATAATAACTTTCTTAGTGCTGACTGACAGACTTACATGAACTTCACCTACGCTGACTGAGAGACTTACATGAACTTCACCTACGCTGACTGAGAGACTTACATGAACTTCACCTACGCTGACTGAGAGACTTACATGAACTTCACCTACGCTGACTGAGAGACTTACATGAACTTCACCTACGCTGACTGAGAGACTTACATGAACTTCACCTACGCTGACTGACAGACTTACATGAACTTCACCTACGCTGACTGACAGACTTACATGAACTTCACCTACGCTGACTGACAGACTTACATGAACTTCACCTACGCTGACTGACAGACTTACATGAACTTCACCTACGCTGACTGAGAGACTTACATGAACTTCACCTACGCTGACTGAGAGACTTACATGAACTTCACCTACGCTGACTGAGAGACTTACATGAACTTCACCTACGCTGACTGAGAGACTTACATGAACTTCACCTACGCTGAGAGACTTACATGAACTTCACCTACGCTGACTGAGAGACTTGCATGAACTTCACCTACGCTGACTGAGAGACTTACATGAACTTCACCTACGCTGACTGACAGACTTACATGAACTTCACCTACGCTCAGGGTTGGAAGATTTAACGATATAACGATTTAACGATTTAACAGATTAAATTTTTGGTTAAAGAAAATTTAACGCGTTAATGTTTTTAAAAAGTTAAAGAAAATTCAACGAATTAAAAAATAAAAGTAACGATTATCGATTTCTTTCGTTAAAAATTTCGTTACTTCAGTACGTTTTTCCGCGACGAACAACAGGTGTCTATGCGCAAAGCCGCGCCGGTTTGACCCAGTTGCAGCCGGTTTGAGGCGGTTTGGACGATCTATGCCTCTGGGTGAAAAACTGAACGGATCCCCTTTACTTGAGAAAATCATGAACGTCGATTATCCCAGGAAGAGGCACAGATCCTCACGAGCCCCCTGAGGTTGCGGGGGCTCATGAGGATCTATGCCTCTTTCAGTTGGGTGGTTTTCGTTTCAGGAGTGAGAAGGCAGATGACACTCGTACAGCAAAGATTGGACAGTTGAAAAACTTAACGAGCCCCTTTGCTTGAGAAAATCACCAGCATAGATTATCCCAGCAAGAGGCATAGATCCTCACAAGCCCCCATAGTTGCGGGGGCTCATGAGGATCTATGCCTCTTTCAGTTTGGTGGTTTTCATTTCAGGAGTAAAAAGTCAGATGGTACAGCAACGATTGGACAGGTGAAAAACTTAAGAGATCCACTTTGCTTGAGCGAAACATGAGCGCAGATTATCCCAGCAAGAGGCATAGATCCTCATGAGCCCCCGCAGTTGCGGGGGCTCATGAGGATCTATGCCTCTTGCAGTTGGGTGGTTTTTGTTTCAGGAGTAAGAAGGCAGATGGTACTGCAACGATTGGACAGCACAGGTGTATACATTTTTAACTGTAGTAGGCATAGATCGTCATTAACCCACCAACCCCCCGCCCCCCCTCACCCAAGACTGCTGGGGTGCTTGAGGATCTATGGCTCTTGCAGATGAGTGGATTTGTCAGCATCGCGAAATAAGATCAAACAAGCCTGAATTGTTCCATTTTTAGCCGCATGACTTTTTCTTGCGCTGTGCAATTTTCCGAGTTTTTTTTTTTTTTTTTTTTTCTTTCTTCCCCCTTCTCATAACTACTGCATGTATCTGGCCTGATAGTGTTTTAGATAGTGGGTAGAGGAGGAAATCTGGTGGCGTGTCACTTTTCAACTGCATGCCACTTTTTTTGTCTGAGCTGAGCAATAAATGATCATTCTTGTATTTAACGCAAATTTATTTCATTAAAAAGAAAAATTAAAGCAAATTTATTTCTTTAATTTTCAAAAAAAAGTAAAGAAAATTTATTTCTTTAACCTTTTACCAGAATTAAAGAAAATTTATTTCATTAAAGAAAAAAAGTAATGACTATCAACCCTGCCTACGCTGACGGAGAGACTTACATGAACTTCACCTATGCTGTGATTGTTAGGCACAAGTTTGCTTTGGTACTCTTATAAGAATCACTTGACAGTGTTCTTTGCTTTTAAGTCATTGTGCCCGAGGTACAAAATACCCACATTTTAGAGTTATTCTTGAGGACTGCATTACAATTCAGGAGACAGATCGACCATGATAGTTCAAGGGTGGTGGCAGAATAGCTTGGCGCCTATAGGCCATCGAGCCATAGCTTGCTATGGTGTGATGCGGGTCAAATGAGTTAAAAGATCATTCATTTCACACTGTGCTCAATAGTCAAATCAATCATCTACAGAAATCAAAGGACTCAACTGACCTGTAGGAAGCTGATGGGGAATTTTTTGTGCACCTCCGTGGTGACCCAGAGGCGGAAGGAGTTGTCTACGGACTCGGCCTCAATGATGGAGTCCATCACCTCCTGCACGTAGTCCAGGGACAGATGACAGTTCTGCAGCAGCAGCCAGCCACCCTGTGTCATCCCCTGCTGCAACATGCGCCGTGCGTGCACCTCTTGACCCTGACCCATGGAGATGGAGCGACACTCTGCAAAGATGACATGGAAATTTCAAGTCAGTTCAGGACTCGTTTTGGTCAAACGTGAAGAAAGCGCTCGCAAGCACTAGTGTTCCTGTGCTATGAAATCCCTATCTATAAAACACATCGCTTTTTTTGAGTGCTCATGACTGTACAACACATGCCCGATCTTTCGTTTAATTACATCTTCTGATATGCCAAATAGGAACAGCTTTACACAATACTGGTTATCCCCAAATCCTTAGTAGGTCAGAAAGCACAGAGTCTGCGGAACAGTGGATTTAGCCAGCCCACTCCATCTGCATGGAACATAAGTTCTCATGAGCCCCTGCAGCTGCTGCAGGGGCTCATGAGAACTTGTGCTTCATGCAGATGGAGTGGCTTCAATCAATAACACTCCAAGTTTGAGGCACGCATTCAAGGTTAACTGTACAACATCTGTGAGGACACGTAACAGACTGATGATTTATATTGAAAAAGTGTGGTCAGTATCTCTGAAAACAATGTGTTTTTACATCCAACTTTTGTCTGAAAACAATGTGTTTTTACATCCAACTTTTGTGACCTCAGCATCTATATCTACAGCTGTGATCTGACATATCACGAATCGTTACACCGCGAACCCGGATATAGTGCTGGGGGTACCCTGGGTCCCGAAAAAAATCGGACCGACTGTGGGCGGCGGTGAACCACGAAATAATTTGTCACAGGCCTTGGCTGTATTGCGCTCCACAGGATGCTGCACACATGCCCGATACGACAGCTGGGAGGGCGTCCACACACTGAACACCCACAAACCTTCTCCAGATGAAGAACACATACATAAATGATTGTACATAAAGAGGGTAGGAGACAGAGTCAGTGTTTAATGAGGGTCTATGCTTCTGGCACATGGCAGATGTCTCCCCACTTGACTGGCTGCTGGGCGTGTGGGAGCAGCTTCACACAGACTACAATGTGACCTCCTCCTAGATATGACCACACACGTAAATGCGTTAATAGGAAACACTGATTCGATGCACATCAAGGTCTATGCTTTTCACAGGTGTCAAGTTTTGCCATGCTCGGCAGCTGGCAGTTATGACCTGGTGGGTGCGAAAACTGACGCTGAACACTTGTTCGCCGCCTCTAACAAAGAACATAGGCAATGATAGGAAGACCTTCAGCACAGCTGCGAGGGATAATGAATGTCTATGCTTGCTGCAGAGTTAGGCAGTCCACTGTTGAAGTTAAAGAGAGGTGTGCTACCCTACTGCTGGTGCTCACTGGTCATCGTAATCGGATTTTGTCACTGTGCGTGACGATTTCAAACAAAACACACTAGCGAGGTGATCAACCTATTCATTGAAGAATAAAGGCTACCTAACTTGTTTCAGAAATTGTCTATTGATGTGTGTGAATGACATAAATGAGAACAGCCATTGTCCTTTGTGTGTGTGTGAAATCACTTGCCTTCTGAATTGTCTTTTCCTCCTCTCTTGGCCTTTGATTTTGAAAAGATTAAATGGATTGTTAGTTTATTTTCAAACAGCTGGCACATTCACTTCTTTTCTTTTGTTCTCTTTAACCAATCATTGCGTATCTTCATAGATGCTAAGTTTATTAGTGCGAATGAAGCACACTTTTTGAATTGCTAAGATAGAGTGAACATTGTTTGCAATGGATGTGAAAGTGGGGAGGAAGTGGAAACTTTGCATGATTCAGAAACGACTGGCAGCAGTTGACAGAGTTAAGCATGGAGAGAACAAAGTAAAAGTGTGTAGCGATCTAGGTCTTGCGGAGTCCACGTTTTGAGGATGGCTGGCTTCCGAGAGCAGCAGAAGTTTCATCGAAGTTGAGCAACATACCCTAGAAGAGCCGGTGTTTGTTTTCTCAAAACACATTACCGATGGTATTACAACTAGGAAATGTTTCTTAGCTAGTCTAATTTTAGCCCAAAAATTGTTGTGTACGATAATGGCCATGATGGCAGGAGAGGGGCGCCATAGGTTAGGCGGAAACCCGGTAGCCTCCCTTCCGGTTCAACCACGCATGTGCTCAGTGCTCAAATCACCAGTCAGTTTCTTCGCTAGTCGCGTGAGGTTGTGTACAGCCTGTGGCTCCTGCATTCGTTGGCTTCGTTCACTGCTTCGACTTTCTACTGTGTGTGAGAGATTGTGGCCTTTGGGCTGGGACGCTTTCGCGTGTGCGTTGTTTCGAGAGGACTTCCTAACAACGCTGGTGAGCTTTGCTCACTTTCGGCCGGTCGCCTTCAACTTCTGGTGCCCTTGGGGTTCGTCCTTGGCCTACCTCGGGGGAAGGCCTGGTTCGGTGGCGGACGGCGCGTTCCTGGTCTTCTCGGGTGACTGTCGTCTCTGCGCCTGGCACCGGTCCCTTCGTGGCCGGTCGGAGCGGGTTGGCGCCTTGGGAGGACGGCCTCGGGCTTCACCGCTGACACCGCTCTTCGTTCCTCTCCTTTCCCAACATGGCGAGGTATAATCTCGGTCACTGCTTCCGTACGGCGCTCAGGGAGGGTTTGAGCGCCGCACGCCAGCATACGCCGTATCTCCTTCGTTCGTTTCGCGCGTTTCGTTGCCTGCCGGCTGCGGCAGGTTCGATTACCTTCACACAGATTGTTCTGTTTTGTGTTGCAGTTGGCAAGTCCGCACCTGTATCAGATGTGGACAATTCCAGTGGCCGAGCGATGGACACGAGGTGTGCCTGCCCTGTTCAACCTGTACATCTTCCCAACCGTGCCTGGTCTGCGCCCCCTGGCGGGAAGAACAATGGAATCAGCTATGGGGTTTCTACCGTGCACTTCCGACGCCAGCACGTATACAGGGCCATACACCGGTAAGAACCACAGACCCGACTAGTGGGTATTACCTGGTGAGAGGACAGTCTACGCCACGACTTACACTGCGAGCCCGTCCTCCTGGGCCGGCAGCGAACACAGACCCGACTAGTGCGCGCTGTCCGGTAGCAGAAACTAGTACTGAAGTTTCAGTCAGGCCCTCTTCCTGGAACAATATGGACACGCCGGTAATCACCACAGACCCGACTAGTGGTGCTTATCAGACGTTAGAACGTTCTCCATCGCGACTTCGGTCGCTAGCTCGTTCTACTACACCGGCAGCAGGTACAGACCCGACTAGTGCACGCTGTCCGGTTCCGCCGATCCTTTCGGCGCGAGACAAAGTACAGGTACAGGCTTCAGTTCCGGTAGCGGTCTCGGCACAGGAGATGCCCGCTTCCCAGCAGAAGGATACTCCTCCTCCACGCATCGACAGAGTTCGGCGTTCAGGTACGGACCGGTACTCACCTCGTTCCAGAGAGCAGAAGCACCGGACGGTCTCCCGCTCTTCTCGCCATCGTTCACCCTCCAGGGACAGGTCACCGCGGCATAGGCATGCCTCCAGATCTTCCCGTACCAGTAGGCCATCGCGGACGGTGTCCAGGGTCGGATCTCCGCAAGTGGTTCGTCGGTCCAGACCGCATTCCCCAGATGTGAGACATTCTACTCGGAGAGCGCGCCAATCGTCTACTCCACCCTCCAGGCCGTCGTCGTCCAGAGTCAGTCGACGCTGCCGCCGCCAATCCTGTTCTAGGAGTCCCCGCTCCCGCCGTGAGCCCTCCCCGCGGGATAGGAGGTCGCCTCGACGCTACGCTCATCGTTCTCGCTCTGGGTCTCAAGTAACCTCCCCGGTCCGTTCGTGGCGTCACCGCTCCGTGAGACCTTCTCCGGCCAAGGCCTCGGTCACATCCCGGCTCGTCGCGGAGGCTGCGCCCACACTCTTAGTACGAACCGGCCCCACCCACCTCGCTCTGCATTTAGAGGATGACGCGCTCAGCCTTGCTCCTGAGGACTCAGTTTCGGTTTTACTTCGGGACGACAGCCCCGCGCACTCTATCCCAGCGCCCCCTGACGTGGATCAAGATGAGCAGGAACAACATCCGTCAGCAGTGGGACACAGGTTGGAGACTCTGCGTGCCCTGGACGAGGTTGCTCGCATCATCTCGGCGTGCCTGCCGCCGGAAGACTGTCCTCCTTCTCCGCCTGCGAAGAAGAAGGCCGCGGCCTATGTAGATGCGGAACTCCATACCAAGACTTTTAAAACTCTTCCTCAACCTCCGGGTTTCAGCAGCCTACGGGACGCGTTCTCGGCTCGACTCGCGCAGGGACACTTGGGCGCCGCTGGATTCTTCAATGACTCTAAGTGGCCGGCGGACCTACACATGTTTTTTCGGCAATCTTGGTACGCGGGACATACTCAGAGCTTTACCTGCGCACTACCCAAACCGGACCCAGCTGCTTGGGCCCTGGCGGCTATTCCGGCACGGACCCCTCTGCTTCCAGGAATCGATCAGACAGGTAATCTCATACGCAACGCCTTAGCCTCCGCGGGATTTCTTGACCTTCTGACTCAAGCCATGGTTCGTCGCGTAGAGGAGGCTTGGCATCCGTCCCTTACGCCGCTGCTGGGGGATCTGCTCGCCCTGGCCGTCTCTGGTAACCGGGCCTCCTACCACACCTGTGTCAACGCTATGGCTGCGGCGGCCAACTGTGACCTTTTGCGTCGGGATTTCCTCCTCCGCTCCTGCCCTCTCCCCAATGACCTAAAGCTCCAACTTCGTCAGGCGCCCCTTGGCGGAGAACTTCTCTTTGGCCCCCACTTGGTTAGCGGTTAAAGAGGCAAACAAGGACACCTGGCCAAGTCGTACAGTACTTACTCCCTTTCAGCATACCCGCAGGACCCAGGGTCGCCCCCTGCGGGCGGCTAGACCCGTTTCCCGGCCTTACACCAGAGGTGGACGTCTCCCCCCCAGGCCCCCTGCCTTCCCCCGTACCCGTCCCACTGCAGGATCCTCTTCGGCCCCCGCTTCCAGGACCTGGCCCAAGCCTGCCCGACGCCCCGGGCGGGGCAGGGCCTTCTGACGTTCTCCACCTTCGGGCTCCGTCGACCGCGCTGGGACTTTCGGTCGGCGGGAGGCTCGCACGGCACAGCGCCGCCTGGCGGGCGCTGTTCCCGGACGACCCCTGGATTCTTTCAACCATCTCCCTCGGTCTGCGGATCTCCTTTCGGTCCCCGCCCCCACTGCAACGTACTCCGGCGTGGACCTTGGTTCCGACAGACCAGCTCAAGGCAGACGCTCTGCGCAACGAGGTGACCGCCCTACTTCGGAAAGCAGCGACAGAGGTGGTGACGCGTCTCGACTCCCCAGCTTTCTACAGCCGGCTGTTTGTAGTTCCCAAGCCGGGCGGCAAGTGGCGTCCTGTGATCGACCTGTCCGCGCTCAACAAGTTTATAGTAGCTCCACGCTTTCGCATGGAGACAGCTCGGGCCCTGCGTGCCTCGGTGCAACCCCTCGACTTTGCAATCAGCCTGGACCTCGCGGATGCTTACCTGCACGTGCCCATGCACCCAGCGTCCAGACGTTATCTACGCTTCGCCTTCGAGGGTGTGGTATACCAGTTCCGCGCACTTCCCTTCGGCCTCAACCTCAGCCCATGGGTCTTCACACGCATCATGGACGCAGTGGTAGCCAAAGCCCGTCGGACCTCCACGAGCCCCACGTCCAACTACCTGGACGACCTGCTCCTGAAGAATCAATCCTCTGCCGCCTTGGAGGTGGACCGGGATGCCTTGCTTCAGCTCCTCAAGACGCTGGGCTTCATAGTCAACTTCGGCAAGTCCGACCTCGTGCCGTCACGCCATTTCGTCCACCTAGGCATGGAGTTCTACACCGACCGCAATATCGTCCGGCTGCCCGAACCCCGCATTCAGAAGCTGGCGGATCTAGCTCGGCAGGTATCCCAGAAGTCTTCGATTCCCGCCAGGCAGTGGCTTCAGTTGCTGGGGCTGATGAGCGCTGCAGCAGACCTTATTCCGTTAGGACGTCTCTACTCCCGGCCGCTACAGTTCTTCTTCTACACTGCTACACTGGCGTCCGTCGACCTCCGACCTAGAGTCTCCGGTTCCGATTCCTTCGTTGCTCCGTCCTCACCTTCTACGCTGGGCGGACCCACTCTGGCTCGCAACAGGAGTGCCGCTGTTCTCGCCTCCGCCCTCCCTCTCCATCTGCGTAGACGCGAGCCTCTCCGGTTGGGGAGCACACCTTCTACCCTCCTTCGAGACGGCCTCCGGCCGGTGGGACCTGGATCTCCGGGACCGACACATCAATTGGTTGGAACTGGAAGCCGTCTGGCAAGCCCTTCGTGTGTGGGAATCTCGCCTGCTTCACCGGGAGCTACTGGTGTTGTCGGACAACTCTACGGTCGTCGCCTACATCCAGAAGCAGGGCGGAACCCGCTCCCCATCTCTCTGCATCCTCCTGTACCAAGTGCTCCGGTGGTGCGAGGATCGGGACATTTCTCTCCGTGCTCGACATATCCCGGGCCACTTGAATGTGCTGGCCGACTCCCTCTCCCGTCGCGGTCAGCTACTGCACACCGAGTGGTCACTGCGTCCAGACATCTTTCGAATGATCGGCGCTACCTGGGAGTCACCCATGATCGACCTCTTTGCCACGAGATGGAATCGCCAACTCCCTCTGTTCGTCTCGCCGATTCCAGACCCCTTGGCCTGGGCAGTGGACGCCCTCTCCATCTCCTGGGATGGACTGGTCGCCTACGCCTACCCACCCACGGTCCTCATCCCCAAGGTTCTTCTCAAGCTCAGGGGCAGCAACACTATCCTGTTTCTGGTGGCCCCGTTTTGTTGGACCAGGTCGTGGACCAGGACCTGAATCTGGCGACGACCCCCCCACTACAGCTACCCACTCCACGAACGATGCTCAAGCAACCGCGGCAGACGCTGTACCATCCTTGTCCAGAACGTCTCCTCCTCCACGCCTGGAGGTTGTCCGGCAAGCCCTCTCCGCTAGAGGCTTCTCAGGTGCGGCAGTGGACGCGATCGCTACAGCCCGCAGAGCCTCGACCAGACGAGTTTACGAGGGCAAGTGGAGAGTTCTCAGCACCTGGTGTGACGACAGACGCCTCTCCCCCACCGAGTTGACAGTCCCTCAGCTGGCGGATTTCTTCCTCTGGCTTTTTCACGACCAGCGTTTAGCTCCCATCACCATTCGAGGTTACCTGGCCATGATCGCTGATACTTACAGGCATCTGGGACGTCCCGACCCGGGCGCCTGCAAGGACCTCGCCGATCTGATGGGCCATTTCGGTCTGCATCGTCCCGCTCTACGTACACTGTTACCACGTTGGGACCTACCTTGGGTCCTTACTTGGCTCAACTCGGCCCGCTTTGAGCCGTTACAGCTGGCGAGACTACCGGACGTGACGCGGAAGACCTGCTTCTTGCTAGCCCTCGCCTCAGCCTCCAGAGTCAGTGAGCTGCACGCCCTCTCTACTCGCCCCAACTGTTTACAGTTCCGGACGGACGGTTCGGTGCAGCTGCTTCCCGACCCGACCTTCCTAGCCAAGACCAGATCTCCACTCGTGGCACCACAACAGGTCACCATACTACCTCTCAGAGAACCACGCTCCGATCGAGAGTCCCGGCAACAGGACCCAGTTCGAGCGTTACGTGTGTACCTGCGCCGGACCAAGCCCCTCCGCAGGGGACGCACCCGCCTTTTTCTTCCTCTGTCCCCAGGTAGAAACGACATCTCAGCCCAGACTATATCCTCCTGGCTTCGGTGGGTGATACGATCCGCCTACCAGGAACTCGCCCCTGATGCAGCAAAACGCATGAGGATCAGGGCGCACGAGATCAGAGCCATGGCCACGAGCCTCGCATTCGAACGCAACTGTGCGGTCAAGGACATCGTGGCGGCTGTGGGCTGGCGAACAGAGAACACCTTCGCTCGCTTCTACCTGAGGGACCTCTCCGGCCAGCGGCAGACCCTAGCGCTGGTGGGAGACATCGTGGCGGCGCAACACTCCCTCCCGGCGCCCTAGGCGCCGTAAGTATCTTCACTAAAATTAGAGGGAGGTTGCTTGGGGTGGACTCTTCTAGTAGCTTCGATGGCAGGGGTAGGGGCGGTTAGCGGCACCCACCTCCTTTTCGGGATTCTTCCTAGTTGTAATACCATCGGTAATGTGTTTTGAGAAAACAAACGTATTTTTCTTTAAAATAAGTTTTTTTGAAAAATACTTACCGATGGTATTACTCGAAGGTCCCTCCCACCTGCCCCGCTCGCCGCTGCTCCGCTAAGAAACTGACTGGTGATTTGAGCACTGAGCACATGCGTGGTTGAACCGGAAGGGAGGCTACCGGGTTTCCGCCTAACCTATGGCGCCCCTCTCCTGCCATCATGGCCATTATCGTACACAACAATTTTTGGGCTAAAATTAGACTAGCTAAGAAACATTTCCTAGTTGTAATACCATCGGTATTTTTCAAAAAAACTTATTTTAAAGAAAAATACGTTTCTGATTGGCTTTTGCAGCACCAATGAAATTGCTTCTGTCATGCACAACACAATCGGTATGGCAGGTATGATCGCACTGCGAGAATGAGTAAATGTATTTCATGTCTGAATAGAGAAGGAAATGTTCAGCAAAAATGGACCATTTTGGATCCTTCACAAAATGAAAAACGTTCTTTTTCCGTAATGCTAACAGTGCGAGTAAGTGTTTCTGATTGTAGTCGGCTTTGAAAGAAAGAACGCACAGGCGATAGGTAATACCTACGCACATGCCCCAATCCCCATCTGATACCATCCCCCCCCCCCCCCCCACCACACCCCCGCCCCCTTTTAGTCTGGTACCTCCCGGATGGATATATTGCGGCCCCATTTTGTGGACCCCAACGACCGCGATATGTCGGATCACAGCTGTATTAACCCTTTGAACCCTGAGTAAATAAGAAGTCTATATACCCTTCAGCCCTGACTTTATTTGAGAAATTTCTGTTGGAAATGGGTGTGCACCATAAAATATTTGTAAATAACACTTTACAACAGATATCCCCATATAGGTATATATGTACAGATTTGCTATTGGATGTACTACCGTTTTATGGATTTGACCACACTGTGTCACATGTGTTGTAATGCCTGGTGACAAAAATAGTCACAGGTGACAATAAACTTGAAAAAAATGTCTTTCGTGCATGACAGGTCGCTGGTACTTAACATGCATCATTAAATAGGGCGTCTGTTACTGTGACACGTATGTGTCCATGCATTTCCAGCATGCTGATACAACTTAAGGCCCCTACCTTGTCACCTGATGTCAATGTTTACACCTGCCACTGATAAGGTATATCCACGGTCTAGACAACATGTATAAGCGGCGTTGAATGATGATCAGTGTGTATGTGTTATGTCTCGTACACGATCGGATGGAAGTACCAGTGTTGTAAAGACTAAAACACGTACTACACATGTGACCCATGTGTGTCGTTGGTGTCCACAGAGTCACCTACAGGTGCACCAAGGTGTGGCATAAAAAAACCGGAATATCAATTAGAACCTCCTAATTCAGCATCAGAATCAAGCTATAAGTAATTGCCGTTGTCAGTGCCTCAAACGGCGATCGCTCCAGCTGACACTGCCAACACGTTATGTTGCCACGCGGTAGGTAGGTACACATGTCCCAATACATCTAAGCTGTTTGTTGTTGAAACCATGTCTTGAAACACAAAATTGTTTCACTCCGAATATCTACACATCCACTCGCCATTCCGACCGTAATTCCCACGCTAGCACCGCAAAAATGACCGCATACCACAGACGAACGTACGTGACCCTGTCAGTGTAAACAGGATGTGTCAGTGTGAAGGGCGAGGTCACCACGCGTGCAGTGAGGCTCGCGCGTCACCGGGCGCGCGATACAAAACACCTGACACTGCTGTAGCGGTTTGCCGGGCTGAAGGGTATACGAGGCCGCAAACCGCTACAGCGGTTTGCCGGGTTCAAAGGGTTAAGTGTTGTAATGCACTGCTAGCGGCAACACTATGCAACACTAACGCAGCTATTGATGCTGGAGTGCATTGAACTAGTTAACTCTTCACCTGTTTATCCACAGCGCACTACAGCAGGAGATGGATCAACCATGATAACTCAAGGGTAGAGCCTGTTTAGCTTGTGATTACATGGCTTAACTCTTTACACTGTAACAAATAGATAAGGGCACTGACCCAGGCGCAGTTTCTTGCCCAGCGCCTCGATGTTGTTGGTGGGGTCCGAACCCATGGACAGCAGACAGACAAGTGGCGTGCGTGGCTCACTCTCCTCCCACATCTTCTCCATGTCCAGAATAACACCCTCTGCAAACCGCTCCCCAAGTGAGTCACCAATGTACTTCTTGGCCTGCGGCAGCGTGCGATCAGGACACCAGCTGCGCACCAACAGAAGGCGACGGAAGACGTCCAGAGAGTTGTTGTAGCCGTCAGGAATCACCTCCTCTTCTGGAGCATCCTTGTCAAACCACTGGCGCCACTGTTTCTCATTGCGAGTGACCTGGTCAAGGATGCCCGAGAACTGATGGAGGTTGCTGAGTTCCACCAAGTTGAGCCAGGTCAGGTCAACGATCCACTTGTGGGGCTTTGGGGTCACCACATTGAGGTCCAGGGAAGCGCCACCTGATCAGAACAGTTTGGAAAAGATTGCTGAGTAAAGTTCTTCACTACCAGGGGGCACACTCACACACTATACCAGCAGGCACACACACACATATTATGTCGTTGAAGTCATGATTAGTTAAGCAGGAAGTCTCATCCATCTAAGGAACGCAAGATAAATAAATTGTTAGAATCAGTCATGTACACACATAAACATGCTTTCAGTTTCACACACGCACATTTCTGTATTCATCATAGTGACGAGTCCCTAGCAACTGGGTCTTTTCGGATACGTCAAAAGACAATACAAATTGAATGCGTTGAACCCTGTAAAAATGGTAATAAAATACAGGTGCTCTCTCATGAGAAGTCTTAAAGTGCAAAAAGTGTCACCTGTCATTAATGACAATCGTTTACAGGGTCCGTACAGAAAGCAGGGACGAAGTTCACAAACTTTTCATAAACGTTTCACAAACCCAAACTGAAGCCTGAAGGTTTACACTTAATTAGATCACTCTGTATCAGCAGCTCATTTGAAGCTTTCGTGACTAATGCATGAAGAGATACCAAAATAAAAGAACGCTTAGCGAATGGCGGAGCTCGGTAGAAACGTAAACAACCAATCAGAATGTTTGGCAGAAAGGCCATGCAGTCACTTTATGATCAGAGCTAAATATAGATAGCTTGCAACAAGCTTCAGCATGATTGTTCTTGATGGAATAGTCACAAATTGGGGGAGAAAAAAAAGAAGTAGACAAAAGTTTGCCAGCACTTTGTCATTTTTTACAAACTTTCACAGACTTTAAGGAAAAGGACTGAAATTGACAGACTTTCCAGGGCCCTGAAAAAGCCTTGTCATTTTTTAACAACTTTCACAAATGTTGACATACCGTACGGACCCTGGTTTAGGTGGCTACAGCCAACTACATTATGGTCTTTAATGACAGGTGCTCTCTCATATGGGTGGTCGCTCAAAACAGGTTCTGCAGTCAGATTTGGGGAGAATTATCAACTGTTAGACTGCAAGTTCAAGAGTGGTGCTAGAATAGCTTGGCACCTACAGGCACCAAGCTATTCTGGCACCTCCCTCAAGGCAGTTTACCTTTCCCTAAACTGCTCTCTTTAGCTGGGCTGTGAATCAGCCATGACCCATTTCACTGATAAGCGCACGCGGGTGATGCCAGACTCTGCCAGGTGCAGGCTGGAAGCGTAGCGCTCTTTGTTCCTTGTTGAAGGCTGTCAGGCAGGTGATCAGTTTAGCCTGTTTATAACTTATTATTACCATGGCTAAAAAGTTACAATCGTAAATATGATTATGTAATCCTATGCTTGAAAATGTTCTCTTCAAGTTCATGTAAGTTTCTTTTGAAAACCTCTTCGAATTCTGTGATTATTACGTGATTAAAACGTGTGTAGTTCAAGGAAGTTTCCTTCCACTGTAGACAGCGCAGGTGTGTAAAAAGCTGGTTTAATCAGTGCCGGATGTATCACTATGTGTGCCCTTATCTGATGTAAAGTATAGCGTGTTTTCCAAGACATTTGGAGGCCATGAATTCTTTGTGTAGACTTTGTGGTAGATGGCCTGAATTCTTTGTGTAGACTTTGTGGTAGAAGGCCTGTGGCGCAGTGGTTAAGGCGCCTGCCACCAATGCCAAAGGTGCGAGGTTCGATACCGGGTTCCGGCATCGTACTTTTCTCCTCTGATAACACTGTTAATTTGGGCAGACCGTCGGGGGTTCTTTCTCCGGGTACTCCGGTTCTTCCACCCCCCACCCACCCCCCACACTTTGGTACCGGTTTCAGGCCACTTTACAAATTTCAAATACAAGCGATCAAAAATCTCTGTAACTTCAGTAGCTGAACTGGCCCTTCATCTGTCTTGTACTGTGTTTGTCTTAAATGGCGTAAATCCGTGTCTGTTACGTGGGTGTGCGAGTTGGGTTTCAGTTCGCGGCGCTTTGAGTCGATTCGCCCAAAAATTGAGAAAAAGCGCCTATATAATAACGGTATTATTATTATTATTAATTCTTTGTGTATACTTTGTGGTAGAAGGCCTATCAAGTTTAGACACAGCATCATAGTGACCCTGTAGACACTTATTTTAAGCCATTTTAATGTGATTAAAACCGGAACTGAATCTCTGAACATCAAACAGTAAACCTCTGCTTTGTGTATTGCTTTTAAACTGTGCTAAAATTGTGATATTGTTAAAAACATTGACTGTATCGGTGACATTCGCATACTTCATGTCGGCGAGGTCTGAATAGATTACCGATTTCACTTGGTCTACCAAACCAGCTTTGGCAGCACTCAGGTATGTGGTTTCGAATATTTTAGCATGGGATATGCCAGTTAAGACATCTGTTGACAGCACTGACTTTGTCTAAACTTTCCAGCAACTTTTATTTTTGAACAGTGATGCGATAAAAAGTATGAAAACTAATGGAAGGCTGCGTCTAATCCGTCTCCTGGTGATACTTTGAGTCAGTGCATGAAAAACATCCAAGCAGATTACCCCAGCATGTGTGGTGTCCAAAGATAGTACAATTTCACCTCTACGACGACATATGTTCAAATAATTGCTCAAAACTGCAGGTTAATTAATTCCGGTTTAAAAACAATATCTGTAATTCACAGCCTATTCGCCGATGTATGCAGCAGATGCTAAGAAATAGTCGGGCAAAAGCGCAGTAGTACTGTGAACGAAGACAGCTGCTGCGCTATTCTTATCCCCAGCTGAAGCGAGATCGTACAGCTGGTGCCTTATCAGTAAAAGTATTTAGCGCGCTGATAGTAAGGAAAAGGAGGCTACCTCGCTATCTCAGTGTTCTCGCGAAGCCGATCTGATAAATTTCTTCCAGGGAGTGCCGGCCAGTACGGCTAAGAACTAAAGAGCATAGACCAAACTGCCGTGCCCTTGAACTGTAATGGTCAATCCATAAACTGAACTCTAATTACTTTAAACAGTGCTCTGAAATCCAGCAGAACCACTCTAAACGGTTTAAGTTATGGTACATTCAGGCACAGATCAATTTAACGAAGGCCAAACTACGTATCAACAGAAGACCTATGGCTCACCCTTGATAAGGGTCATGAATTCGTCATGCTTGATCTTGTTGGCCTGAAGGTCAATCTTCAAGGCCAGCAGCAAGGTGAAGGTCAGTTTGTCTTCCTCGTAGAGGCCACGAACAGCATAGCGGAACACCTCAAATGTCATGTATTCGATGATGTTCTGGATACGCTTTTGCGTGATAGGTGATTTCTGTGATCTGCAAACAAGTTTTATAAAGTTGGTTTTATAAAGAGTAGAGAGAAAACTTGTCTTGATCATATTTACCTCTGCAGATGAAATTTCTAAATTTCCTTTGAAGATTACATACCAGTTTAGGAGATGGATCAACCATAATTGTTCAATGGTGGTTTCAGAATAGCCTGATGCCTGTAGGCACCAAGCTATTCTGGCACCACCCTTGAACTATCACGATCATTATTTTTCTCCCCTTGTAGTGTGCCAGAATGAAATGGAAAAATTGAAAGTCAAGAGAAACATTTTCATGGCAGATACAGTATGGAGTAACTCTGTTGCTCACAGTTGCTATATATTTTCGCTGTCACGATTCATGACAGATTTTGCAAAATAAATCATGATGGTTAAACAAGTTGGAAAGTGGCTGGTCGTACTTGGCCATAGATCTGTCGAAGAGCAGCAGGAACTGTCTGAGTGAGGTCTGATACATGACATTAACCAAACTCATCTCCACAATCAGGAAATACAGAATGCTGCCTCGCGTGGCCACTGGACGGAACTCTTCACGAGCTGTGTTGATCTTGAGCTCAGTCTCAGCAGCCACCTGCAGTTTCTGACTGACATCCTGGGCGGTAACCTTGGTGACGTTCAGAACGTTGATCAGGTCTTCATCGTCTACCAGAGAACCCTGGGAAGGAAAACAACAGTAAATGGAATGCTGGGCTTCTCGGTAAGTGATTGGTCATCCGGCAATGTCGACCACAGTAGCGCCATCCTTTCCCGATGGGCACAAGGTCATCGGGCTGATGTCAGCTGCCATTCGCCCATGCATGTCTGTGCGTGGGCCAACGCCAGCCCGATGACCTCTTGGGCGCTGGGTTCCTACTTCTTGCCTTTTTTTACAACCCTTTCCCTGCCAGCCCACGTGGATTCTGAAATTGTTCATTCAACGCCATCTCATGAAAATAAATACAATGTGGACCCAGCAAGAGGCATAGATCCTCATGAGCCCTCACATCTGTGGGGGCTCATGAGGATTTATGTCTCTTGCAGTATGGTGGCATTCACTTTTTTCCCGAGAGGGCAGGGGTTTATTCAAACCATGATACAGTATAATTACCATGTGGCAAGACTATTCCCGAATGGCACAAAATTATTCCAAAATGTCATCCAAATAAATTGCAAATGGCATGACAATAATGGAAAAAGAATGGAAATATTTTCAAACGGCATCCAACAGTGATGTACCTTTGTGGAAGTGAGCCTGTACAGCAGGTTGTCCTCCAGTTCCTTCATCTTCTTCTTGTTGGCCGTCACCTCCTCCATCAGCTTCACACGTTCACTCTCCAGCTCCTGCACACACCATCAATATTACCATCAAGATTCAGAAGTCTTCACTGTGTCTTACAAATTTTCCTTTGGTTGGGATAATATTATTATATGCCTATACTAAAAGTGTAATATAAAAGTAACAGTAATAAAAAGATACACCTGACCTACTGTTTGCTGAATGATCAAACACACATTACTACCATCATCAGTACGATGAGACTCAACTACTGATTGATCTTTCGTAACCTGAAACTCTGGCAGAGGCAACTCCAATGGAAACATGTTTCACCAACATATGTTGTGCTTAGGATGAAACCTAAAGTTTTAATAGTCAGGCAAAACAATCACTGAAAGGTGCAGTTTGTCCTTCCAGACATGCCACATTCAAACAAGTTACCACACTGAGCATTAGGGCTAAAACTGAGATTTGCCCTTGGAAGTCTACATAACAGTCTAGGGGAAAGATCGACCAAAACAGTTCAAGAGTGGTGCCCAAATAGCTTGTGCCTCCAGGCGCCAAGCTATTCTGGCACCACCCTTGAACTATCCTGCTTCTCATAATTATTTTTTGATAAACGAAACTTCCCAATGCGCAAAAGGCCATCGGACTGCCGTCGGCCACTGTTGATCCGTGCACAGCCGTGCACGGGCCAATGGCGGCCAGACGTCGGCCCAATGACCTTTTTGCACCGGGCTAGTACTGACCGCTTTCTCCGTGAGGATAACTCTTCCAAGGAGCTGATCTTCCAAGCCTTTCATGGTGACAGTGAAATCGATGATGGAGGTGCGTGCAGAAATCTCGGGTGTGTAGGAAGGGTTGGGCAGTTTTGTCGTAACATACAGCTTGAAGCCCTTCAAGATGTCACACTCCTTGTCCCCGACCTTGACCTTCAGGGTGGAGCCGACCTTGATAAAGTTCTTTTCAAGGACATTGTCGAGGGCAGGATCCAGTTCTTCTCCCACGTCTTCAAGCAAGAGCGGACGACCGAGCGACATTGAGTCCTCCAGGTGTTGGCGGAAGTACTTATGGTTCAGGGAGGTCACCTGTTGCATACATCACAATTCCAGTTCAAACCAGTACCACAGAAGGTCTGGATCCACAATATCCAAATGTGCCAAAGACCATGGGGCCGAAGTCGGCGGGCGTTGGCCCGCGCACAGCTGTGCGCGGGCCAACAGCAGCCGATGTCAGCCCAATGGCCTTTGCGCACTGGGATATGACAGTGCTGTATGGCAATGCCGTATCATGGATCCTGGCTTTAAAGCAAACAATTTCTCGACCACCATCTTCTTGCAAAGGGAAGTAACATCCAAACAGCACGTAGAATTTGTCCTTTAACCCATTTAGCCCCGAGTCCTACAGCAGGAGATTGATTGACCATGATAATTCAAGGGTAGTGCCAGATTAGCTTGGCACCTTCAGGCGCCAAGCTAATCTGGCACTACCCTTGAATGGTCAATCTATCTCCTGCAACTGGTACAGTCATTAGGCAACACCTCCAAACTTCAGAATCTCAGACGCATACTGCATGCTGGGATGGGTGTTACACCAGGCTTGTGTTTTCAAAGCACTTTCATAAGACTCGGGGCATTCAGCTGCACTACCTCCCCTGTCATTCCCCAGTGCTGGTGACATCGCTGATTTCCTCACCTTTTTTTAAATTTGCATTTTAAGTGTACCTGTGGAAATAAACCAATCGAAAGTGATGTTTGTCTCATTAGATCTATTTTGAAGCACTCCTATAGATCAGAAAATCATGGGCTCAAATGTCAGATTCGCCCCTTTAATTTAGTCACCATCACTAGAGAATGAAACACGATGTTGATTTTGTCTAGGCTGTCTCAAACAAACAAAAAGGACATGTTGCAGATTTATCCCAGCATGCTAGTTTGGCACTATGATGACATGTGTGCAGTCGTAACTCTGATTAGGTGTATTTCATGCATACAACCATGTGTACCAAAAAAGACAAATGTTTTGCATTGAAAGCCCCCGGCTACCCTGACCTGAAGCTCGTTCTTCTGCTCACGATTCTTGATCCAGATCTTGCCTTGTCCCTGGGGATCGATAAGTAGCGGGTAGCGAGCGGCCTGGGTGACGATGATTCCGTTCTGTGTGGACAGTTCGTCATTGGGCAGACCCTCCAGGTTCCATTCAGCTACCTGTAAAACACACAGTCACCTGTTAGTATAACCCTTTTCTTTCTGATACAATATTGCAAGAAATAAATTTGATTATGATAGTTTAAGGGTGGTGCCAGAATAGCTTGCCGCCTGAGGTGCCAAGCTATTTTGGCACCACCCTTGAACTCAAATGGTTGATTTATCTCCTAATATGTAATGTAGCCTTCACAAGACAATAAGAAAATCTTAAAAACTTCAGCCTCCACGATGTAATGGGTTAATAAGCATATTCAGCCATCAGAACTGCCTATGAGAAACACCTCTGATATCTGAATCATAAGACCAACAATGTGACTGTCACGTATGTAAAATAAGATAAGATAAGATAAACTTTATTGCCATATGCATAAACATTAGGAATTTTTTGCGGCATAGCTGACGAGCATCCATATGACCATCAACACATAAAACATACATACATCACAAACAAGCAGACTCTAAAATAACAAAACACACATATGTATAGCAGTCATTCTACTAAGTGTGCACACACATCTAAGTAAGTGAAGTAAAATAAACCTATAGCATAATAAACATATATGACAACAAAGACCGCCAAGTGAGGCCGCAGCGAAAACAGATTAGCTACATTCATATTCATTCTTAAAACTGTATATCCTGTTTGAGAAGAGGTATGATAGAACATATAAAGAACTATAAACAACTAAGATAGGCTTTAGGTAATTCTAATGAGGGACTTTAAGTCAATCTGCCAAATTAAATCATACCACAGCCACATTAGACAGGGCCTGAACAGCCAAGGGATAAAAGCTCTTCTGAAAACGAGTGGTTTTGGCCTTGATGGATCTAAAGCGCAAGCCAGATGGCAAGGGCTCGAACAGGTTATGTGCAGGATGGTGCTCGTCATGTATGATGGAGCTCGCTCTCTTCATGGTGCGTGCGTGGTACAGAGATTCCAGCGAGAGGAGATCGCTTCCAACAATATGAGATGCTGTTTTGATCACCCTATTTAGTTTCTTGCTGGCTTCATTGGTTGCGCTGCCACACCACACCGTCATTGAGAAGGTAAGAATGCTCTCAATGGCGGCGCGGTAAAACTGCACCATGATCTGCTGACTGACGCCAAAAGACTTCAACCGCCGAAGAAAAAACAGGCGCTGCTGGGCTTTCTTTACTAGCTGTTCAATATTCTTCTCCCACTTCAGATCGTGCGAGATAAGAGTACCCAGGAACTTGAACTTTTCAACAATTTCAATATCGTTTCCTTGGATGGTTAAGGGGAGGGGGTCAGTTTTATTTTTCCTGAAATCAATTATCATTTCCTTGGTCTTACCAACATGCAAATCCAGGTTGTTGTCAGAACACCAGCCTAACAACATGTCTACCTCATCCCGATATGCACTCTCGTCATTGTTATGTACAAAACCCTTGACTGTCGTATCATCAGCAAATACACATACATTTCCAAGAAAGAAAGAAAGAAAGACACTTAGCACAAATACAGCACAACTTCTTTTTAAGCATGTTTCTTTCTTAGCATGTTTCTTTCTTTCTTGGGAATTTCTCTGAAATCTGGGTTCAGAAGGCTGCCAAATTAGAGGTCATAATGTCAAACTAACAGACAACACTGCAACCATTCACTCATTCGAGACATGCCACCTCACAGCTTATACTGCGTATCCAAGATAATTCAAGGGTAGTGCCAGATAAGCCTGGCGCCTGTCGGCGCCAAGCTAATCTGGCACTGCCCTTGAATTATCATGGTCAATCTATCTCCTGCAACTGGTGCAGTCATTAGATGACACCTCCAAAATTTGGGAAATACTTGCGTCAGGCTGAATGAGTTAAGGAAGTGCTTAGGTTTGATCAGAAAAATATGCACCGTTTGGAAATACACAAAAATTATTTGGAACATTTCTTCTCCTTGCAAGAAACATTTTTTTTCATTTGGAAACGATCGGTTTATTCCCAGAATATCTTGGATGTGACAACAGTTGCCTAACAGCCTAATTCAACTTCAAGAGGCACAGAGTTTCATGAGCCCCTGCAGGAGCTCATAACTCTATGCCTCCTGCAGGTGTACAACATTCCCTGAAATACTGAACTAACCACAACAGATAATTATGCAGCATTAGTTAAATCATGATGTTCGGAGCACCAGTGCTTACCATAATGTTAAATACAAGTTCATTGATCGCTGATTTTGCGAGTGCCTTTGCTTACTGTGGTTGGGTCGACGAGCATGTCCACAGTATTGAGAGAGGAGGAGAGCGGAATCTTGCGGTTCTTCAGCTCCTTCATCCAGTTCTTGTTCAGCAGGATGCGGAAGTCCTGGTTGAACGGTCCTGAGTATGACAGGAAGCCACAGCACACCAGCACGTCTCCGACAAGTCTGCCAGGAAAATGTGGAAATGGGTCATCGTCAGTAACACACACCAAAATATTGCAAAATCAGATAAAATGATTTTTTCTCTAAAATGTATTTTTTCGAAAAATACTTACCGATGACATTACTACTAGGAAGCTTCGCTTAGTATATCAATTTTAGCCCTCCCAAACTTTGTTGTGTCCCTCACAACAGGGGAGGCAACCCAAGGGTGTCATTACCAGGATACCCCGAGTAGCCTCCCATGCCCCTCTATCCAGTGGCGCACTCACCCCTTTCCCACCAGTATCTGAGCCTTAGCTCTATTGCGGCAAGCGGGGTAGGAGGGAGGGACGTCCGAGTAATGTCATCGGTAAGTATTTTTCCAAAAAATACATTTTAGAGAAAAATTCATTTATTTTCTCAAAATCATTACCAATGACATTACTACTAGGAAGAATGGCGAAGAGGAGGAGGGTGCCGCAAGCTTAGTACACCTCCCCATGCCCGCGCTAAGGCGCGAACTATCAAGGCCCCTCCCTACACGCCCACTCTCGACAATTTTAGCTAGGCATACCTATGGCGCCTGCAGTGCCGGGAGGGAGTGCTGCGCCGCCAAGATATCCCCCACAAGGCCAAGGTTGGTGCGCTGGCCGGATAGATCTCGTAGGTAGAAGAGGGCGAACGTAGACTTGGCCCGCCAACCCACGGCTGCCACAATATCCCTCACTGCACAGTTTTGGTCAAAGGCGATGCTTGCTGCCACTGCTCGGACTTCATGAGCCCGGATGCGCATCGTTTTAGCTTGCTCTGGGGCGAGCTCTTTGTATGCAGACTGAATCACCCAGTGTAGCCAGGAGGAGATTGTTTGCGCCAATGTCTCATCTGCCCGGAGCCAAGGGCAGGAAAAGGCGCGAGCGCCCTTGTCTTAGTGGCTTAGTTCTGCGCAGGTACACTTTAAGGGCCCTGACAGGGTCCTGTAGGTGGGAGTCCCGTGGCTGGTCTGTCACCCTGAGAGGTCAGACGATCACAACTTGTGGCGCCGATGCTGGAAGGCAGTTCTTTGCCAAGAAGGCAGGATCTGTAAGCAGCTGCACCGAACCATCGGTCCTGCATTGGAGACAGGAGGGTCGCACCGAAAAGGCATGCATCTCGCTAAAACAAGATGCTGTGGCAAGTGCAAGCAGGAAGCAGGTCTTCCTGGTTAGGTCTCCCAGCCGTGCTGATGTTAGGGGCTCGAATCTCTTGGAGTTGAGCCAGGTGAGCATCCAGGACAGATCCCAGCGTGGGACCAACGAATGTGAGGCCGGCCGCTGCAGATCGAAGTGAGACATCCGATCTGCCAAGTCTTTGCATGCTCCCGGATCCGGCCGACCCAAGTGTCGGTAAGTGTCTGCCACCATTGCCAGGTAACCCCGGATGGTGATGGGGGCTAGGTTCTGCTTGAAGAAAGGCCACAGGAAGAACTCGGCTAACTGGGGGTTAGTCAAGTCCGTGGGGGAAAGCCGCTCAACCGCGCACCACGACTGGAGGACTCGCCACTTTCCTTCGTAGACGTTATGAGTGGAGACCCTCCGAGCTGCAGACATCGCTCCCACTGCAGCACCTGAAAAGCCTCTGGCTGCGAGGGCCTGCCGGACAATATCCAAGCGTGTAACATCAGTCGCTCTGGGCATGGATGGAACAGCTGCTGTCTGGGCTGCTTGAGCATCGTACTCAGTGTGGGAAGGGCCAGTGGAGGGTCCGTTGAGAGGGCCAAGAGATCTGTGGTCCAGCTCTGGGACCAGCTGAATGGGGCCACTAGGATCAGAATCGTATTGCTGCCCTTGAGTTTCTGAAGGACCTTTGGCACCAGCACTGTGGGAGGAAATGCGTACGCCAGGAGTCCTTCCCACGGGATGGTGAGCGCATCTACGGCCCAGGCTTGTGGATCCGGGACGGGGGAGACGAACAGTGGCAGCTTGCTGTTCCAGCTTGTGGCGAAGAGGTTGATCATCGGCATCTCCCAATGCGTGCAGAGTAGCTGGAAGATATCTGGGTGTAGCGACCACTCCGTGTGTAACATCTGGCCTCGTTGTAAGAGAGAGTCTGCTAGAACATTGTGATGGCCTGGAATGTGTCGCGCCCACAGGGTAATGCCCCAATCCCTGCACCCCAGGAGGACTTGGTACACGAGGATGCAAAGGGAGGGTGCGCGCATTCCCCCCTGGTTCTGAATGTAGGCCACGACCGTCGAGTTGTCGGAAAGCACCAGCACATCTTTTGTGCGAGTCGTTCTTCCCAAACGATGAGAGCCAGCCATACCGCCTTCATCTCCAGCCAGTGATATGTCTGCCTGTCTGCTCTTCCGTCCAGCTGCCCGAAGCAGAGGCAAACTCCGGCAGTAGATGGGACCCCAGCCTGAGCGACGCGCGTCCGTGCAGATGGAAAGCTGAGGAGGAGGGGAGAAGAGGGGTATTCCCGACGCCAGCCAGGCACTGTCCAACCAACGCTGGAGATGAGACTGTACTAACTCCGTCACTGGAACCAAGGTTGTTAGATCGCCCGAGGAGGGGCGCCAGTGCAGAAGCAGATGAAGCTGAATCGGTCAAGCGTAGAGTCTGCCTAGGGGAAGAAGATCCCCTGCCCCTGCAGGCCTAAGAGTCGTAGCCAGGCCCTGGCCGGGAGGGCTTCCACACGAGACGCTTCGAGCGACACTTCCACTCGCTCTGTATCCACTCTACTGGTAGCCGTACCCGGCTGATGTCGGTCAGGAATTCCATGCCGAGGTGGACAAACCAGCGAGAAGGTATTAGGTCAGACTTGCCACCGTTGACCAGGAAACCTAGGCGACGGAGCAGAGTCAGCAGGGCATCTCTGTCGGTCTCCAACACCCACGCCATCTGGTTCCGTAACAAGCAGGTCGTCCAGATAGTTGGATGTCGGGCTAGAAGCCACTTGCGGGAACCTTGCCACCACAGCGTCTATAATCCTGACCCACGGGCTTAGGTTCAGTCCGAACGGTAGGGCCCGAAACTGGTAAACTACCCTGCGGAAGGCGAAGCGCAGGTAACGCCGCTAGGTCGAGGCTCACTGCGAAATTCTGGGGACGCACCGCCGCCCTCAGCGCTCTGGCTGTCTCCATCCTGAAGTGCGGGGCTGAAATGAACTTGTTTAGGGCCAAAAGGTCGATAATCGGCCGCCATTTCCCGCCGGGTTTGGGGACGAGAAAGAGTCGACTGTAGAATGTCGGGGAGTCGGGACGCAAAACCACCTCTGTGGCCTCCTTCTGTAATAGGGTCGTCACTTCGCCCTGCAAAGCTGTCACCTTGTCCTGCTCTCCACAGGGGTGAGTGTCTCAATGTGGGGGGGGGGGGGGGGGGGCGTGACTGGAAGGACTTCCGCAGGCCCTCTGTGACAGTCGACAGAATCCATGAGTCGTCTGTAAACAGCTGCCGCCATGCGCTGCTGTGAAGAGCTAGCGTCCCGCCGACCAGAGACCCAACAGGAATCGGCAGCCGGGAGCCTCTGGACCAGGTAGTGGAGGGTGCGGGGAAAGTGCGCGAGTGCGCCGGAAAGGAAAAGGTTTCGCCCTGGCCTCGGGTAGGTCGAGAGGAGGAGGGTCTGACGAACCACAGGGCACGACCCACGGCTCTGCAGGCTGACTGAAAGCGTGCAGAGGAGACAACACTTGCCGGCGCTGGCCATAGGTCCATGGACGTCTCCCGTACCGTCTGCCAAGTTGGTCAGAACAGCAGAGTTCCTCCCATGGGCGCCTGCCGCAGCTGAGAATTCACTTCTCAGGAGCTCGTCCCGTCGCAACAGGTCGCAGTTGGAGGCCGCCGCCAAGGAGTTGGCCGAAGAATGAAACGCCGCCCTGTTCACCGCAACCAGCACCGTGTGGATCTCTCACAGGAGAGCTGAAGCCGAAAGGTCCCAGGTGTTCTCCAGACGCTTGACTACCGACTGTTGCCATCTCCAGGAATCCCGTACATGCCAGAGAGTTGCGGACCAAGGAAGCCATCTTGTCCAATCCTCGTGTCAGTAAACGCTGGCTGAGCCCTGCCTGCACCAACGCGTCCTTGTCCACCGCCGGGAAGGCACAGGAAAACGTCTGGGAGTGACCTGCATACCACTGCTGGCGGAAGTTAATATCCATCCCCTCTGGCCATCGTGTGTCCGAGAAGAACCCCTGATCTCCAAAGCCGCCAGTACGCAGGTGCGCTGAGAACGCCTTTGCTACGTCCCGGAAGCCTGCCGGTTGAGGAAGAGACTTAGAGCGCTTGGGCTGCCGCGGTGTGTCGACCATCGCCGTGGGCTTCCTCTTCAAAGGCGGAGACGGGGGGCAGTGCTCCGGCGGGAGAAAAGATGCGATGAGACCGGACGCCTCGTCCAAAGCTCGGCGAGTAAGTGAAGTCAGAGCTGTGTCAACAGAGATGGTGGAGAGTGGAGAACGCCCAACAGGTTAAGTCGGTCTCTCGTTGTCCTCTCCCAGGGCTGACACCGAGTCCTCCGGATGTAGACTGAGCACCTCCTCGTCATCTGCGGCGTGCTAAGGAGTGGCTGAAGCCGCTGGTCTGAGCACCAAGCGAGGAGGAGTCCCTGTAGAAAATCTGTACCCGTGGTCCGCGGTCCGTCAGCGCGGACTGTGTAGGTGTCGCAGGGATGCCGCCTCCGTCCATCGGCTGTCATCCGAGTGGTCCCGGCGCTGACGTCGAAGCTGCATCTTCGGTGTAGTGCGGTCCCTGCTAGCACGACCTGAAGATCTGCTGCTCCTAGCAGGTGTCTCTGAAGCCCGGAGTCGAGACGAGGTCCGTTGCCGTGACACGCCTGAACTTGTCCGCCGGCCCGTTAAAGAGGAGAGGAAAGATGAGACGTCACCACGAGTACGGTATCTGATGTGCGCAGTCCTCACACGCTGTGATCGCTCCTTCGATCACGAAGACCGAAACCGTTGGGAATCCCTCACTGCATAAGCAAGACGGGAGGGTTGTGCTTCGGGGGTCCGCCCTCGACGAGGCAACACATCTTGTCGGCTCATTGCACTGACTACACCAGTACCATCCCGAAGGCGGCTGTCAGCGTCGGTGGATCGCCTATGGCTCCAGTCTCTATCTCTGTATGCCGGGAGGGCATGCGTGAGACCCAAAATACTCCTTGCGGGGGGACTGAGCTCTCAATGCCTGTTTATCATAGGGTGGAGAACCACCGACATGCATATCTCTTGCCGAAAGGCGCATAGGAGCTCTCGGTGCTAGACGGGATGGTAAATCGTCAGCTTAGGACGTGGCAGCTCAGAACGTGGCACCGGTGGGGGCAGCAGGACCCTTTTTTGCGCCGACAAGCACATGATGTCTGAAATGGTGTTTCTCTGCTTTACTTCCAAGGCTGCAGTCGCTACAAGCTTGCGTGCCGGTCTCTCTCTCTGGTAGAACGCCCACAGCTGCGACCAAAGTTCTTCCTTCCACGTCATGCATAGTATGCATGGTCGACTGGAGGAACAGCCGAGCAGGGTAGGCAGAGATCATGCGCATTACTAGGCCACTGTAAATCGCCACACTTGGTGCAGGTCCTGACCTGAGCACTGTAACATAAGACAGACAAAGGCCTTTGCGAGCGCTCCGAGCCTCCTTCCGAAGGTCCGAGTTCCCGGTCGGTCGCGTACATATTATTCGGTCAATGCTGCCGCCCGGTAAAAATGCCAGCTGAGGCAGTAACCGAAGCTTTACCTTGCCATGTTCCAATGCCCGTACTCCACAAGACCCAACACCAAGTAATCCTCTGAACAAGGAAACCAACACACAACCACAGAGGAATATCCTTTCCTTCTTCCTTTTTTATATATTTTTTTTAACTTGTCCGAAACAATCCCAAGGTAAATCCACGTAAGAAGAGTTCACACCATACACAGTCGGAGCACACGAGATGTACACGATCGGTCTAGTTGAGCTAAGCGAAGATACTGGCAGGAAAGGGGTGAGTGCACCACCGGATGGAGGGGCATGGGAAGCTATTCGGGGTATCCTGGTAACGACACCCTTGGGTTGCCTCCCCTGTTGTGAGGGACACAACAAAGTTTTGGTGGCTAAAATTGATATGCTAAGCAAAGCTTCCTAGTAGTAATGTCATCGGTAATGATTTTGAGACAATAAATACTGTCAGATATGTGGCTCGCAAGTGCACACCCACGCAAAAAGTCCACAGGATGACTTCAGCCCTAGTTGGTCCGCGTACGCGGGCCAACTAGGGCTGAAGTCAGCCAGAGAAAGACGTGCATGGGTCAACTACGGCTGGAGTCAGCCAGAGGACTTTCTGCTTACCAAGCGTTTTGTCTTGATAATCCTGTATAACTTATTTGAACTGGTAGTGCCAGATTAGCTTGACACTAACTTCAAATCATCCTGGCTAATGCATCTTCCAATGCTGTTACAGTATTTTTAGCTACTGTTCAACATTGCTGAAGTCATTAGTTGTAAATGAGTTCAGACCGTACTAAAGTTCAGCTATAGTTTTAAGGCCACAACCATTGATGACCATGCTGAAAATGCCTACTAACCGTCCAATCTGTGCCTTGAACTCCTTGCTCTGTTCCGTCCATCTTTCCTTCTCTCCAGCCAGGCCGTTGATGAGGGTGGAGGCCGCGTTCATCTTGCGACGACAGGTCTCCGCATCATCCATCAGGGCCTGTTAAAAGTAAAGTGTTAGTGAATTATACGCTCATGCTTTAGTGGCACACCTTCAGTGCAGGATTCAGTTATTTCTATACTAGCAAGCAAAAGAAATGTGCACAAACCAAGGGGAATCACTCAGCGCTTGACAGACAAACAGTTAGATGTAGATGATCGTCTTGTTCTATACCTGCGTATTTCTCTGTGGGCTGGCAATGGGTGCCTGATAGGCGGGGGCAGGGGATCTAACTGTTTGTCTGTCAAGCGCTGATTTGTGTACAATTCTGCCAGCGCTAGCCTCACCTATCTGGTTTGTGAGTAAAAGAAATGTGGCATCATCTAAGTCACCAGAAACACTGAAATATTTCTGATGACTTAAACAATGTTGCATTTCCTTTGCTCATGAAGTGTTTCCAATGGCTCAGATGATGTCACCTTCTTGTGCTTGTCAGTACATAATCATAAGGGATGTGGAGATCATGAATGTCTTGCTTTGGTGTTCTGGACTGATGATTTGTTCCCATCAGGTAGAAGGATAAATTTGACGCATTCACTGCAAGTGTATGCAGACTGCGTTTTTGAAACCATTGTCAATTCAATGGCCATCAAAGGAACATGGATACAAATTGGACTCAGCAACATGCATAGATCCTCATAGATCCTCATGAGCCCCAGCAACTGTTGGGGCTAATAATAATAATAATAATACTGTTATTATATAGGCGCTTTTTCTCAATTTTGGGGAAATCGACTCAAAGCGCCGCGCCTGAAACCCTCACACACTCACGAAACAGACACTGATTTTACGCCATTTAAGACAAACACAGTACAAGACAAACGAAGGGCCAGTCAGCTACTGAAGTTACAGAGATTTTTGATCGCTTGTATTTGAAATTTGTAAAGTGGCCTGAGACCAGTACCAAAGTGTGGGGGTTGGGGGGTGGGGGGGGGGGTGGAAGAACCGGAGTACCCGGAGAAAGAACCCCCGACGGTCTCATGAGGATCTAAACCTCTTGCAGCTGGGTCATGTTTGATTTTTCTCTGCAGTGAATGGATTAACTGTTCACATGCTGAGCAGTTCTTGTGTGTACTAGATAATTATTCTGCTCAGAGACAACACAGCTCATGAAGGCTGTAGTGACACACTGAGCTGTGAGGTTGAAAGGCCAGAATAGCTTCCCAGTGTGCAAAGGCCATTTGGCAGACGTCGGCCGCCATTGGTCCACACACATATGTGCACGGGTCAACAGCAGGCGACATTGGCCCGTTGGCCTTTTGCACATTGGGTTGGTGCCTACAGACACCAAGCTATTCTGGCCTTTCGCTTAACCCAATGAACCCTAGGCCGCATTGCCTATATTTTAGAAGTTTCACTTCACAACTATGTACCAGTTCCAGGAGATGGATGGACCATAATAACTCAAGGGTAGTGTCAGATTAGCTTGGCACCATTAGGAGCCAAGCTAATCTGGCACTACCCTTGAATTATTATGGTTGATCCATCTCCTGCTGCAGTGTGTTGGGGCTAAATGGGTTAAGCTTGAGCGATCCAGGCCCCATCTATGAACTGCCATGGTTGAGCTACATTGTGATGTGTGTGAGGGCAGATGTACCTGTTTCTCGGCCATGGCCTTGTCATATTCAGCACGCACGATAGCCAGCTCTCTCTCCTTCTCATCTAGCTGGGCCTGCGCAGCATTCAGATCCGACATGGCTATCTGCAGACGTGCCTCTTGCACAGCCAGGTTGGCCTGTAAAATAAGAGATATGTATAGTTACTGGAGTGTAACGCTGTGCACTGGACAACAAATAAAATTTTTGTCAGGCTAGTTCTTTTCTAAAATGGACATGAGACACCCCCCTCCCCACCACCCCCTAAAAAAATTGTACATTGTATCTTAAAAATATAAATTTATAAGTTATATCCCTGTTGCTCTTAGACATACAAAAAATGCAAAGCAAAATAGTAATACTCTATATAGCCAGAATATAACATTGCAGCTTGGTGGTTCATCCAAAATTTGTTTGCAGCTGTTTTAATATTTCAACTGATCTCTCCGCAGAAAAAAATCCTGACTGTAAATATAAGTACAGGTAAATGCAACATCAAGCATGCAGCTTCTTCTTACACACCGACCTTATAAAAACATGCTACCACAGTACACAAGAAGACATCGGGCTGACATCAGCCGACATCGGCTGCGCACAACTGCGCAAAACAGCAGCTGATGCCTGCCCGATGGCCTTTTGCTGACTGGGACCCAGAAACACAGCAGGCATAAAAGTGAAGGAGAAATACACACTGTGGTATATAATTCACCAACATGCCCTGCCTATCTTGTGAACTAATAATCAGTGTGACTAAACGTGAAAAGAAAATCACTCCAGTGTCCAAACATAACTGATGTTTTGCAAGGAAAAAATTATCTTCCACCCTTACCATCCAATTGTCCATTTTCCTTTCGCAATTTTGCAATGGAAGGAGCAGAGAACATTACAGCAAAGAACATAACAGCATACGTGCCACAGCAAATAAGCCACAATTAACCCATTTAGCCCCAACACACTACAGAAGGTGATGGACTGACCATGATAATTCAAGGGTAGTGCTAGATTAGCTTCCTTGCGCTGGGACCATATGGCATTGAGGCACGTCCCCTGGGTGGTGGATAGGGAGGGGTGCACCGAATGAAATAAGGTGCCGTGAACCAACATGGTCTAAGGGAAGGAGACCCCGACAAAAAAAACCTGGTCCTCCTAGTAAGGGGGTTGGGCGTGGGGGTAGCTTCCCCACCCTGCAAATAAAGAAATAGCTACAGAAACCCCAACGAATAGACAAACAACAATTCCTTTCCTGTAGGAGGAAGGTTCTTCTACCAGAAGATTTATGACGTCGTGTGGTGAAAGCCGAAAGTCTTCAGAAGCCACAAGACCGAGCCGCCTCTCTCTATCCAGGGACACAATCATGGGCACATGGAATGTCAAGACCATGTACCAGATTGATTGATTGTATATTGCTTAACGTCCCGACAGCAACAAGGCTTTCTCAGGACGTGCCTGCACTGCTTGTGAAAAAATGAAAAATAAACAGAACATTGAATGTATGTCGCCAGCCGGTCAAATACGTTAAATAAACCTAACACATGGGGCCTAAATAAAGCTAAGACCATTTAGCAACACACATCCAATATCAAGAGCTACAGGCAGTGCAGACAGTAGGGAGAGTTTTAAAAAGGCAAATACAGGTGAATGGACAAAGGGTAGACAGAAACACATGCCCCAGAATAGAGAGAAAAACCCACCCTGTGGGGCTGAACAGGGTGACCCTGGGAACTAAAAAATACCTAACCCCACCCAAGTCCCCCAGGGCAGACCCGGGAAGACCATGTACCAGAGCGGCAAGGCCGCCCAGATAGCAGCAGAAATGCAAAAGTACAACCTTGCCCTGCTAGGTATCACTGAAGCCAGATGGATGCAGTCTGGGCAAAAAAAGGCTGTTAAGTGGGGAGATGATTCTGTATTCAGGTAATGAAGAGGAAAATGCCCCTCCCCCCCCCCCCCACCCCCATACAGAAGGTGTAGCATTCATGCTGTCACCAGTGGCACAGAGAGCGCTGATGGGCTGGGAACCTCTTGGGCCAAGAATTATCACAGCAGCCTTTAGAACCAGGAAAAATTCATTTTTCTCTAAAAGGTATTTTTTCGAAAAATACTTACCGATGACATGACTTTATGGAAATGTCTACTTCTAGCTCAATTTTAGCCTACTTACCCGTTGTGTGCCCACACAACCCTGGAGGCACTCGGGGAACCCCCCTAGAGGGGCCGAGAGTTGTCTCCCGTTTCCCGCCTTACCGGCTCCGGTCACGAGACCGGCCAGTTTTTTGTGATACTTCGCTCGAAAGCGGCAAGCGGGGCAGGAGGGAGGGTCCTCCGAGTCATGTCATCGGTAAGTATTTTTCGAAAAAATACCTTTTAGAGAAAAATGAATTTGTTTCCTCAAAAACATTACCGATGACATGACTTTATGGAAGAATTGCGATGAGGAGGAGGGTGCCGCGCAACTCTTAATGGTAAACAGCGCCGTCCTCCCAGTCGCAACCTCCCGACAATTTTAGCGAAGTGCATAGATAGGCGCCGGTGGCGCCGGGAGGGAGTGTTGCGCCGCGGCGATGTCCCTCACTAGTGCGAGATTCTCTCTTTGGCCTGCCAGGTCCCTGAGGTAGAAGCGGGCGAATACAGATTCAGTCTGCCAGCCCACGGCTGCCACGATGTCCTTGACAGCGCAGTTTCGAGCAAATGCGAGGCTCGTGGCCATGGCTCGTACCTCATGTGCGCGAACGAATGTGCAGCCTCTTCGCTCCCTGCGGGGAGATATCTTGATACGCGGAGCGTATAACCCAGCGGAGCCAGGACGAGATCGTCTGGGCTGTTATGTCATTCCTGCTGGGTCTCAGAGGTAGGAAGAGGCGCGAACGCCCTCTGCGGAAGGCTTTAGATCGTCGCAGATAAACTCTAAGGGCGCGCACGGGATCCTGTTGCCTGGTCTCCTGAGACAGAGGGTTGGTTCTTAGCGGCCGTAAGGTGATAACCTGAGGTGCCGTCAGAGGAGACCTGTTCTTGGCCAGGAAGGCAGGGTCAGTGAGGAGTTGAACAGACCCATCCGCTCGGAACTGTAGGCAGGTAGGCCGCGCCGAGAGTGCGTGTAAGCTCACTCACCCGAGAGGCGGTAGCAAGGGCCAGCAGGAAGCACGTCTTCGTGTCACATCTGCGAAACGGGCCAAGGTAAGGGTTCAGATCTGTCAGAATCTAACCACGTTAGCCCCCAGGGCAGGTCCCAGCGGGGAAGGAGTGAGCGGTGTGTTGGGCGCTGGATGCCAAAGTGACCCATAAGGTCGGCTAAGTCTTTGCAGGCGCCCGGGTCTGGGTGTCCAAGGTGTCGATAAGTGTCAGCGATCATGGACAGGTAACCCCTCACGGTGATGGGGGCCAGGCCTAAGTCTCGAAAGAGCCAGAGGAAGAAGACCGCCCGCTGAGGATTAGTCAGTTCCGTGGGTGACAGGCCGTGCTCAGAGCACCAGGAACACAGGACTCGCCACTTTCCCTCGTAGCCTCGGATGGTGGAAGGTCTGCGGGCCGAAGCGATCGCCTCCACTGCTGCACCCGAGTAGCCTCTAGCTCCGAGGGCTTGCCGCACACCTCCAGGCGTGAAGGAGGAGCCGCTCCGGGCAGGGGTGGAACAGCGGCTGACGCGGTTGCTTGAGCATGGTGCGTGGGGCGGGAAGCAGCAGGGGCGGGTCCGTGACGAGGCTGAGAAGGTCGGTGGTCCAGGAGCGGTTCCAGGCGAACGGCGCAACTAACAGCAGGACTGCCGAGCATCCCCGAAGCTTGAGAAGGACTTTGGGTACGAGAACCGTCGGGGGGAAGGCGTAAGCCACCAGGCCGTCCCAGGGAATGGAGAGTGCATCGACCGCCCAGGCAAGTGGATCGGGAATCGGGGAGACGAAGAGCGGCAGCTGATGGTTCCACCTCGTGGCGAACAAGTCGACCTGGGGAGTCTCCCACCAGGAACAGATCATCCGAAAGATGTCCTGCCGAAGGGTCCATTCCGTGTGCAGGAGCTGGCCGCGGCGAGACAGCGAGTCGGCTAAGACAATCCGGTGTGGGGGGATGTGTCGGGCTCGAATGGTAATACCCCGGTCCTCGCACCAACGCAACATCCGGTAGAGGGGCCTACAAAGGTCGGGAGCGTGTGCCACCTTGTTTCTGGATGTAAGCCACCATAGTTGTGTTGTCCGAGAGGACGAGTAGCTCCTGGTGTCTGAGGAGATCCTCCCAGAACTGCAGGGCTTGCCACACAGCCTGCATCTCCAGCCAATTGATGTGAGTGTGCGCTAAATCCGCGGGCCAAGGCCCCGAAGTCGAGAGGAACCGAGGAAGGAAATGGGCGCCCCACCCAGTGAGGCTGGCGTCGACACAAAGCGAGGTCTGGGGTGGAGGGGCGGCCAGGGGAACTCCCGACGCTAGCCACGAGTGGTCGGTCCACCGACGAAGATGAGGCAGCAGCATCTGGGGCACCGAAACCAACGTCGTTAAGTCGCCTGACGACGGGCGCCAATGGAGTAGGAGATGCAGCTGGATCGGCCGGGAGTAGAGACGACCTAGGGGGATAAGGTCCGCTGCGGCGTTCAGCAGGCCCAAGCTGGAGCCAGACTCTGGCGGGGGCCACGTCCTGTCGTGCTAACTGACCGGCTAGGTCCACAATCTTCTGGATCCGGGGGGCTGGGAGGCACACCGTGTTGAGGTCGGTCGCAAATTCCATGCCCAGGTGCACGAAGCGGCGGGACAGCGAGAGATCCGACTTGCCGTCGTTCACTAGGAAGCCCAAGTGTGCCAGAAGCAGTAGCAGCGCATCCCTGTCCGACGCGAGCGAGGTCTCTGACTGGTTGCGTAGGAGGAGGTCGTCTAGGTAATTCGACGTCGGACTGGAGGAGGACTGTCGGGCCTTGGCGACTACGGCGTCCATCAGCCGGGTGAACACCCAGGGGCTGAGGTTGAGACCGAACGGGAGCGCGCGAAACTGGTATACCACGCCGTCGATCGCAAAGCGGAGAACCTCCTGGAGGCCTGGTGCATCGGGACATGCAGGTACGCATCTGAAAGGTCCAGGCTGACTGCGAAGTCCAGAGGCTGGACCGCGGCTTACAGGGCTCGTGCAGTCTCCATCCGGAAGGAGGGGGCCGTAATGTACTTGTTCAGGGCCGAGAGATCGATCACCGGTCGCCCTCTCCCTCCAGGCTTCGGAACGACGAACAAGCGGCTGTAGAAGGCTGGGGAGTAGGGGACGCATACCACCTCCGTGGCGGCTTTCCTCAGGAGGGAGGAGACCTCTCCCCGAAGAGCGGAGGCCTTCAACGGGTCGCTGGGGATCTCGGTCCAAAGGGGGGAGCGACGCAAAGGAGGCGGGCTGCGAAAGGCGATCCGGAGGTCGGCCGAGACGGTGTCGCAAATCCTGGGGTCGTCGGGAAAGAGTGTGAGCCAATTTCCGCTGAAAAAGGCTAGCCTCCCACCGACCGGGGACCCCGAAGTGGTCGGTGGGGCCAAGGCTGGGGGGCAGTCAGGTAGCCCGCCCGCGACCCGGTCGCCGGGCGGGACGGGGCCAGGCAGGGACACAGGCCCTGGAGGGTCTAGGACGGCCAAGGCGGGGGCCTGCTCAGGGCCGAAGCAGGGCTGACGCAGCAGCGGGTCTAACCGACCGCGAGGCGTGACCCCTAGCCTGTCGGGAGGACGGAAAGCGGCGGGGAGGAGGAGCACTCACAGGCCAGCGGTCGGGGTTGGAGGCTCGAACGGATGACCAGGTGTCGCCGAAAAGCAGGGGGCCACCCAGCGGAGCACGACGAAGCTGCGCACGCAGGTCAGGTGGTATCCCTCGGCAGACAAGCAGAAGTGCGTCTCGACGCATCAGGTCACAGTTGGCGGAGGCAGCCATAGCCTTAACGGATGAGTGGTAGGCGGCTCGGTTGGCGACTTCCGCTGAGACGAGTAAATCCCCAAGGAGAGGCGTGATAGAAGGCTGCCAAGCGTCTTCCACACGACGAACCAGGGCTTGAGTGAGCAGCTCCAGGAACCCAGCGCAGGCTAAGGTGTTCCGCACCAGAGACGCAGTCAATCCAGGCCACGAGGGAAGGAACGGCGAAGGAGGGCGGAGCCGCCAGCTTGCGACACGGCCGGGGGGTCGATCGCAGGAAGAGGGATGGAGAAAGCCTGGGAATGACCGGCATACCAATCCCGCCGGAAGGCGATGTCCAGGCCAGCCGGCCAGCGACGATCGGAGAAGAAACCGGCTCTCGAGACGCGGGAAGTTGCAGGAGCGCTGAGAAGACATCTCGCAGCTCCTTAAATCCAGGCGGCTGGGGAAGCGACTTGAACCTCTTCACCTGACGCTCGGCATCCACAAAGGCCGAGACCTTCCTCTTCAGGGGGGGGAGAGGCTGGGCAGGAGTCCGCTGGCAGAGTGGCCGCGATGATCCTGGCGGTTTCATCCAAGGCTAGGAGGGTCTCCGCCCGGGACGACGACGGAAGGGACGAGGGGACATCATCACCGACGTCGGAGGGCGAAAGGGAGCGAGCATCCTCCTCCAACAGGGCTGAGACGGAGTCTTCGGGCAGCACGCTGAGGGCTTCTTCGTCCAGGGGGTGGCGAGAAGGCGGGTGAGGCACCAAGGAAGGTCGAAGCTTGGGCGGGGGCGCATCTCGAACCTCACGGGAAGCCCGGGCACGAGCCGGCAGCGACGACGGAGGCGGGGATCGCCGAGGCGACCGCGGGAAGGAGCGAGGAGGGGTCCTGTCCGGTGCGTGGCTTCTTCTGGGTGAAGTACGGCGGACAACCGAAGAGGAGTGCCGATCACGGGAAGAAGGTCGACGATGGCGGTGACGCGGCGAACGCATCGAACTGCGAAGGCGAGCGCGACCGAGCGCGCGACGAGGAGTGGCGGGGGGAGCGGCGACGCTCCCGCGGGGGGAACGATCCTTCCGGCGGCGCTCGCGGGCGAGCGCGAGTGTCTAGCACTGACGGTGGAACGGGAAAGGTCGGGGGCGCGACTGTGTCGCGTAGGTTGAGGCTGACGTCTCTCCTGGCCGGACTCAGTGAGAAGGGCTCTATGCCGGTGTACAGATCCTCCGGAAGGATCAGCGGGCTTATCGTGGAGAGAGAGAGGAGCAAGGCCAGTCAACGTGGGACGGCTCGTGGCGAACTGCTGCAGGCCGGGCTCAGTGAGGCGGGCGCTTTGCCGGCAAACAGACCCTCCGGAAGGGTCAGCGGGCGTGGCAGCAGTGGCAGTCCTCTGGTCAGCGGACAACGCAGAGTCCCGACGATCAATCCATTCCGAGAGGCCGAGGCGAGGAAGAGCGGTCGTTACCACAGGGGCGACGTCAACAGGAGTGGGACGAGAGATAGCAGACGGAGGTCGCTCTCGCCGGTAAAAAACTCCAGAGGTCAGACCAACGGAACTCCGGCCAGGTCGCACAGACATCGCAGAGATGGTCGAGGCGCAGCCCGAGCAGGGGAGGCAGACCGCATGGTCGTCTGTCGGCCACTTGAAGTCGCCGCCTTGAGCGCAGGTAAGCATTTGGTTCCTGCAACAGACAAAGAGCACAAGGTCGCAAAGGCGGACAAGGGAGCCTAGCCCCACACCAAGGTACTCCAAGCGCCGTGACCACCGGCGCGTAAATAGTGGCTACAGTCTCCCAGAGCTAAAGGGCCTTTAAGGTAGACGAACGGCGTGTGGGTGCCCGAAGGCCCTACGAGAACAGAAACCCTAGTCTACAAGGCAACGTCTTCTCGTAACAGTGAAATACCAAAGGAGAGAAGGCGACGTCCCTCGAGGAGGTTCGTAAAAAAGGTCGTGCAAGGCGCCGAAGCGTAAGCTCAACAACTGGCGCCCACGTAGTAGCAAAGCCGAAAGGAAAGCCCAACGGTAGCCGGCTCTCGGCCCGAGGGCCGGCTGTGGGAAACTACCGCTACCTTACCTCCGAGACGAATCGGGAACAGGGGGAAGGGTAGTCATACACCTCCACAGCGTAGAGGAGAGCAGCAGAACGAAGCCAGCAGAGGCAGGGCACATGAAGAGGCAACGAGCGTAGGCAAGAGAAGGACCGATCGAAGCGGCGCGAGCGCAAGGCCAGACACGTCTTCTCTGTACGAGCGAAGTAGCAAAAACTTGCCGGTCTCGTGACCGGAGCCGGTAAGGCGGGAAACGGGAGACAACTCTCGGCCCCTCTAGGGGGGTTCCCCGAGTGCATCCCGGGTTGTGTGGGCACACAACGGGTAAGTAGGCTAAAATTGAGCTAGAAGTAGACATTTCCATAAAGTCATGTCATCGGTAATGTTTTTGAGGAAACAAAGATTAAGCTCAACGTCATCCAGTGTTATGCACCCACTAATGACAGTGACGAGGAAGAGAAACAAGAGTTCTACGACTGACTCCAGAGTGCTGTGGACAAATGTGCGGAGCGAGACATCACCATTGTCATGGGTGATTTTAATGCCAAAATAGGGGAGGACAACACCAGATACGAAGAGGTGATGGGGAGACAGGGACTAGGGGAGATGAGTAAAAATGGGGAGAGGTTTGTAGACTTTTGTGCTCTAAACAGACTTGACATTGGAGGCAGCATCTTCCCACACAGAAGAATACACAAAGCAACGTGGGTCTCACCTAACCATACTACAGAGAACCAAATAGACCATATCTGCATTAGCAAGAAATTTAGAAGATCCCTCCAAGATGTTCGAGTTAGGAGGGGAGCAGATCTGCCTACCTTAAGAATAAAGCTCAAGTTAAAGAAAAGCCGCACAGAGACAACAAGAAGACAGCGCAATAATGTAGGCCTCCTGAGAGACACTGGAGTGAGAGAAGAGTTCAAACTGGTGCTGTCCAACCGGTTTTAAGCGCTACAGGAGCTAGTAAATGAAGAGGAGGCGGTCAACCACAGAGCAGCAGTGGAAGGCAGAGAGGCGCTGAACTCAAACTGCAAAGACACTGTAGGGTTCAGGAAAACAACATTACAAGGACTGGCTGTCAGCACAGACCTTGAAGAAGCTAGAAGTGAGGAAGCAGAAGAAAGCAGTTGTCAACAAGTCACACGAGAGCAGCCAAAGCAAGGGCACAGGAGGAATACTTGGAAGCCAACCGCAAGGTGAAGAGGAGTATCAGGGCAGACAAGAGGGCCTACACAGACAGCCTGGCATCAGAGGCAGAAAAGGCAGCAGGCAGCGGCAACATGAAACAGCTCTACGACATTACCAGAAGATTGTCGGGCAAGTATGGCAATACAGAAAGACCAGTAAAAAACAAAGACGGCAAGCCTATTGCAGACAAGTATTTTGAAGAGTTACTGGACAGACCCACCCCACCCGACCCCCCAGACATCCAGCCAGCAGAGACTGACCTACCCATCAGCTGTGACAGACCCAGCCGGGAAGAGATCAGAAGAGCAGTGGCATTTTTGAAGAACGGCAAAGCAGCAGGGCCACATGGCATCCCAGCAGAGGCTCTGAAAGCAGACCTAGAGACAACTGTAGAGCTGCTGTACCCACTGTTTGGAAAGATCTGGGAAGAGGAGGTGATGCCGGCTGACTGGAAGGAGGGGTACCTAATCAAGCTTCCCAAGAAAGGCGACCTCAGCAAGTGTTCCAACTACAGAGGAATCACCTTGCTGCCAGTACCAGGAAAGGTCTTCAACAGGATCATCCTGGAGAGAATGAAGAGCTCCGTCGACCTCCAGCTGAGAGACCAGCAAGCAGGATTCAGGAAAAACCGATCATGTACAGACCAGATCGCCACTCTCCACATCATCGTGGAACAGTCTCTGGAGTGCAGCTCCTCGCTGTACGTCAACTTTGTGGATTACGAGAAAGCATTTGACAGCGTGGACCGAGAGACTTTGTGGAAACTCCTACGACACTACAGTGTACCCACAAAGCTCGTCTGCCTGATCAAGAGCAGCCACAATGGCATGACATGTCGCGTGATCCACAAAGGGCAGTTCACCAGGGAGCTCCAGGTCAGAACTGGCGTCAGGCAGGGGTGTTTGCTGTCTCCGTTCCTCTTCCTACTGGCCATAGACTGAGTCATGAAGAGGACTCCTGAGCTGAGAAGAAGCGGAATACAGTGGACACTGTGGACACAGCTTGACGACCTCGATTTTGCAGACGACTTGGCTTTACTGTCCCACACTCATCAACAAATGCAGGACAAGACCACGAGGCTTGCTGACATCTCCTCCCAGGTGGGCCTCACCATCCACAAACAGAAAACAAAGACAATGAGGCTGAACGCAACCAGGGAAGAACCAGTCTTGCTTGCTGACACCCCGTTGGAGGAGGTGGAGTCCTTCACCTATTTCGGGAGCATCATCGACAAAAAAGGCAGCACTGATGCAGATGTCAGAGCACGAATCGGTAAAGCCAGAGCAGCCTTTCTCCAGTTGAAAAAAGTGTGGAGTTCTAGAGAGCTGTCACAACACACCAAAGTCCGGATTTTCAACTCCAACGTAAAAGCAGTTCTCCTATATGGAGCAGAGACTTGGAGGTTGATAAAAACCACAGTCAACAGAGTACAGATAATTATAAACAGTTGCCTTAGAAGAATCTTGAAAATTCACTGGCCAGAGAAGATCAGCAACGCCAGACTCTGGGAGAGAACAGAGCAGATAACAGCAGAGAATGAAATTGAGCGAAGAAGATGGGGATGGATTGGTCCCAGTCTGAGAAAGCCAGTTTCCAGTATCACTAGGCAGGCATTGTCATGGAACCCCCAGGGAATGAGGAAAAGAGGCAGGCCGAGAAACGCCGCGTCGAGACCTCAAAGCAGACACCAAGAGACTGGGAACCACCTGGAGTAAAATAGAAGGAGAAGCACAGGACAGGAGTCACTGGAGGTATCTCGTCGATGGCCTATACCCTGGGAGGGGTGACAGGCGTAAGTAAGTAAGTAAGCTAGATTAGCTTGGCACCTGATAAGCTAATCTGGAACTACCCTTGAATTATCATGGTTAATCTGTCTTATGCAACTGGTGCATAGTCTTTAGGTGAAAATTGGGAAATTGGCTATGGGGTTAACCCTTATCATTCGGAATACACCAGTGTGTGAAATAAGTTTGACAAAAATAATTCAAGGGTAGTGCCAGAATAGCTTGGCACCTCTAGGCGCCAAGCTATTCTGGCACCACCCTTGAACTAAAGCCATTGGTCTATATCCTTATCTGTAAGTACTATGTATAATGTAGCTTGCATATGGCAGTGTACAAATTTGAAGCTTTTAGCCTGAGTATGATATGGGATAATGTACAATATTTTGCAAACTCGTGAGCACTTTTCTGCAGCAAGAAAGTTGACAGATTTCTACAACATTATGTGACCCGCTCTGACAAAAGCTAGACAAAGTCGCTAGGTCCAACTGGGGTAAATCAAACACCAACAATAAATTACTTCCCAGTGAATGCAGGTGCACATACGGGTGCTGAGACCTATTACAGCACATCATACTTCGGTGCATATTGTTGGGTCATTGAGTTAAAAATGGTTCGCAAAAGCTTTCATAAGAGCATATGTATTTCTCTTTTCAATTGTACGATATATCAACAATGTATATCTTCAATAAAGCCTCAAACCAAAAATCGGAAAAAGTGCCATACTGGCAGAAGTAATGGTCACATGTCAGACATGTAATGAGGAACAAGTTGCCTCGCCACCTAAAGCAGGAAAGTATTATTTCCGTACATCAATTGCTATAAAAAAGAAAACATCAACACAAAGAAAAGTCAAGGAATATTGTCAGCTGCACACTGAAAAATCATATGCACTGATCTGTGATTTTAGGCCTCACGGAGTGAGGACTAAAAACACAGACCAGCATGTTCTATGCATCAGCAAAATTTATAGTTAAATAATCACAACCTCGTCTGCTTATTGTCTAATTTACCTTGAGAGGCAGAACTTCCTTGTTGATGTTGAAGAAGGCAGCCATAGCTTTGGTCCAAGAGCACAGGCCAGCAACGTTGCCGCACACGCGCTTGGCTGTGTCCATGTTGTAGTCTTCGCTGGAGAAGTATGGCTCCATCAGCTCCACCGTCTCGTCGTTGATGGTGTCCTTGGGGAAAGTGATGAGGGATTGTAGGAAGTTGGTGCCGGACATCAGCTGCAGACAGAGAATCCAAGATGATTGTGACCAGTTTCATTTAACCAAATTTTGCGCCTGAAACCACTGTATGCTGTCAGACATTAGTGTGAAGAAACAGATATGAGTGGGACCAAATATAGGCATAAAGAACGAGACAAGAGACATAAATCCTCATGAGCCCCCGCAACATTCGTGTGAAGAAACAGATATGAATGGGACCAAATATAGGTCTAAAGAACCTAAGACTAACAAGAGACATAAACCCTCATGAGCCCCCGCAACTGCGGGGGCTCATGAGGGTTTATGTCTCTTGCAGATGGGTAGCGTTCACATTACCCCAACAGTTAAGGGGTTATTAGAATACACATAAAAACACAATGAAGACTAAATGGTGACTGAAGTTAAAGAGACAACAGACAGTTGACTGCTAAACAAGCAGTGTAATGCTTACATACTGACAGCCATCAGGTGCGTGCTAGGCTGGGGCCTTGTTTCATGTATTATGTGTGTGTTTTTAGAGAGAAGACCCCAACAGAGAAAGAAACATGCTTAGAAATTCATTTTTCTCTAAAAGGTATTTTTTCGAAAAATACTTACCGATGACATGACTACATGGAAGTGTCTACTACTGGGCTCAATTTTAGCCTACTCACCCATTGTGTGCCCACACAACCCGAGAGGCACTCGGGGAACCCCCAGAGGGGCCGAGAGTTATCTCCCCATACCTGCCTTACCGGATCCGGTCACAAGACCAACCAGTCTGATACTTCGCTCGAAAGCGGCAAGCGGGGCAGGTGGGAGGGTCCTCCGAGTCATGTCATCGGTAAGTATTTTTCGAAAAAATACCTTTTAGAGAAAAATGAATTTTGTTTCCTCAAAAACATTACCGATGACATGACTACATGGAAGAATTGCGATGAGGAGGAGGGTGCCGCGTAACAACTCCCTAGGAGAAACAGCGCCGTCCTCCCCGTCGCACACTCCCGACAATTTTAGCGAAGTGCCCACCTACGGCGCCGGTGGCGCCGGGAGGGAGTGCTGCGCCGCGGCGATGTCCCCCACAAGTGCGAGATTCTCTCGCTGGCCAGCCAGGTCCCGGAGGTAGAAGCGGGCGAATACTGATTCAGTCCTCCAGCCCACAGCCGCCACGATGTCTTTGACAGCGCAGTTTCGATCAAACGCGACGCTCGTGGCCATGGCTCGTACCTAATGTGCGCGAATGTGCAGCCTCTTCGCTCCCTCTTTGCTCCACTCTCTCTTCTTATCCTGATAGGCGGAGCGTATGACCCAGCGGAGCCAGGAAGAGATTGTCTGGGCTGTAATGTCGTGCCTGCTGGGTCTCAGAGGTAGGAAGAGGCGCGACCGTCCCCTGCGGACGGCCTAAAATCGCCGCAGATAAATCTTAATGGCGCACACGGGATCCTGTTGCCGGGTCTCCTGGGACCAAGGTCGGTCTCTTAGCGGCCTTATGGTGATAACCTGAGGCGCGGTTAGAGGAGACCTGTTCTTGGCCAGGAAGGCCGGGTCCGTAAGCAGTTGGACGGACCCATCTGTTCGGAACTGCAAGCAGGAACGGCTTGCCGAAGAGCGTGTAGCTCGCTCACCCGCGAGGCGGTAGCAAGCGCCAGCAGGAAGCATGTCTTGCGTGTCAAGTCTGCGAACTGGGCCAAAGGTAAGGGTTCGAAGCAGGCGGAATTCAACCACGTGAGCACCCAGGGTAGGTCCCAGCGAGGAATGAGCGAGCGGAGAGTAGGGCGCTGGATGCCGAAGTGTCCCATAAGGTCGGCTAGGTCTTTGCAGGCGCCCGGGTCTGGTCGTCCAAGGTGATGATAAGTGTCCGCGATCATGGACAGGTATCCCTGCACCGTGATGGGGGCTAAGCCTTGGTCTCAGAAGAGCCAGAGAAAGAAGTCCGCCAGCTGAGGATTAGTCAGCTCCGTGGGCGTAAGGCCCTGGTCGGCGCACCAGGAACACAGGACTCGCCACTTTCCCTCGTAGACTCGAATGGTCGAAGGTCTGCGGGCCGCAGCGATCACCTCCACTGCTGCACCCGAGTAGCCTCTAGCTCCGAGGGCTTGCCGCACAACCTCCAGGCGTGAAGGAGGAGCCGCTCCGTGCAGGGGTGGAACAGCGGCTGTCGCGGTTGCTTGAGCATGGTGCGCGGGGTGGGAAGCAGCAGGGGCAGGTCCGTGGCGAGGCTGCGTAGGTCGGTGGTCCAGGAGCGGTTCCAGGCGAACGGTGCGACCAACAGGAGGATCGCCGAAGCGCCCCGAAGCTTGAGGAGGACTTTGGGTACGAGGACCGTGGGGGGGGGGGGGGGGGTAAGCGTAGGCCACAAGGCCGTCCCAGGGAATGGAGAGTGCATCGACAGCCCAGGCAAGGGGATCGGGAATCGGGGAGACGAAGAGGGGAAGCTGATGGTTCCACCTTGTGGCGAACAAGTCGACCTGGGGAGTCTCCCACCGGGCGCAGATCATCCGAAAGATGTCCTGCCGAAGGGTCCATTCCGTGTGTAAGAGCTGGCCGTGGCAAGACAGCGAGTCGGCCAAGACATTCAGGTGTCCGGAAATGTGTCGGGCTCGAATGGTAATGCCCCGGTCCTCGCACCAACGCATCATCCGGTAGAGGAGCATACAAAGGTCGGGAGAGCATGTGCCACCTTGTCTCTGGATGTAAGCCCCCACAGTCGTGTTGTCCGAGAGAACGAGCAGCTCCTGGTGCCTGAGGAGATCCTCCCAGACCTGAAGGGCTTGCCAAACGGCCTGCATCTCCAACCAATTGATGTGGGTGTGCGCTAAGTCCGAGGGCCAGGGGCCCGAAGTCGAGAGGAACCGAGGAAGGAGATGAGCGCCCCACCCAGTGAGGCTGGCATCGACACATGGAGAGGTCTGGGGTGGGGGAGAGGCCAGGGGAACTCCCGACGCTAGCCATGCGGGGTCGGTCCACCGACGAAGGTGCGGACGCAGCATCTGGAACACCGGAACCGAAGTCGTTAAGTCTCCGGAAGACGGGCGCCAATGGAGTAGAAGATGCAGTTGAATCGGCCAGGAGTAGAGACGCCCTAGGGGGATAAGATCCGCTGCGGCGTTCAACAAACCCAGCAACTGAAGCCAGACTCTGGCGGGGGTTGCATCCTCCCGAGCTAACTGGCCGGCTAGATTCGCAATCTTCTGGATCCGGGGCGCCGGAAAGCGTACCGTGTTGAGGTCGGTAGCAAATACCATGCCCAGGTGCACAAAACGGCGGGAGGGAGTGAGATCCGACTTGCCCTTGTTTACTAGGAAGCCCAAGTGCGCCAGGAGGTGCAGTAGAGCATCCCTGTCCGTGGCGAGCGCGGTCTCCGATTGGTTGCGCAGGAGGAGATCGTCGAGGTAGTTCGACGTCAGACTGGAGGAGGACTGTCGGGCTTTGGCGACTACGGCGTCCATCAGCCGGGTGAAGACCCAGGGGCTGAGGTTGAGTCCGAACGGCCGCGCACGGAACTGGTAAATGACGCCGTCGATCGCAAACCTGAGAAACTTCCTGGAGGCCTGGTGCATCGGGACATGCAGATACGCATCAGAAAGGTCCAGGCTGACTGCGAAGTCTCGAGGCTGGACCGCGGCTTTCAGGGCTCTGGCAGTCTCCATCCGGAAGGAGGGGGACGAAATAAACTTGTTCAGCGCCGAAAGATCGACGACCGGACGCCATCTCCCTCCAGGCTTCGGCACGACGAACAGGCGGCTGTAGAAGGCCGGCGAGTCGGGGGCCCGGACAACCTCTGTGGCGGCTTTCCTCAGCAGGGAGGCTACCTCTCCCCTCAAGGCGGAGGCCTTCAGCGGGACGCTGGGGATCTCGGTCCAGAGTGGGGAGCGACGCAAGGGCGGCGGGGAGAAGGGGCACTGCTGGGCCAGTGGTCAGGATAGGCGGCTCTAACAGCGGACCAGGTGTCGCCGAACAGCAGGGGCCCACCCAAAGGAGCACGGCGAAGCTGCGCGCGCAGGTCCAGAGGCATCGTTCGGCAAGCGAGGAGCAGGGTGTCTCGACGCATCAGGTCGCAGTTGGCGGAGGCAGCCATAGCGTTGACCGACGAGTGGTAGGCGGCGCGGTTGGCGGTCTCCGAGAGGACCAACAAGTCTCCCAGGAGGGGAGAGATGGAAGGATGCCAGGATTCCTTCACGCGACGGACATGGGCTTGCGTGAGGAGCTCCAAGACACCGGCGCAGGCTAAGGTGTTCCGGACCAGGGTCGCTGTCTTGTCCAGGCCCCGCGGCAGGCACCAAGGAAGCAGAGCCGGGCCGCCAGCTTGTGACACGGCAGAGGGGTCCAGCGTAGGCAGAGGGATGGAGAAGGCCTGGGAGTGGCCGGCATACCAATCCCGCCGAAAGCCCGCCGGCCAGCGACGATCGGAAAAGAAGACCGGCTCCGGCGAAGTGGCCAGTTGCAGGTGCGACGAGAAGACGTCTCGTAGGTCCTTACAGCCGGGCGGTTGGGGAAGAGACTTGAACCTCTTGACCTGCCTCTCCGCATCTACGAAGGCGGCGACCTTCCTCTTCAGGGGTGGGGAGGCTGGGCAGGCATCCAACGGCAGCGTCACGGCCACGATCCTGGCGGCTTCGTCCAGTGCTAGGAGAGTCTCTGCCCGGGAAGAAGACGGGAGATCCGAGGGGGCGGCATCCTCTCTCCGCATCTACGCGAGGGCCGCGGGTGAGGGCGAGCGACCCTCCTCATCCAAGAGAGCCGAGACGGAGTCCTCGGGCAGCAAACTGAGCGTGTCGTCCTCCAGGGAGTGGCGAGATGGGGAGCGAGCCACCGGGACCACGACCGACCACAGCGAGGTCAAAGGACTGCGCTGAACCTCAGGCGAAGGCAAGGGACGCGAGGGCAGCGACGAACACGGCGGCGAGCGAGGAGGCGACCGGGAACGGCAAGGGCAGGAGCTCTCCAGCACGCGAGGACAAGGACTGGAACGAGCCCGACGAACAATCGGCGAGGAGTGCCGACGAGGAGAGGAGGGCCGACGACGGCGGTGACGCGGCGAACGCGACGAACGGCACGGCGAAGAGCGTGAACGCGCCCATGGGGAAGAAGGGTGGCGATCCCGACAGGCCGAAGGATCCCGCCGACGGCGTTCGCGAGGGGAGCGGGAGCGTCTGTGTCTCGTGGAGGAACGGTGAGCGTCGGAGTCGCAGCTGCATCGCGTAGGACGGTGCTGACGTCTCTCCTGGCCTGACTCGGTGAGCAGGGCACTATGCCGGCTTCCCGATCCTCCGGAAGGATCAGCGGGCTTGTCGTGGAGAGACCGGCGAGGAAGGCTCGTCATCGAAGGACGGCGCATGGCAGACTGCTGCAGGCCACGCTCAGCGAGATGGGCGCTCTGCCGGCAAACAGACCCTCTGGAAGGGTCAGCGGGCGTGGCAGCAGTGGCGGTCCTCTGGTCAGTCAACGAACGCGATCCCCGACGAGAGTTCCGTTCCGTGCGGGAGTGGTCGGTCAATACCGCAAGGGCGGCCGAGGTCTCAACTGGCGCCGGACGCGCGGAAGCCGGCCGAGTACGCTCTCGGCGGTAGAAGGACCAAAGGTCCGACCAAAGCAACTCAGACCAGGTCGTACAAACCTTACACCGGCGGTCCGAGGAGCAGCCCGCACAAGGCAGGCAGACCAAATGATTGTCCGTCGGCCACTGAAAGTCGCCACACTGGCAGCACAAAAGCATTTTGGCTAAGAGCAAAGGGGCTCCCAGTGAAACCGTGAAAACTCTCGGAGGGCTAAAGGGCCTTTAACCGGGCTAACGAACAATGGAGCCCAAAGGCCCCACGAGAAAAACGGGCGTGAAAACGGCAAAGCCGACTGTGAGCTAATCAGGCACTAAGGCGCAAGAGGAGCCGTCACGCGACGAGAGTCGCAAGAACGGCTGCCAAAGGCGCCGGCACGTAAGTCAAACGCTAATGTCAAAGCTAAGAAGGAAAGCCCCAATAGGCAGCCGGCTCTCGGCCCGAGGGCCGGCTGGGGGAACTACCGCTACCTTACTTCTGCAACGAAGGGAACGGGGGGAAGGGGCAGCCAAACCGCCGTCCAACAGCGAGCAGACAGACCCCCGAACGAAGCCCAAACGAAGCAGGAAGAGAGAAGGCAGGACAGGGCTAGAAGGCCGCAGAGCACACAAAGTCGGCAACGAGCGTAGGCCAGGCAGAAGACCGGTCGAGGCAGCGCGAGAGCAAGCCAGACACGTCTTCTCTGCACAAGCGAAGTAGCAAGACTGGTTGGTCTTGTGACCGGATCTGGTAAGGCAGGTATGGGGAGATAACTCTCGGCCCCTCTGGGGTTCCCCAAGTGCCTCTCGGGCTGTGTGGGCACACAACGGGTGAGTAGGCTAAAATTGAGCCCAGTAGTAGACACTTCCATGTAGTCATGTCATCAGTAATGTTTTTGAGGAACAAATGACAGTTACAACAACATTAACAAATATTTTAAATAGACAAACAAACAAGTATACAATTCACTACTTAACTCAGTGAAAGTGGCTTAAGGTGACATCTCCAAAATTTGGGAAATGTGGCTTTGAGGTTAAATTAATCAAGATTTTCAAAACACATTCTGCAGGGGTTAACCCCCTGTGCATGTAGCAACAAGGGGGTCAACAGGGCAAATACAGGGCAGCGTGCAAGGGAATGAATATGAGAGCCTTAAAATTATCACTGAGATGAGGATTAAATGCGCCTATACACTTCATTACTATAATTATCACCTTGAGTGCATTTCCCCAGGATGGCTTAAAGTATTCTATTTTCTCAGGGTCTGGCTTGATGCTTTCAACCCTGCTCTGGAAGAGCAGCAGCACACAGTCCATGATGCGCTGGATGAGGTGCGGTGGCTTGCCAAGCTTTCTCACAGTGGCGATATCGGCCGGCTTGATGGTGTTCAGTGCGGCCTCAGCCTCCTCCAGGGCGGGTCTGGCAGCTTCCAGCTTGGACTCGGCAATGGTCTTGTCCTGCTCGATGGAGTCCACAATGGCCTGGGCTTTGTCCTTCACTTTTTGCACCTGCTCCTTGACCTTCTCTGCGGCCTGGGCTTTGACTGTGACTGTCTTGAGCACAGCTTCTGCCTTCTCTGAGGCGATGGCCAGCTCCTTCTCCTTCACGGCCAGCTCTTTGCTCAGTTCTGACACGGCCTCTGAGGCTTCAATCAGCTTTTCCAGGCCTACATGATAAGATGAGATGAGACGAGATAACAACATAAGATGACATAAGAAAACATAAGTTACCATAACATAACACAACACAACATAACATAAGAAAAGACATGGGTGACAGTGCAAAAAAAAACTAAATGCACCAATGAGTAACCATGCCTCATGATCCATGGCCAGAAAGAGACATAAATTATCATGAGCCCCTGAGAATGCACCAGTACAGTACTGCGAATGCAGGGGCTCATAAGAATTTATGCCTCTTGCAGATGAAGCAGGCTGGATGAAGGGCTGTCTTCCGTCTGAACCCAAAAGCTGAAATTCAGTTTTTCTGGGATTTTGTACAAGCTGAATCAGTCTCTGGGACTGAAGATTGTCACCTACAGTAAGATCAGGTCAGATCAGATCACAGAACATACTAGCACCATACCACACCAACATAACAATAAAAAACATGAAATGAATTGGATTACAGAAATGGGGATCCCTGTCTCAGAATTTAGTCTGCCAACTGACCTGTGTTCATGCGATTTGCCAGCTCTCCAATGTCGTCCTTCTTAGCCTTGTAGACAGTCTTGTAGCTGTTGAGGAAGGACAGGTAGGACTTGGGGGTCACGTGGGTCGAACGTCGGTACCTGCACAAGACATGCCGTTGGATCAAAATTCGGTACAAACACACAAGTTGACTAAACAGAATATGTGGGCTGCTCTGTGACAAGGGGAATTATCCAGAGATGGACAAACAAACAGAACCCCTTGCCCTTTCTTAGCCCAGACACCCTACAGCAGGAGACAGGTGGACCATGGTAATTCAAGGGTAGTGCCAGATTAGCTTGGTGCCTGATGGCACCAAGCTAATCTGGCACTACCCTTGAATTATCGTGGTTGATCTATCTCCTGCAATTGGTACATAGTCATCAGATGACATCTCCAAAATCTGGGAAATGAGGCTGTGGGGATAACTGTTTAAAGCCCTGGACAAACATCTAAAGGGGATCTAAAAGTTTGTCCAGCACCGAGTTATTTCCCTTCAGTGTGTGTGCTGTACCGACCAACTCTTACCTCCCCTATTTGGTTTGCGGTCTGTGCCTGACATTGACTAGTGACTCGATTCAGACGTGACAGCACATGAGCGCAAAGAAGGCATGCAAGTTAAAATAAAAGTCAGATCTCAAGGACAGACTCTGACCAGATTTACCCGGTGCCTGTACTGCATCAGGCTCTGCTGCAAAGTGTACACCACTGACCTCTGGAAGTACTCGATGCAGCTCTCCGCCACCCCATCGTGGATGATACCCATGGTCTGTATGACCTGTTTCTTGATCTCAGGGCTGCACACGATGTCAAACTCCGCCAGGAAGTGGTCGGCCACCGCGATCAGGGCGTCTTTGGGCCAGCGCTGGAACCAGTCCATGGTGCAGCCAGAGATCAGACCTGGGAACTTGAGTGCCCTCTGTCGGAATTTCTCACCCACCTGGAATACAGCGACAGAAATAATTTAGACAATATTTATATTCCTTTGTGATGAATACACTGCAATGGATACTTAAAGTGCCTATGTTCACAGTACCGATGGCTGCATGCACAAGGGAGTTAACCTATCAAGCCCTGATGTAGATCGATCATAATAGTTCAAGGGTGGTGTCGGTATATCTTGACGCCTATAGGTGAGCAGCTATTCTGACATCAGCCTTGAACTATCATAGTCGATCTGTCTCCAGAACTGTGATGTACGCATCAAAGGACATCTAAAACAATTGATAATTTAATTCTCAGGATGTAACGAGTTATACGACGTTTCAAAAGAGGATGTAAATATCTTTTAGAAATATACATACCGGAGAGAAGCAGAGTGTGACATGAAGATTGCTGCGGACGCGCGTCAGGTAGTACTCGTACAAGTTCTCATTGGACGGTGGACGGCGGGGGAACTCTTTCTTCATGACAGGCACCAGTTCTCCCAGGATCTCATCCATCTCGTCTCTTGCGAACAGGTTGGCCACCTGGAAAAGGCACATGATCATTAACACATTCACCATCGAGAAAAATGTATTTTTCTTTAAAATGAATTTTTTTGAAAAATACTTACCGATAGTATTACTACTAGGAATGGTTTCTTAGCTAGTCTAATTTTAGCCCAAAATTGTTGTGTACGAGTATGGTCATGATGGCAGGTGAGGGGCGCCATAGCCTAGGCGAAAACCCGGGTAGCCTCCCTTCCGGTCCAACCACGCATGCGCTCAGCGCTTAATACCTCAGTCAGTTTCTTAGCGAACCAGCGGCAAGCGGGGCAGGTGGGAGGGACCTTCGAGTAATACCATCGGTAAGTATTTTTCATACAAATTCATTTTAAAGAAAAATACATTTGTTTTCTCAAAACACATTACCGACGGTATTACTACTAGGAAGAATCCCGAAGAGGAGGCGGGTGCCGCTATAACGCCCCTACCCATGCCATCGAGGCTGCTAGAGCCACCCTCCCCAAGCAACCTCCCCTAATTTTAGCAAAGATACCTATGGCGCCTAGTGCGCCGGGAGGGAGTGTTGCGCCGCCACGATGTCCCCCACCAGCGAAGGTTCTGGCGCTGGCCGGAGAGGTCCCTCAGGTAGAAGCGTGCGAAGGTGGTCTCCGCTCGCCAACCCATGGCTGCCATAATGTCTTTGACAGCACAGTTGCGGTTGAATGCTAGGCTTGCGGCCATGGCTCTGATCTCGTGCGCCCTGATGTTCATGCATCTGGCTGTATCAGGGGCGAGTTCCTGGTAGGCAGGTCATATCACCGACCTAAGCCAGGAGGATATCGTCTGGGCTGAGATGTCATTTCTACCTAGGGACAGGGGGAGAAGTAGGCGGGTGCGTCCCCTGCATAGCGGCTTGGTCCGGTGCAGGTACACACGTAAGGCCTGCACCGGGTCCTGTTGTCTGGACTCACAGGCGGAGCCTGGGTGTCTTAATGGTTGTATGGTGATCCATTGAGGGGCAGCCAAAGAGATCGAGTCTTGGCTAGGAAGACCGGGTCGGGTAGCAGTTGAGCCGAACTGTCCGTCTGAAACTGCAAACAGGCAGGGCGAGCTGAAAGGGCATGTAGTTCGTTGACCCTGGAGGCTGACGTGAAGGCCATAAGGAAGCAAGTCGTCCGCGTCACGTCTGGTAGTCTTGCCAACCGGATCGGCTCGAAGCGGGCCGAGTTGAGCCAAGTAAGAACCTAAGGCAGGTCCCATCGCGGTACCAGGGAGCGAAGAGTGGGACGTTGCAGACCGAAGAGGGCCATCAGGTCGGCAAGGTCTTTGCAGGAACCCGGGTCGGTTGATTGATTGATTGATTGTACATTGCTTAACGTCCCGACAGCAACAAGGCTTTCTCAGGACGTGCCTGCACTGCTTGTGAAAAAAAACAACCAACTAAACAGAACATTGAATGTATGTCGCCAGCCGGTCAAACACATTAAATAAACCTAACACATGGGGCCTAAATAAAGCTAAGACCATTTAGCAACACACATCCAATATCAAGAGCTACAGGCAGTGCAGACAGTAGGGAGAGTTTAAAAAAGGCAAATACAGGTGAATGGACCTCGGGTAGACAGAAACACATGCCCCAGAATAGAGAGAAAACCCCACCCTGTGGGGCTGACCAGGGTGACCCTGGGAACTAAAAAATACCTAACCCCACCCAAGTCCCCCAGGGCAGACCCGGGTGGGGTGGAACCCGGGTCGGGTCGTCCCAGATGCCTGTACATCTGCGATCATGACCAGGTAGCCCCGGGTGGTGATTGGCACCAACCACTGGTCGTTTAATAGCCAGAGGAAGAATCCGCCAGCTGAGGAACTTACAATCGATGGGGGAGAGGCGTCCGTCGTCTTACCAGGCACAGAGTACTCTCCACTTGCCTTCGTAGACTCATCTGGACGAGGTTCTGCGGGCTGTAGCGATCGCGTCCACTGCCACACCTGAGAAGCCTCTAGCAGAGAGGGCTTGCCGTACAACCTGCAGGCGTGGAGGAGGAGTTAGGAGTGCGATGAGGACGAGGCTCCACCTTCTTGGAAGCAGCAAACGTCAGGGCTGAGACAGCTACCGGTGCTGAAGCCTGTTCCTGTGTCATACCTCGTGCTGATGAATTCGGCAGAACCAGGCAGAGGCCACTAGGCGGGTCTGTGGGAGCTGCCGGCGTTAGAGAATGGGCTCGCGACCGAAGTCGCGGCGCTGACAGTTCTGTCGCCTGGTAAGAGCCACTAGTCGGGTCTGTGGGGATTACCGGCGCGGCATCCTTGTGCCGAGAAGGGGGTCCGTCTTGAGGCTTAGCTCGGATATGCGACCGGACAGTGGCCACTAGGCAGGTCTGTGGGAGCTGCCGGCGCAAGAGTTCGGGCTCGCGGCCTAAGCCGCAGCGTTGACGGTACTGACACCTGGTAATAGCCACTAGTCGGGTCTGTGGGTCTTACCAGTGTTGGACCCCTTATCATGCTGGTGTCGGCCGTTCGCGGCGGTAAAAGCTCCATAGCTGGGTCCACTGCTCTTCCAGCCAGGGGGCACAGACCAGGCACGGTTGCGAGGAGGTACAGGCGGAACACGGAAGGCAAAGCATGTCCGTCACTCGGCTATTGGAATTGTCCACATCGTGTACAGGTGCGGACTTGCCAACTGCAAAATATAGCCCACAAATGAAAAGCGAGCGAACGTGCCCCCGCAGGCACGCAATACAAACCGCGTAAACGAACGAAGAAAAGATCACAGCATATGCTCACGCTGGGCGCTCTACCCCTTCCCAGGAGCGCCGGACGGAAGCAGTGACCGAGATATTACCTTGCCACAATGAGGAAGCAGAGGAACGTAAAGGACGGGACAACCATTGCACCCAGGTGTAGCCCCAGCAAAATGGCGCCGACGACCGGCCTCCGTCAGTCCAAGGTCTGTGAACGGCGAAGCACGCAGAGACCACAGTCACAACCGGTCCGCGAAGTTGGAAACAGCACCGCGAGTCACAGGCAGCGTACAAGCCTACACAGGTCCTTGAGGCTAGCAGAAGGGCGAAGCAAGAGGACACAAGGCAGAGTCAGACACTTCGGCTGGACCGGCACGAGCGAGTGAGAAAAGTTCACAAGGTGCTGTCACGTTCCGATAGTCCCACAGACTTGGAAAAACGGACACACAAAAGAGCTTTGGAACCACACGAAAGCATCCAAGCCAAAGGCTCACAGAGAAGGAAATCCCTCAAGCACACAAAGCTTCCCCAAAGAAGACACAGTCCGAATCGTAGAGAGACACTGACGTACACAACCTACTATCGACTAGCAAAGAAACTGACTGAGGTATTAAGCGCTGAGCGCATGCGTGGTTGGGAAGCTACCCGGTTTTCCGCCTAGGCTATGGCGCCCCTCACCTGCCATCATGACCATACTCGTACACAACAATTTTGGGCTAAAATTAGACTAGCTAAGAAACCATTTCTAGTAGTAATACCATCGGTAATGTGTTTTGAAAAAACAAACTGCATAGCACCCAACCACAAGAGGTCTCAATTCACAAGAGCACCCGTTCACTGCCGAGAAAAATTTGATAGCACCCACCTGCAAGAGGTATAGATCCTCATGAGCCCCTGCAGTTGTGGGGGCTCATGAGTATGTATGCCTCTTGCTGAAACTACTTTATATCCATGTTTCTTTTATTTATGGGCAACTCTGACATTGAATTTACAACGATTTCAAACACGTTATCTGCGTCTACTGGAAATGAAGGGCTTAACTCTTTTGAGACATGCTGCATCCGGATTCGTGGCATAAAGCCGTGAATCCAGATGCGGTACATCTCGAAAGAGTTAAATCATACAAAAATAATCTATTCTGATAGGAGATGCTTCACCGCCTGTTTCATTGTGCATCACCCTTTCCTGAGTACCCTCTCACCCTGGTACCAGACACTCTTTTCAAAGGTCTGATGTGATTGAGGCATAACCAATGTGCTATGAGCAAAATCCCACACATGGCTTTATTTTCTGTGCTTCTGATTTATTTATTTATTTTTATTTTTTGGGGGGTGGGGGGGGGGGGGGGGTGAGTGGGCACCCTAAGCATGCTGCCGGGCCAGCATGGTGTTGACATGCGTTACAATTGGACATCCTCATCACCGTATGGATATCTGCAGCAGACTGCCTGCTACGAAGTCTACATGCTATTTTACATAAATTGAATACTTCGGGAAAGAATAAAGCGTGGCTGAATATTGCTTTAGATGGCGCATTTGGTTAACCCATTTAGGCCCGACACACTACAGCAGCAGATTGATCAACCTTGATAATTCAAAGGTAGTGCTAGATTAGCTTGGCCCCTGATGGTGCCAAGCTAATCTAGCACTACCCTTGAATTATTATGGTCAGTCTATCTCCTGCAACTGGCAGATAGGCATTAGGCGACACCTAAAAATATCGGGAATTACGGCCTTAGAGTCAAATGGGTTCAGACGGTGTGTTGTGGAGTAACCCAAGCAAGAGGAATAGATCCTTATGAGCCCCCATAACTTGCAGGGGCTCATGATGCTCTATACCTCCTGCAGATGGACAATGATCTCTACCACTAGACCTTGATGATAAAAACTGAAATACTCACCACACCAGAAGAGAGCATGTTGTTGAGGTACTCCAGGAATCCCTCATCCTTGATCTCCTGGTCGGTGAAGATGAAGGATATGCCCTTACCTTCCTGGCCAGCCGTGCGGTACAGGTACTTCAGGTCCTCCAGCAGGTTCGACACATTGTACGACCTGCACAAGTTCCCCATTATGGCATTGTGACAAAAGTGCACAACTCACAATGTCACTTTTTTTTTTGTTCATTTTGTAAAATGCCATCTTCGCCATATGTTTTGTCACAATGAGACATCATTGTGAAAAAGTGAAAACTCAATGTCTATTTTGCCTTGCTAATTCTGTCATAAAAAACGTAGAGCTCTATTGCTCCATGATTCTGAAGGGTTAATCCCCTGACCACTACCTATGATGCATGACTTTTCCATGGAATGGTACCATCAGTTGCAGACAAGGGGGTTAAAAGTAACAGAATAATATACTAATGGTCAACACTTAAGGGCCACTTTTTATCGCAGACACACTGACAACACCACACAAATAATGTAACAATACTTGGAGTCAGTACTTTGCTAATTTATTCAGTAACGATTTCATTTAAGTTTTGAGTAAATCAAGCAATTGTAACAACAGCAGTATGTTAGAATGTTCACCCACCCCTCATTTGAAAAGTCACACAAGACTGGTCCAGTCAGTAGCAAGTGTACCCACCGTTTGCAGTCAAGCATTCAATGCAGCGTTGATGCATGGAGTTCACCAGGGTTCGGAGAAATTGTTATGGGATCGCTTCCCACTCTTGATGCAGGAACTGAGTTGGCCTTGAAGTGGGGGGTGGTTGCTGACTACACGTTGCCCCCGCACATCCCGGAGGTGCTCGATGGGAGCCAGATCAGGTGAACAAGCTGGCCACTCCATCCTCATGATGCCCCGTTGCTCAAGGTACTCATCCACCACACAGGTGCGATGAGGTCGAGCGTTGTCGTCCTTCAGAATAGCATTGTCGCCTATGGCTTGGACAGCTGGCTAGATGAGGGGCTGCACAATCTCGTCCCGATAGCGGAGTCCAGTCAGGGTGCCTCGGATGACGTGCTGAAGCCTGCCCGGACCATGACTGAGCCTCCTCTGTAGCGATCCACCTCTTGGACGCATCCATCTGTGAATTGCTCGCCCTGGCGTCTCCAGACCCTCACCCTGCCATCGTTGAAGGACACAGTGAACCGCGACTCATCAGTAAACAGAACCTGAGTCCACTGGAGTCTGTTCCACCTCACATACTGATGACATCAGGCACCCAGACTCTGCGATGAGCTGGAGTGAGGGGTATTCTTACTGCTGCTCTGCATGAAGCCAGGCCAATTTCGCGCAGATGTCGACAGACTGTGCTTCTGCTGATGTTAACGTTGCAGCTTGCATCAGTTGATGTTGCAGAGTGGTTGACATGACAGTTCGGTCACGCAGAGCCGGCACACAGAGATATCTGTCCTCCCTTCTGCTTGTTGCAGCGCAGGCGTCCTGAGCAGGGTCGTCATTCTGCTCTTCCAGTTTATAGGAATCGTGCCAGCAGCCTCTGGATCACTGAATGACACACCCAAAAACGTCTCCCAACTTCTTGTCCAGAAATTTCATCCTGCAGCCATGCTAGTGCCCAGCCTTGATCTACTGGCGTTAGGCTTCGTCGTGGTGGCATGGTTAGGAAAGTGACAATTATGCCCCTACTGTACTGGTATTTGTAGCAAAACAGAGGTGCTCAGCGTTCACGACTGACCCGTTTAGCACACGCTTCACGACTTTACCGAGTTTTTCCACCTGCCTGCCTTTGGTATGCTTGCCAATATCGCACAGCTTTTCACAAAAACTGACGATGTTTCACGTGCATTTGACAGGTTCGTGGAAATTGATGAATTGTTGTCTATTGCTCCCTGTACAGTGGACTGTCTAAGGTCAACTTTTAACCCATTTGGATCAAAAGAACATTGTATTTTATTAGTGTACTAGCGACGATAAACAATGACACAAAAAAGTGGGGTGGCCCTTAAGTTTTGACTATTAGTATACAACTCCATCTGACCTTGTGAGTGTGATCTGGAAGGTCTTGTATCCAGCGATGAACGAGGACAGGCGAGTGAGCGACTGTTTGCCAGAACCCCCCACTCCCACCAGCAGGGCGTGGCCACGTGGGGTGCGAATGATGCGGGAGATCTTCAGTAGGTGGGTCATGGCATCCTTGAAGAACACGAGGTCCATTCCGGCTCCGCGGATACTCTCGTTGTACTGCTGCAGGAAGAACTGCAGGCGCTCCTCCAGCTGCTCAAAACTGTCAATCTGCAACACACAATGTTTATAGGCTGGTTATGCAGGTGCCTGCCAGGTGCACTCTAATATTATGTGTAAACACACTGTGCATTGGCACATGACACACACACTCAGTAACAAAATACTAGGTTAGAAATTAGTATATTTAGCACCAATGCCCTGCAGCAGGAGATGGATCGACCATGATAAAGCAAGGGTAGTGCGCCAAGCTAATCTGGCACTACCCTTAAATTATCATGGTTGATCCATCTCCTGCAACTGGTACATAGTCATCAGATGATACCTCTTAAATTTGGGAAATGTGGCCATGCGGTTAAATGGATATTGAAAAAAAGGTATGTGCAATTCTTGCAGCAATCTTTAACCCTTTCACTGCCAGTGGACAAAGATCATGTTTCCAAAATATTTGTACATGTGTATGCGAAAGAGTCCTGGCTGTCCAAACACAAAGTGGTTTTAACAAGAGGCATAGAACCTCCAGAGCCCCTGCAACTGGTGGGCTCATGAGGATCTACACCTTTTGCATTTGGATCGTCACCTTTTCTCAGCTGTGAAAGGGTTAAGGTTCATAGCTGTAGCCTGCTGCTTTACAAAAAGGTAGAGGGAATGATGCGATAAGCAATGTGACAAGAGAATTACGCGTTACCTACCGGCTCATAGATTCTGGGCATGTCCAAGTCCGCGTCCTCCCCTTCCTCTCCAGTAGCTTCAGGGGCATCTCTGTTGGGAGGACATTTACCATTACAAACCCCACTCCAAAAGGGTAGTACTGCATTCAACATTTAGGTGTTAACCCTTTGGCTATCAGTAGTGCTTTTTATCGTGACGATTCTGACAACCAGATTCTGACAGCCAAAGGATTGGCTGTCCGAAGCACTGTGACAAAAGCGCTACCCACAGCCGAAAGGGGGGGAGGGGGGGGGGGGGAGGCATGAAACATTGTTAAAGTCAAACCATATCCTGTTTTATTAATCCTTTAACTGATATTTACAATACTGCTCAATAGAAAAGACATATAACTACATGTATGTGTCTTTAACCCTTTGGCTGTCAGTAGTGCTTTTTGTCATCATGATTCCTGCAGGAATCATCATGACAAAAAGTGCTATTGACAGCCAAAGGGTTAACATAAATCTGTATCATCAGTAGCAGTCCAGGAATGATGATACTGCTCAGAGGAAACGATGTGACAATACCCATCTTTTTCATAAAATGTTATTGTTGGTAACAGCCATGAGGTTAATATGTCATGGCTGAATAGATAAAGGCTGAAGTGATAGATAAAAGTGTCAAGTGTTTTTCAGACAGCTGTTTTCTCAGTTGTTTGAGGACACGCACTCAATCTCTCTTAGCATATGTTTTGGGGCAAGTGTGTCCATGACCACTGCAAAGTTCAACATTCTAAGTCAGCCGTTACTTTTATCGCTGATGTAATGGTACAAGTCTGATAACTGTCTGCATCTGCAGCCAGACCAGTTGTTTTTTGATGGTTTAAATAGTCTTATTGCATTGCACCTATACAAAATGGAGAAGTACCTCCGGAGCAAAATAAGCTATAATTTTTCTGTTGCCTTATGTCATAAATTTTCATCAAGTTTGTTAATACTGTTGTTTAGTACCTTTGCAAGGACACACAGAAAGACAGGCACCATTAGTATCTGCTTTGTCAGAAATTAAAATGGCAGTCTATCAGTAAACCTCTCACCATCTGACATCTTGCGAACTGAATGAAAAGGGATGAATACTTTGCTTGTGAGGATTTGTGTTTCTTGCAGCTGATTGGTAAGCCACTACCCACCCTCCATGTGTGCAAAAGGTTATTGGACCACTGTCAGTCACCACTGGCCTGTGCACTGCCATGTGCAGGCCAACGGCGGCCGACAGCAGTCTGAATACCTACTGTGCAATGGGCTATTTTCTGTCTTTTTATTTTATTTTCTGCTAGCTAGGTCAATCAGATCGATGAATTTCTGATATATGACTGCACAATTCTTTCCATTAATTCCTATTAGTTGATTCCACCATGAAACAAGCTTGAGAAAGTTGACCTTTTTGGTCATGAAATAAAGTCTAGGTGCCAGTAATAAAAAAAGAAAAGAAAAAAAGAAGGATGCAAAAGTTTAATTACATAAAAGAACATAATACTTATGAAGGATCTATATATACCATTAACCATTCTGAAAAGCAAAATAGCATGTGCACTGAGAAAAGGCAAAATGGTGTCATTGTAAACTTCATGTCATGACAATAACTATCATTTGCACAACACCTTACTGTTACATGCATCATGATGCATATCACTGTATGCACAGTGCCGTACAAATAATGATGTTATGAAGTGAAGATTATTATGTCACATCTGCTGCTAATACTATTAACCTTCTTCAGAATGACTGGCTATCATATTTGTTCACAAGTATAGATTATATATATACATTTTTAAAATCACATTTACTTCATCAGTGGAAGAATGCATTTGCATTACACCCTTTTTTCACTGACACGTCAACATTATTTCAAGACTAAAAAAGTCAAACTTTCTCAAGCTTAGTCACGCTGCTGAAAAGAAGGCTGCATTGCAGAACTGCATGACTGTATCTACTTAACTTACGTTACTGCATCTCAGATCTTGCGAATCAGTTTCTTCTTAAAATTCTTTTAACAAATGAATTCAGCCATCATGCAAATGCATACAACTCCAATACGTTCACTGACACAAATCATCCAAAAACATCAGCCGTCTAAGGCATCCATCAGTTTATTAAAAATGAATATGCTAACACACTTCTATTTAAAAATCACAGGTACTCTAAACTGAAAGCTCACACATCTAGAAAAATGCATGCTGCATGTCTATAATATGCTGTGCCAGTACCAAAAGTTTGTGATACAGTCGTCATATGCCCCTGCCTCTTCCAGAATCAACTAGATGATGGATCAAACCAGATAGCTTAATTTGGAAGGAATTCAGTGAAGCAAGCAGTGTGCTCTGTGCTTGTAGCTCTAGAGACTCCAAAATTTGGAAACTGGTTGTCCTCCGAAACCTACCAAACAAGGGGGATTAACAGTTTGACCTTAATAGTTCGAGGATGATGGCAGAATAGTCTGGCGCGCATGACAGATAGTTCAAGGGAGGTGCCAAAACAGCTTGGCACATCTAGGTGCCAAGCTGTTTTGGCACCTCCCTTGAACTGTCATGTGTGCCAGACTATTCTGCCATCATCCTTGAACACTAGGTGCCAAGCTGTTTTGGCACCACCCATGAATTATCATGGTCCAGTCTTCTAGGTAATGTATCGAGACTGAATGGTTAAACTATCACAACTGATCCACCAACTGAAAGTCATGCTGGAAGTAACCCAAATCTGACAGAGGCATGTCTCAAAAGAGATAATATTTAATCCCATTGTGCATGCAGTCACCAGTACCATAAACAGTGTGTGTGTGGTACTGTAAACAGTGTGTATGTGTAGTACTGTAAACAGCCTGTGGTACTGTAAACAGTGTGCATGCGGAACTGTAAACAATGTGTGTGTGGTATTGTAAAAGTGTGTGTGCATGTGTTACTGTAAATATTGTGTGTGGTACTGTAGACAATGGTAAACAGTGTGTGTGCATGGTACTATAAACAGTGTGTGTGGTACTGTAGACAGTGTGAGTGGCACTGTAAACAGTGTGCATGTGGAACTGCAAATATTGTATGTGTAGGTACGATAAATAGTGTGTGTGCGAGCATGGTACGTGTGTGCATGTGTGTGGTACTGTAAATAGTGTGTGTTCCTGTAAACAGCATGTGTGTGTGGTACTGTAAACAGTGTGTGTGTGTGTGTGTGTGTGTGTGTGTGTGTGTGTGTGTGTGTGTGTGTGTGTGTGTGTGTGTGTGTGTGTTTGTGTGTGTTGAGCTGTTAACAGTGTGTGTGTGTAGTACTGTAAACAGCGCGTGTGGTACTGTACACAGTACCGGTGGTTGCATGTGCAAGGGGATTAAGAACATCAGAAGACCAGCCATGTCTGTCCAACAACCAATACCTCATGAAGTCACTGAAGAATGGACTGACTGACACAGTTTCCTGGTGCTGCTCGGACAATTCTTCACCGATAACTCGGCGTATCGTCTTGTCAAACCACTGAAGGTCATCAACAGTCACACATCTAGGTCAAAACAAGTGGGATGCGAAAAAAAGAAAGAAAACCACACATGAACGAAAGGTGCAAATCAATTAAAATGAAGTGAAAGCGTGTGTTAGGTAAAGAAAAGTCATTGTCAATGAAAATGAATGCTTTTTTTAAATGCTGGACTTGTCTGTTTAAGTGTCATTTTTCTTTTTCTATCTTTTCCTTTCCATTTTCATTTCCATCTTTTTCTCCACTCTTTTCTGTAAACAAAAAAAAAAAAAAAAGGTAGCTCAAAACCCTCTTTTGTTATTAGATAGTTGAGTCAAAGCTTAACCCTTTGGCTTTTGGCAGCGTGCATTGTCAAGACAATTATTGTAGGAATCACCTCAACAAAACATGCTGCCATCAGCAAAGGGTTAGATATGTGTCAGTATTCAATGACAATAGGTTTGTGTCAGCTGACTAGACAAAAGCACTCATTTTCTGGTGTTATTACATAGCAGACTAGACTAGAAAACTATGGTGTTACGGCAAACTGCCAAAATCAGGCCTCACTAGGCAACTGAAAGAAAGGAAAATAAAGTGACCATGTGAAGTACAGCATGCAAACTGTGATGAACCAAATATTACAAATGGTGACTATAAATCAGGCAGAACTGATGATGGTGGGAGCACTGCAAGCCAATCGTGAACAGAAGCAAAAACACGTGGGTGAGTCAGTCAGGCAGGTCATGTCAGACCTAGGGAGGGATCGACATGCAGCCAATTAGGTTAAGGGTACCTGAGGAACTCGACATAGTAATGAAAAGGTTCAGTGTGTTTGGCGAGGTCCTCGCTCAAATCCTCCGCCACCACACGGTACATCGTCTTGGTGAACCAGCCCAGGTCCTCCACCAGCGTGAATCTGAATATAGCCATTGGCCGCAGCAAACATTCTTCAGTCAGCGCAATTATGAACCACAACAGAGTGCAGCCATATCAAATGTTCAATGATCAAACAGTCTAAAGATAAAAATAAAAAATGAACCCCACCCCCACAAACAAGCAATAAGCAATTGGGGCAACGTCAAAGATCAAATGCAGCTGGTCTATGCGCAAATGTAGGACCATGCACACCTGTACTTGGTCCCGCAGTTGTGCACTAGCCAACTGCAGCTGATGTCAGCCTGATATTTTTTTGTACACTGGGCCTGTGCTTGGGAGTCAAAATGTAAATGTAAAAATGATGATGAAGATGATGATAATGTGAAATGAAGACAAAGACTCGCTCTCTGCTTCTGTGCAGCACTGAAAAAGACAGCATGTGATTACACATTCTGATACAATGTCGAGGAAGTATGCCATCTGTACATGTAGGAGTCTCACTGAATTTTTCTCTGGACATTATCATTATTGTTGTAAAGAGATAGTTATGGCATTTTCAAACTGTTAAACTAATTAACTAATAATGGAAAAATTATTTTACGCCTGCATTATCTAAACAAAGAACATTCTGGTTCACAACTTTTATTTCGTGCACATTATGTAATAATCTGATCTTTATCTCATTCAGCCAGACAGCCATATTTCCCAAATTTTGGAGGCATCATCTAATGACTATGCACCAGCTGCAGGAGATGGATCAACCATGATAATTCAAGGGCAGTGCCAGGTTAGCTTGGTGCCAACAGGCACCAAGCTAATCTGGCACTACCCTTGAATTATCATGGTCGACCCATCTCCTGCTGTAGTGCGTCGGGGCTGAACGGGTTAAGAACAGAGTGTTATTTGTATTCTCTCACGGGATAAGAAGAAACAGTTTCAATCATTATCTCTGATAAAAATGCAACTGTTTACCTGTCTGCAATGACACGGCAGCACTCGTGTTTCCAGAGGTGCAGGAGCGCTTTCTCACTGGTGATGGTGGAGGAGACTGTCTTCAGCATGCCTTGCCAGATGCGTGACAAGTCGCGCAAGTTGAAGATGTAGTGGAACTTGGCTGGGGTTGGCAACATCTTGATCTGAACAACCAATCAAGCACGGCATAATGAGCCCAGCGTGCTTGCCCATGCTAAACATTTACTAACACACGTAAGACAAGCACATATACAACAAGAAAGGCAAAGCCTTTATGGCTCACGTGTATGGCCGATCTACATGAGTGACCTTGGGACAATAAGTAAAGAGATGGCTTCTACACCAACAAAATCCATCTTTTCTCAAAATTCAATCAGTTTTCACACATCTGTCAAACCCCCATGACCCTTGACCTTTGCGATGAGTTAGCTAACTTAGTATACATAGGAAGGTGTTATCAAGCTACCTTTGTGCCAAATTTAATGGAAAAATTTGCAAAAACGTTGATAATACCTACCATTTTATCAAAACTGGCATTTTACACATATTTGTCGGCCTCTTGTGACCCTTGACCTTTCCGAGGGGTCATCCAAATTAGTATGCATAGATAGGTCTTACCATCAGATATCTCTGTACCAAATTTGGGTTTGAAGTTGTGAATAGTATTTGAGAAAAAAACATTTTTTGTCAAAATATGGCTATTTTGGACCTATTTCCTGAGCTCTTGTGACCCTTGACCTTTCTGAGGGATCAACCAAATTAGTATGCATAGAAAGGTCTTCCAATCAGGTATCTCAGTAGCAAGTTTGGGTTTGAAGTTGTGAATAGTATTTGAGAAAAAAATATCTTTTGTCAAAATATGGCTATTTTTCACCTATTTTCTGAGCTCTTGTGACCCTTGACCTTTCTGAGGGATCAACCAAATTAGTGTGCGTATAAAGGTCTTACCATCAGGTATCTTTGTACCAAGTTTGGTTTGAAGTTGTGAATAGTATTTGAGAAAAATAAAATATAGCTATTTTTGAACTATTTCCTTATCCCCTGTGACCTTGACCTTCGTGAGAGGTCACTCAAATTGGTATGTTTAGAAAGGTCTTGCCACAAAGTATCCTTGGGCCAAGATTGAAGACTGTGGCTTGAATAGTCTCCGAGAAAATGATAACATTAAAGTTGACCACGGACGACGGTGGACGGACGACTGGCTCAAAACAGACTCACTTTGGCTTCGAACTACAGCCCCAAAATATCTTTTCTCAAAATTTGGCTATTTTTTACCTATTTCTTGAGCTCTTGTAACCCTTGACCTTTCCAAAAGGTCATCCAAGTTAGTATGCATAGATAGGTCTTACCATCAGGTATCTCTGTACCAAGTTTGGGGTTGAAGTCATGAATAGTATTTGAGATAAAACATCTTTTGTCAAAATATGGCTGAGCTCTTGTGACCCTTGACCTTCCTCACAGAAAGGTCTTACCATTCGGTATGTATCTCTGTACCAAGTTTGGGTTTAAAGTCGCGAGTAATATTTGCGAAAAAATAAATTATGTCAAAATATAGCTATTTTTGACCTATTTCCTGATCCCCTGTGACTTTGACCTTCTTGCCACAAAGTATCCTTGGGCCAAGTTTGAAGACTGTGGCTAGAATAGTCTCCGAGAAAATGCCAATGTTAAAGTTTACCACGGACACCCGACGCCAGATGATGGCTGACGGACAATGGCAGATGAACGGACGACCACTGGCCCAGAACAGACTCACTTTTGCTTCGCACATAAGCCAATAAAATGAGGTGTTCCTCAAATCAGAATAAATAAAACACTGCATGTCTTCTGGTGCAAACAGTGAGTTAAAAGCCCAGACAAACAGGTATATCAATGGGACCATGATTTACAACTAATCATGAACCATTTGCGTGTTGGTACTGGTTTTTGTCGCCATGATTCTTGTAGAAATCATCGTGACAAAAATTGCTACAGACACGCAAAGGGTTAATTATTCTACTTATGTTTGACAGCATTGAATGGTGATTGTTTTTTCAGAACTATAATTTTCTGACCTTTGTCAGCTGCCAAAGTCTGCGAGTGATGGGCACAAGTCGTTTGACGAGGTCTTGCACTGCCTGGCTAAAGCCACGCTCCTTGCAGAAATGTCCACAGCCAATCACCGAGAAGATCTTGTCGATGGAGGCGTTGGAAGGCAGTGTGCAGTTGTAGATGACAAACTGTCGCTTCAAGCGCTGGGGAATGTCGTTACGACCTCCTCCAGGCTGGATCATGGCAGCCAGGAACTGTAAGAGAAAGAGAAAATGGACAACTAGAGTCTTTAGGCCAGTTGCATGAGCGAGCTTAGTCCTGCGCCAGCCACTAAGCAAGGTGCTCTGCTATAGTGGAGCACCTTGCTTAGTTGCTGGCAAAGGACTAAGCTCGCTCTTGTAATCAGCCGCTTGTTCATACAAACTGCATGTAAGGAATCAAAGATAACCCCGTCCTATAGGGGCCTGATGAGTGGTGCTTTGACTAAATGCAAATCCGCTGCGCCACTGGGTGCACACCACCGTGTCCACTAGCTCAATTCAGAATACTAGGAAAGAAATGAAAGGCACGCAAAGCGGTGAAGCACTGTGATTCCAGAGCAGTTTTCAACCCTCGAAGCAACCATACACTTAAAACCTCGAACGGAACAAACTCAGTAGATATTTTGCCACAAATCTATACCAACCTTGTCCGCCGATCAAAACTGATAGTTTAGTATCAAGGCTTTTTGCACAATCAAGCATCATTTTAGCAGATGTCCATGTGTTGGGTTTTAGATGTGGCCGGAAATATGCCTCATGCTCATTTTTCATTGGTTTATGGCCAGAGATGATCAGCAACATCAGACTCTGGGAGAGAACGCAGCAGATAACAGCAGAGAATGAAATTGGGCGAAGAAGATGGGGATGGATTGGTCACAGTCTGAGAAAGCCAGTTTCCAGTATCACTAGGCAGGCACTGTCATGGAACCCCCAGGGAAAGAGGAAAAGAGGCAGGCCGAGAAACACCTGGCGTCGAGACCTCCAAGCAGACATCAAGAGACTGGAAACCACCTGGAGTAAAAGCGAAGGAGAAGCACAGGACAGGAGTCACTGGAGGTCTCTCGTCCACGGCCTATACCCTGGGAGGGGTGATAGGCGTGTTGGTTGGTTGGTTATGTAAATTAGCATATCCAATGAAATTAAAACAAGAGTGCATCTTACTGTCGACATGAACGTGCACGCAGCAATAACTTTAGGTACGTATTTCCCACAGCCCGAAAAGCTCTACTTTAATGGAGTCTGGTTTAAACACTGTTCAGCTGTCAATATCCTTTCAATTAATTCACTTCGACTTTAGAGTAAACACAGCAGGAACTAATGGATGCACAGCAGTTTCACGGCACTTTACTAAAGGGTTTAACACTGAACTCTAGATGTTGAGAAAGAGGTCCGGGATACTTCCGGCCACAGCTAGAATTTTGCGCGTGACTTCGTTCCTCCGTTGTATTCTGAATTGAGCTAGTGGACGCGATGGTGCGCACCCGGTGGCGAAGCGGATTTGCATTTAGTCAGAGCACCACTCGTCAGGCTCCTATGCCCGTTCATCTCTTCTCATGAAAAATAGCAGCTACAGACTGACTTATAAAAGCAAAAGACAATAAGTCTATTTCTGCGAAAAGCGAGATTTTCATTTGGCGTAATGACATTTTTATGAACAGCAAGATTTTAATTTCTCACTTTTGCGAGATTTTCATTGTATTGGAAATCATAATTTTCACAATTAATATTGCTGTCTTCTGCTATTAATTTCTCACTGGCAAAGATGAGTTTATTTTTACGTATCTTTTCTTCTGCTGGAGCTTGTGGGAATCTTATCATCTTGCAAGATGGATGTCACTCAACGCCCCAAAAGTTCAACACAAACCTGAACGTCTGCGATCGTGGTGAAGTCTCCTGGTTTTTCAAGACTGTAGAACCCTCCGTTTTCCATCAACTGTCGCACAATCTCGTTGGCCACCTGATCTCCCCACTCGTTGATGATGGGCATGTTGATGTCATCAATGAAGACAGTCATTTTCTTGCCGGCAGGGGGACCATACATGCTGCCTACGCGCTTGTCCACGTAGCTCTCAATTGTTCTCTGCAAATGCAAAGGGGTACACATAGTTTGAATCTGTGTTACTGTGAACAAAAGCAACAGAAGAGAAAAACACAGCACAACTGAAGCATTATATAGCGACTCAAAATCAGCACTGGTCTTTTTCCTTGCAGCACTGTAGGTCACAGGCCTGTACATAAATTTGCAAGACACCGACTCACAAAACACACTGCAACAGAGGACGTTTAGGAGACTCTATGCCTCTTGCTGTTAGAGACTGCTTCTAGTTGTGCCTCCAAACGAGGAGGCTATTTCAGCTGAGCCCTTGAAAACTGACCACCATATCCAACTGCAAGAGATATAGATCCTCATGAGTCCCCACACTTGCGGGGGCTCATGAAGATCTGTAACTCTTGCTGACACCATTTTTGTATCCATGCTACTTTGACAGCTGGGGATCTCTGACAACAAATTTACAAAGATTTTCAAAACCGGTGCCACCTTGAACCCATGTTCTTGGGATAGATGAAGCTCTTGCAGATTGCAGAAACACAGTCTGTGCCCAGCGGCAGCTAAGGGTTAAGCAGGCAAGTGTGAAGGAAATTTGGTCCATTTAGATGCATCTCTTTACTTGCATCTGGTTTCATTGAGTTGTGCATAAACTCTTCCGTCAGACCTTATCTTACAGAAAGTGCAGCTTCAAGACTTGTAAATGCATTCATTACATCCAGGCTCGAATACTGCAATTCTGTACTGGCAGGTTTACCGGCAGACCAGATTTCACGCTTGCAGATGATTCAGAACAATGCGGCGCATCTCATCTTGAAGAAACGAAAGAGAGACCACGTTATGCCTCTGCTGAAACAGCTGGACTGGCTGCCCGTGAAATTTCATTGCCAGTACAAAATTGCAATTTTCGCCTATCTGCATTTTGACGGATCTCTCCCGCCGTACCTTTCTGCCAAGCTGTTTGTTTATCAGCCATCACATACCCTCCGTTCCTCCCGTGAAAAACTTTTTAAAATCCTGAAGCTTAACATGAAAACTGTCGGGGAGTGTTCTTTCACCTTTTCACCCCCAAGTGTGTGGAACACGCTGCCAATTGAAATGCGGAATCTGCCCACATCGTCACAGTTCAAAGCTCACTTAAAGACTTTTCTTTTCTGTCGGGCATTTAACAATTAGCTCACCTTTAGCTAACTGTTGACTGCCTTTTATTCTGATTCTGGAGGGATGTGGATGTAAGGTGTTAGGAAAGGATGGGGTGGGTTAAAGTAGTGTATAATTGTGCGTGTGTCTGAGAGAGAGTGTGCTGTTGTGCAGGCGCAGTGAGTCCAGTGGTTTTCTGGAGAACAGCGCTATACAAGAACTATTTATTATTATTATTATTACTTAGGCGTGCACTACTGAATGACAATCAGCTTACCTGGAACATAAACGGCGTGGTGGCAGAGGAGAAGTTGACGGACTCGGACAGGTGGTACTCCGGGTTGTACTGGCCCATGTAGCCGTTGATCATGACAGTCTTGGCCGTGCCCTGCTCACCGATCAGCAGCACGGCCTTGCCCTGTTTGGAGATGGTCTCAACGAGGAACTCTGTCCTGACGTTGTCCACATTGGGAACCAAGATGGAGGTGTATTCAGGCTCGTGGTCCGTTGGGTAGAGGAACTCTTTCACACGCTCATTCCAGTGTTTCCAGCTTCCTGAAAAGTAGGCACATAATATGACACTCTCTAATGCGTATTTTCAATGTTTTAACCCATTCAGCCCTGACACACTACATAATACGACACTCTCTAATGCATATTTTCAATTGTTAACCCATTCAGCCCTGACGCACTACAACAGGAGATGGGTCGACCATGATAATTCAAGGGTAGTGCCAGATTAGCTTGGCGCCGACAGGCTGTCGGCGCCAAGCTAATCTGGCACTACCCTTGAATTATCATGGTCGATCCATCTCCTGCAACAGGTGCATAGTTGTTAGATGACGCCTCCAAAATTTGGGAAATACGTGCGTCGGGCTGAATGAGTTAATATCCACTGAAAAAAATCCAAGGCAAAGGGATCCCAGACGTAGTGAACTATGGATGTGGAGAAGGCAGAGAAGAAGCATAACTATGTGTGTTTTCTGCTGAGTGGTATCATCATTAGCAGTCAAGGGGCTAACTGCTGAGAAAAACTGAACACCACCCACCTGCACAAGGCATAGTCATAGACCTTGATGAGCCCAGTAGTTATGCCTTTTGCTGAAAACACTTTTCACTCATGTTCCTTTGATGCCTGAGAACCTCTGACATCAATGTTTTTAGTTCAAAGGTGGTGCCAGAATAGCTTGGCGCCTAGAGGTGCCAAGCTATTCTGGCACTACCCTTGAACTATTTTCTATGTTCACTGGCAGTGAATGGGTTAATCCAGCCTTGTTACACACAAAGCAAATGGTAAATGTCTCCTTGCAAGAAGCGCTTCATGCAGAAGTACTCTGTATTCTGTCTGCACTTTTTACAACAGCAAAACTGTCTGTCTGACAAACACTCTCCTCCTCAGACACACAACTCTAATCCTTCCAGACGCACCATCACTGTCAACAAAGTAGTCAAACATGGTGGAGTCGGAGTCCGAGGGAATCTGCGGCATGTCCAGATGGATGTCGTCAGAGCTGCGGATGAACTCTTCCAGCTTAGCACGATCATCCAGCTCCAGGAAGGCACCGACGCTCCAGCAGACAGTGAAGATGTAGAGGTGCTCGTAGTGCTTCTGTGATATCTGAGAGTGGTCCTTGTCGTCCTTCACAGGGATCAGGCCTGTCAGCAGTTTGGTGGCCTAAGGTTGGACAAAAATAAAATCATGTCACCTAGTTAACCCAGTGCACAAAAGGTCATCAGGCCGATGCTGGCCACCATTGGCCATGCACAGGCTACAGTGGCTGACATCAGCTAGGTAACCTAGATATCCCAAGTTGACACTAATATTGATGCTGTTTTGAAATCAGAACTGCATGCATTTCGATGAAAACAGTGGATTAAAAGCCTGGACAAACATTGACAAGCCCAGACAAACATGCAATATTATATGTTTGTGTGGGCTTTTAATCCCCGTTTTGTCAAAACACATGCAATTTTGACCTGTTTCTGATTTCCCAAGATAGTCTATTGAAAGTGTTATGGAAATATGAATTTTTCTCTAAAATGTATACTTACCGATGACATTACTGTTAGGAATAGTGTCCTAGGTAGCTTAATTTTAGCCAAAAATTGGCAAGGGAGGCAACAAGGGGCGCCATAAGCCTAGTCAGTATCCCGAGTAGCCTCCCTTCCATCCGCATCTGGGAACTGCTCACCGGATACCCGCCAGTCTATTTACTTAGCTGACTAGCGGCAAGCGGGAGGGTCATCCGAGTAATGTCATCAGTTAGTATTTTTCGAAAAAATACATTTTAGAGAAAAATTCATTTGTTTCCTCAAAACACATTACCGATGACATTACTGTTAGGAAGAATTACGAAGAGGAGGCGGGTGCCGCTTATAACACCCCAAACCCCCAAGTGCAGACTAGGCCCACCCTCCCAGGAGCAACCTCCCGATAATTTTAGCTAAGAATAGCCGATGGCACCGAGGGTGCCGGGAGGGAGTGTTGCGCTCCGGGGATGTTTACCCCCCATGCCATGTTCCTGCTGGCCTGGGGGGACACGAGAGGATCTCGCGCTGTCCAGAGGGGTCCCTTAGGTAGCATCGGGCAGAGTAGATCTTGCTCACCCGTGCACGGCTGCCGCAAGTCTTTGACAGATAGCGGTAGTATGCGAGGATGCGGTTGTGGCTCTGACCTCGTGCGCCCTGATGTACATCGCTTTGGCTGCATCAGGGTAGAGGTCCTGGTAGGCGGAGCAAAGTACACAAATGAGCCAGGAGGCATATGGTCTGGGGTGAGAAGTCATCCTCCTACGAATCAGCTTGGTCTGGCGCAGATGTCCACATAAGGCTCTCACTGGATGCTGCTGTCCGCATCCCGGGCCGGGCCTGAATCCCCTCAGGGCCGAAAGGTGACCGACTGGGCGAACCAAGGAACCGGGTCGCGCTTAGGAAGCCGGGGCGGGCGGCCGATGGCCAGCCAATCATCCAACTGCAAGTCTGGGGGCGCACTGAGGAGCGTGCCGTTCGCTGACCCTGGCAGGCATGGCGACGGTCAGTCAGGAGTAGGTCTTCTATGGCACGTGGGCCGTCCGCACCAACTGGAGCGGGACGAATGGTCCAAGATGAGCTCCCGTAGCCCCTAGGCAAGGTCCCATCGCGGTAAACTGCGAGCGAAGGCAAGACGTGTAGACGGCTGAGTGCCAGGATGCTGGCGAGGTCTGTACCAGCGTCCGGGTCGGTCTAAGTCGGGCCGTGTCAGCGAACATGGTCCGGAAGCCCCTAAGGTGAGGCGCCAAGTAGGTCGGCGAAGAGCCAAGGCAGAACTCCACCTGTGGAGGAATCGTCCGGCACATGGGGAAGAGGTGCTTGTCGGCACATGCGTCGCCCAGGACTCGCTCCTTTCCCTCGTGAGTCGCTTGGTCGAGAGTCTACAGACTGTAGCGATAGCTCCCACAGCTGCCCTAGGGGAGCCTCTAGCGGCAAGGGCTTGCCGCACTACATTCAAGCGTGGTGGAAGAGTTCTCGGGGCTGCAAGCATTGTGCATGGGGTGGTGATCTGCCGGGGAGGGGGGGGGGGGGCTCAGGCATGGTCCAGGAGGCCGGAGGTCCACGAGCAGTTCCACAGCAAGTATCCAGCAGGACCAGGAGAGTGTTGCAACCTCGAGCTTGGGCAGGAGCTTGGGACTATCACCGTAAGTGGGTTGACGAGGTGACGAGGCCGTCCCCAGAGAGGTAGAGAGCGCCGACCGCTCAGGCAAGCGGAACTGGAACAGAGGCGACGAAGCGGGGAAGCTGTCGATTCCCCTCGGCGCGAACATGGGGGACTCTCCACTGCACAGAGCACCCGACTGATGTCCGGACGGAACGTCCATGCAGGGCTGGGGAGTCTCGCACCTATTACCTGCAACACATATACAGAAAAATATAAGCCCATGACCCCCCGAGCCACCGGTTCCCAATATAGTTGGGACGCTGAGTTAAGTGCATCGAATGCACGGAGGTGGCCTGACAGATTTCAGCGCCGGAAGGTGCAAACAATCCATCTCAAGATAAATATACCTACATGTACCCATATATAAACATAAAAGACACATGTAGACACATATGCACAGGGCCGTGTGCGTCCTAGAGGGAGGCCTAGAGTGTCGGGCGTTCCGAACGCGGTAGCACTCTGCGTGAGTAACTTCTCCCATGGAGAACACAACTGGATACGGGAGGCGGCTCTGAACTCCCGCCAACGCTCAGCATCCTTCACATTGTCGAGCAGGCGCACACTGGTCCAGCAGTCACTGTCACTGAACTGGAGCGGGACAACGGACGCCTGTGCTGGAGCTGTGCCAACGTTAGCTACTCAGCGGTGTGAGTGCGTGAGGCAGACTCCAGCCTGCCTGGGGGCTAGACTCGACAGCGCTAGCCGAGCGTAAACCCCCTGACACGGCGTCGCCAGTGGCCGGGCTACAGCACGGCCCTGGGGCTAGGAGCCAGCATGCGTGCTGGTCATACCCAGAGGGGCTGGAGAGTCGCATCCAGCAGCCGCGCCGATCCCTGGTTTAGCTCGGATGGGAACGCGGGAAGTGTCAGCACGCTGAGGGCCAGGCTCCAACGGTAGGGGGCACAAAGTCCTGTCCAGTGAGTGCGCAAGAGGCCGAGGTCCGAAGCTAGTCCAGGACCTCTAACCCCCAAATACCCTTCCCGTAATGGAGGGCAGGCAGGGCGAACTATCTCTCCGAGGCAAGACTCGTCAATGGCACCTGACGAGCGGCAGCCCAATGATCCAGCATCTTCTCCAGATCCACGGTACTGCGCAACGGTCTGGGGGCTGGAAGGCTACATGCAAGCTGGCTGTGTCTCGATCGCGCAAGCACTCTGTATAACAGCCTTGAAACGTTCACTCACATTGCTCCGCAAGCTTGCGCCCGTCCACTTCGAGGCCGAGGTCCGAAGTTCGTCCAGGCCTTCTGACCCCAAGTACCCTCCAGTAATGGAGGGTAGGCAGGGTGATATCTCTTGTTCGTTCAGGCCTTCTGACCCCAAGTACCCTCCAGTAATGGAGGGTAGGCAGGGTGATATCTCTTGTTCGTTCAGGCCTTCTGACCCCAAGTACCCTCCAGTAATGGAGGGTAGGCAGGGTGATATCTCTTGTTCGTTCAGGCCTTCTGACCCCAAGTACCCTCCAGTAATGGAGGGTAGGCAGGGTGATATCTCTTGTTCGTTCAGGCCTTCTGACCCCAAGTACCCTCCAGTAATGGAGGGTAGGCAGGGTGATATCTCTCGTTTGTTCAGACCTTCTGACCCCAAGTACCCTCCAGTAATGGAGGGTAGGCAGGGTGGTATCTCTCGTTCGTTCAGGCCTACTGACCCCAAGTACCCTCCTGTAATGGAGGGTAGGCAGGGCGGTATTTCTCGTCCGTTCAGGCCTTCTGACCCCAAGTACCCTCCCTCAATAGAGGGTAGGCAGGGCGATATATCTCTCTAGGGGGGAGACTCGTACACAGCACCTGATGAGCGGGGCCCCATGGATCCAGCATCTTCTCCCGACCCATGGTACTGCGCAATGGTTCGGGGGCTGGAAGGCTACGTGCATGCTGGCAGTGTCCCGAACGCGCAAACACTCTGTGGTACAGACTCAAATCGTGTACTCACATCGCTCAGTAAGCTGGCGCGCAGTCCGTCCGAAGTCCTAGTATCGGCGACGACCGCTGCTTGCGCCGTCCGAGTGTCCCCCCCCCCCCCCCCCCCCCCCCCCCCCCCCCGGGGATTCACTCATGTCTGATCGGGGGTTGGCATGCCATATGTCCGCTGCTGTAGCCTCGGAACCGTCTGTCGTAGCCCGTGTCATCCGAGTGTCCACCTCCAGGGGCCAATGTCTCACCTCATCCACCGAGGTGGAGGTGGGGCATCGGCCGGTGCTCGCTCTCGGACTGGTGTCGGTCGTTCGCGGCGAAGTAGCCCCAAGGCTGCGACCAGTGTCCCTCCTGCAAGAGGGGGCCGGTAGCACATGGGCTGGTGGAGGCGCCGCCGGCACAGTGCAAGCAAACGGCATGTAGGTCACTCGGTGCATGCAGGGGTGTAATTGCAAACTGCAAAACATAATGCATAGTGAGAGGAGGACGAGCGTGGCCCCAGAGGCCACGCAACCGCGTACGCGAGGAAATGGCGAAACGAACACAAGCAAAATGCACAGGTGTGCCAACACCTGGCCACGTCAGGGTGTCGTTCAGCCCAGTCAAGGTACCCCCGTGTCGCAGAGGTGTAGGGGCGAAGCTCCTCAGCACCAGGTGTCAGTGGACACTCAAAACTGACACCAAGCTCGAACCGTGAAGACCAAACCCCGCAGGTACTGTCCCCGGTGAGCAAGTCCAAGTCACTGCACCACACTGAAGTACACGGAATTCCACACAGGCTGCACCTAATGACGTTAATTCCCAGCCAGCGCATGAACAGTGTAACTCAGGCTAGCACAGAGCATGCGGAAGCAACGCAACGAAGCAACCGGACGCACCAAACACAGCCCAAGCGCAGTAGAGTAGGTACACAACCGTCCAAGGCTAGCTAAGAAACAGACTGGCGGGTATCCGGTGAGCAGTTCCCGGACAGGGATGGAAGGGACGCTACTCGGGATACTGGCAAGGCTTATGGCGCCCTTTGTTGCCTCCCCTGCCATAGGTACACAACCAATGTTTGGCTAAAATTAGGCTAGTTATGACACTATTCCTAACAGTAATGTCATCGGTAATGTGTTTTGAGGAAACAAATTAAACTGTAAGTTTAACATAAACAACTGAGATATTTCAAGCTGACCTGGTTGCTGTTGAAAGGCTCTTTAACCCATTTAACCCCACAGCCGATTTTAGAGTTGTCACCTAACGACTATGAACCAGTTGCAGGAGATGTATCGACCATGATAATTTAAGGACAGTACCAGATTAGCTTGACACCTGAGCTTGGCGCCTGATGGCGCCAAGCTAATCTGGCACTCCCCTTGACTTATCATGGTCAATCCATCCCTTGCTGTAGCGTGTTTGGGATAAATGGGTTAAGCTATAAAGATAAATACAAGAAATTAGCTAATATTGCCCACTGACCTGGCTGATGATGAAGGCCTCCAGCATGTCCATTTTGAAGACCAGATTCTGGACGGCGTAGCGCAGCATCTGGGGGAAGGACTCTTCGAAGAGTGACATGATGATGGGGTTCTCATGCTGCGGCCGGTGGTTCAGCCAGCCCTGATGAAAAAAGGAGCAAAGGAGCCGTTATCAAACCAAAAAGGGTGTGGTTTTTTTTTAAAACTTAGTGCCATAGGCCATTAAACCCAAATAAAATGAATGGTGCTCGGTGGGGAAACGGTTGTCCATCACTTATCTACAAGCTTTTCTTACTTCCACTTCATTGGCTGTTACTGCTGTTACTTTGTTTTCTTTTCTTTCCCTTTCTGGTGGGGATGGGCGGGGGGGGGGGGGGGGGGGGCTTCCTTTCCCCCCCCCCCCCACTCCCTGTCTGAAATGGATATCTGCATACACAACCATGTATGGTCTGTGATGTGACTCTTTTGACTGGGGTGCAAGCTGGCACTTTGTACCTGCAGGATGGGTCTCCAGTCGAGACCTGAGCTGCTCATGTACACCATGCCGTTGCGAGACACTGTCGCTGGAGAAGCATTGTCGATGTTGTGCGGCTCAAAAATGATCTTGCAGTTGGGGGCCATGGGGATGCGGTCACCGTTGGCCAGGGTCAGTGTCTTGTTGTCGTCCAACACAGAGTTCAGATTCTCAATCCAGATGGCATCCACTGGACCGTCCAGCACCAGCCAGATGTGTTCACCTAAAAAAGGCACTGAGATTATTTATCATGCATCTATTCAATTGTGACACACTCAACAGGAGTCAGACTGACCGTGATAGTTCAAGGGTGGTGCCAGAATAGCTTGGCGCCTAAGGTGCCAAGCTATTATTTCACCACCCTTGAATTATCAAGGTCCATTTAGTGCCTAGGGCACCAACCCTGTCTACTGATCTGTCTACTGATTTAGTGCAAGTCACACTATTCTGGGCCATGCTTGCGTGACCATGGTCAATCTGTCTCCTGAACTGTCAGTCAAGCAGTCTTCCGAGGACAAAGCTTACATTTTGGAATTTCAACCGTAGGTCTCAAAGTGTTAAGATCTATAATACATGCAAACCTTCAACCTGTCATACATTTTTGAGTACAGCGTATATTCTGTTTACCACTGTATCTTGAATGTTCTTGTGCTGAGGCATTTTGTTGAAGCAGTGCGCAGGCAAATGGCGGCCGATATCGGCCCGATGGCCTTTTGCGCATTGGGAGGAGTTTTAGTGCTGTGAAATTAAGACTATTTTATAGCAAATGATACAACATCTTAACTCATTTAACTCTTAAACTCCCAAAACTAAATTACTTTTAGAGAAAATGACATCCAGTCTGTAGAATGGAAATGATTTAATTCTGGAAGTTTAAGATTTATCCCCACAGCTATATTTCCCCATTTGTAGAGGAGTCAGCTAACAACCTTGTACCAGTGGCAGGAGATGGATCGACCATGATAATTCAAGGCTAATGGTGGCAAGCTAATCTGGCACTACCCTTGAATTATTGTGGTTGATCCATCTCTTACTTTAGCCCATCAGGGCTAAATGGATTAAACTTACCTTTTTTGACACGTGTTGTACGTCTCCACAGAGTGGAGAAGATGCCGTCAGTCCAGTCATTGGTGGCCACATCCAGACGCCCAAACATCTGTGGGGCGGTAATGGCCTTGGGGTTCATGCGCCACTCTTTGTGAGGTTCACCACAATCTGTCATGGCTTTCATCAGCATGTGGATACAGCATGTTTTGCCAGCGCCTGAGGGTCCCAGTGCCATCATTCCATGACGCACACGCTGAGTCTCAAACAACTGTAAAAGTCAAACGATGGTGTGCATTCTAACTCATCAGGTTTGCAAGTAAAATACAGGCCACACTCATCATATCGCGATACCTGAGAGCCATCAAGTTGCAAATGTCCCTCAGGCCGACATCGGCCAAAGTTGGCCAGGTGTGCATAGGTATTTCCTGGAAGCTTACCTGCACCAGTTTGAGAATCCAGGCTGGGTGGTTGACAAGCCTGGCGTCATCCACGTTCTTCCTGATGGCCCCCTCCAGCTCTGGGTATCCGGCCTTGTCCAGCACGATGCCTGGGAACAAGTCATTGATGAGGGACAAGAAGAGTGGCTCGTCCTGGTCTACCAGTTTGGACAGGTTCATGTCACGCAACACACGCATCACGATCGTCATCTCCGTGTCCTCAGGGCTCTGGCGCTTGACAGTACCCAGGGTGCGCAGAACGGACAAGATGTTCCGCAGGCCAAAGTCATAGTGAACCTGGCAAGATTGAAAGAAAAATCTACCCATCTGGCCTTGACACACTTTAACCTTTTGCATGTTGGTAGCAGTTTTTGTCACGATGATTCCTGTAGGAATCATCGTAACAAAAACTGCTACAGACATGCAAAGGGTTAGCCAGATAAAGATCAACCTGAACAGTTCAAGTTGAATCCGTTAATCTCTTAACTGCCAGCTGACGCAGATTGTGTTGATGAAATTTGCTTAATTTCATGCCAGTCATTTCAAGGGATATGGATTCAAAGTGGTGTCAGCTAGTGGCATAGCATATAAGCCTATGCAACAGCGGGGGATTGTGAGGATCTAGGTCTCTTGCATTGTTGGATCTTGTTCACATTTTCTCATGAGCGAAGCTGGTTATCTGACCTGTTTTGTAAGCTGTTCCTCACACAGCTTGTACAGGGTGAAGAACTTGCGTGCCAGGACGATGTTGTCGATGAAACCCACAGCGGCCAGCTTCACGCGGATGATGATTTGTCGATCAGGCACCATCATGGCCACTGTGCGGAAGTTGATCTTTAGGTTTTCTGGCAGCTCCTGTCGTCCAGCATAGCCAGGGTTCTGAACAACATAGGTTTAAAAATATATAGTTATATTATCATCATCATTATTTTACTTTATCTTGGTTCAATATGACTGCATGTATAGAAAGCAAATGCACAAGCTGTATCAAAGAACAGTTAGGGGTATTTAAATATTTCTTCTTCTAACCGATTCTTTTCTGTTGTTATAAGTCATAATGCCATTTCACCTGTTTATTTTGTTTTTTTCCTGCTAAAAACTGTCCTTGTCTTTAGAGATAATTCATAGGTTAACTTATATGAGATGTGCTGCATATGTTTGCTATGTCTCCACATGCGGCACACCTCGAATGAGTTAAGAATATTAATTCTTAACACATTAAGCCTTTGGCTGAAATTCCTAAAGTGGTAAATATCGCCTGAATACAACATTCCAGTGATGGAGATAGATCGAACATGCTAGTTCAAGTGTGACGCCAGCTTGACTATCTTAGTGATTTGCACCACCTTAACTCATCCAGCCCTGACACACCATAGCAAGACATGGATCGAGCATGACAGTTTAAGGGTGGTGCCAGAATAGCTTGGTGCCCTTAGGTGCTAAGGTATTCTGGCACTACAATTTAACTATCATGCTTGATCTGTCTCTACAATTGCAATACAGTCCTTCAGAGGGCTTTAAAATTTGGGGATTTCGGTCCTGGAGTAAAATGTGTGAAACAAGTACTGTCATCCATATCCTGTTATAGTCTGTCAGGGCTAAACAGGTAATGTGTACAAAACCGTCTGAGTCCTACCATAGTGAGGAAAATGCCGAACTCCATGTTCATGTCCACAGTGTCACCATCAGTGAAGATAAACTGCTTCTTGCGCTCCTTCTTGCAGGCCAGAACAATGGCGATCTGCTGGGCAGCCACAGACAGCACTGGCAGCTCGATTCGGTTAAACTCGTCAAAACAACCCCACGAGCCAGACTGGGCCAAACCTGCGCATTGGTAATGGCACCAATAAGCAACATAGAAGACAGTACATTAACCTAATGGCACCAATAAGCAACATAGAAGACAGTACATTAACCTAATGGCACAAATAAGCAACATAGAAGACAGTACATTAACCTAATGGCACCAATAGGCAACATAGAAGACAGTACATTAACCTAATGGCACCAATAAGCAACATAGAAGACAGTACATTAACCCATTTTACCCTTTGACTCCCAAAACTAAATGATTTCCATTCTGCAGAATGGAAATCATATAGTTGTGGGAGTCAAGGGTTAACTCAACAGCCGTGCATGAGCCAACTGCAGCCAACATCGGCCAAAAGATCTCTTGCTGGCTGGATGATGATCGAGGCCCCCACTTAAGTGCCCACTTTGGGACCACGTCAGTCCACTTGGGCCAAACATGGGCTCGTGACACTTTGCAGGCTGGATATCAAAGGATGCAAGATAAGAAGAAAAACCCAGCTCATGATCACCCAAGATATTCCACAAGCTTCCCAAAACAAAAGAGAACACCCCTTTGTCTCTCACCCTTGAAAATGCGTCCCAGTCCTCTGAAGTCCATCTGGTCTGAGCAGTTGAAGACAACAACGTACTTGCCCAGACAGCGCCCCATGTCCTTTGTAGTCTCCGTTTTACCTGTACCTGCGGGACCTGCAGGGGCTCCACCCATTGACATACCCAGAGACTGGGCCAGGGTGATGTAGCATCTGCATAATACACATTCAGTCATGTCATGTTTGACAACCATCTTAAAATTTCAAGTAGCAAAAAGAATCAGCTTTGTTACAATCAAATGCAAATCTACTCTGAATGGTCCTGATGTAGATTTATGCCACTGCTGAAAATCTCAACTCTCAGTTGGGTGGATTCAAGCCTGAGTGGAATGAAGCTGGGTGGATTTACTCTGCGTACATGAGCACTGCTTATATTAACCCATTTAGCCTCTACAGCCTACAGCAGGAGACAGATTGAACAAGATAATTCAAGGGTGGTGCAAGATTAGCTTGGTGCCTGAAGGCACCAAGCTAATCTGGCACTACCCTTGAATTAGCATGGTCAATCCATCTTCCGCAACTGGTACATAGCCATCAAGCAACACCTCCAAAATGCTGGAAATGTGGCCGTGGATTTAAAAGAGATAACGTCAACTCTTGGCTTGACTTCGCGAACGAAGATTCTATAGGGCTTGCCCACGTCGTCTGCAGGCATTTTCGTGGCTGCGGAGGCCAATCCGGGACAGGCAGGTTCGACCGCAGTGGCTGAAGGGGAAGGTCTGGTCAGGGTTCTGAGTTACGGCAACTCGGTTTTTTCTCCTGAGCCGTTTGTCCTTAAGGTTAGCTCTGCGAGAGTCCTCAAAGGAGACGGCTGCCTTGTAGATGGTGGAGCGCCAGGTGTCATGGTCCGCAGCAAGCGAAGACCACTGGCGGTGGTCGATTTGGCAGGCACTAAGTGACTTCTTGAGACCGTCTTTGTATCTCTTCTTTGGTGCCCCTCTGTCACGGTGTCCAGTAGCAAGCTCGCCGAACAGAGTGATCTTGGGTAGGCGATGATCCTCCATCCTGGAGACGTGCCCCGCCCAGCGAAGCTGTGTCCGCAGCAACAAAGCCTCGATGCTCATAGTTTCTGCCTGTTCAAGGACCTCGACGTTGGTGACATAGTCACTCCAGTGAATGCCCAGGATGGTACGCAGGCAGCACTGGTGAAAGCGTTCGAGGAGTCGTAGTTGGTTGCGGTAGAGGGCCCAGGACTCTGAACCGTACAGCAGGGTGGTGAGGACGACAGCTCTGTACACACTGATCTTGGTGCCCGTTTTCAGCTGTTGATTGTGCCACACCCGTGTGACGAGCTGTGTTTTGTATATGTGTTAATATTATATTTTATTACGTCACCCCTCTGGTCAATGGTCAATACATTGTAGCATGATTTTGCGCGGCCGGTTGCCACCGAGCTGCCGAGTGTGGGTTCTGGCAGAGGTGACCTACTTAGCCCCAGTCTTAGTGATTTTCCTTTTGGCTGTCCCATCTAAATTTAGCTGGAAGTGACCAATCATTTAAATAGACCAGTGGTAGACATCGACCTTGACCCAGTAGCGCCCCCTCGTGGTAGCGTCTCCACGCTAAGAACGCATTTGCTGTAGCACCACGACGGAAGCAAGACTGGCCTATTGAGCGTCAAATTACTTTCACGAGTTTTGTCTAACTGGACCTTTGTGTACTGCCTCCTTGGTGGAGAAATAAAAACATCTTCACAAGGCGCAACATGGCCTCCCTGTCTGTTATTTTGTAATCCGCCCCACCACATCTTTTGGCGTCGCCGACAGGATTACTACAGGACAAGGAGGCAGTGCACAGGAGGCGGAGGAGTCAACATCTACCACCAACAGCAGCGTAGAGGGCGTGCTAACATCTCAACTGAACCAACGGCAGCATGGCAACCATGTATCCACCAGCAAGCGAGTACCCCCTGGCCAGCAATGCGATCTTCGTGGGTCCTCACAGCACCGGTGGGCAGGTTATCTCCTTCCCAGCTCTGCCAACGTTCGAGGGACTGCGGTATGAGGGCTGCCCTGTCGAAGTTTTCATCGAGGAGGCAGAACGTAAGATCGCTTGCCTCAAAGCCCTCTACGGCCAGAAGCTTGGGCAGCTGGAACTGGCAGAATGGGTTGCCCTGGCACTGGAGGGGAGAGCGCTGAAGAAGTTCAAGAGGTGGGTGGAACATGTTCCAGATGAGGACTACACTGCTGAGTCCATCTTGAGCTTCCTGCGAGATCACTTCCTGGGGTACCAACGGATACCAGGCAGTACGCAGGAGCCTCCAGCAGTGCACCAGTCCGAAGGGCAGGCACCCTCATCAGCCCCAGTGACCGAGGAGGAGGATGGAGACTGGGTGGTCCCCTATACCCAGGAGGAGGTCACTGTTCCTGTGTCTTCCACACCGCCTCAGTGCCCTCCAGTCCGAGAGACCGTGGACCCCGTAGTGCAAGATGCCGAGGTGCAGGTTGAGCCTGAGCAGTTGCAGCAGCCACCTCAAGATGCTAGACCCACCCTTGTCTGCTGGGCTTGCAATGAGAACGGTCATCGACGTGCTAACTGTCCAAATGGCCAGCGACGACAGGAGTTTCAGCGGCACACTGGTTTCCCTACACCTCCACCTGGCATGGGACTATCACTGCCACCATCTTTTCTCTTCCATCTCATGACAATGGTGCAGTGGTGCTGGCAAATGATGACGATGTACTGTACCGCCGTGTTGACCATGTGTGCTGGTTTTGGCGTTTCATGCCAGGTGTAGCTTAGATCCCTGTGCTACAGCATTTGTATCTGAAGAACTGTTTAGGTGAAACTCTTCATCGCAGAACTGAATATTGTTTGTTTGCGTTTGAATCTGACATGTCTTAACCTGTACTTAGTGGTGTGTTTATGAAGTTTGGATGATTGACTGATTTGTGGGCGTGTTGACATTTTATGTTTTAGTGGGTTTTGTATTGAAGTTGAGTGTTTGGTTTTGTTCATCGTGTACTGTTAGTTTGTTTGTGCATTGCTAGATTTTGCCCCATGCTTTTACAGATGGCGGGGGGGGGCCAGCGACAGCCTGTGGCCATCCCACCCCCCACGGCTGCTTCGGTTTGCTGGCGATGGCGTGGTCAGTTCAGCCGAAGACCGGGTCACAGAGGCAGAACATACAGCCAGCAGAAACAGAAAAAAATCTGCAGAAACTACCTAAAACTTAGAAGTGTAGTAATGTAGTGCTTAGAATGTCCCTAGATTTGTTTTAAATTCGTAGACGCAAAGGACAGGACTTTACATGCCCTATTTGATTAAATTTGTTTTGTAGTGTATTCTGTTTAGTGGTGATTTTTCTAATAGTGCCAAGGTGGATGGTATGACTGAGAACTTTGAACTGCTGTGGCGACGCGAGTTTTGGTACATGCTATATCATTGACTAGTAAGGTGTTGGTACATGTTCATTGTGTATGTTGCCAGCTGTCACTAGGGAACCTCGGCCAGGTACTTTCCCCGAGACTCTGGTGACTGAGCTGGCAGACTGCAGTTGTGTTTAGTGTTGTTTTTTAATCTGTGATTGCTTGTGTGTAACCTTTTCATGAGGCATGAGTAAGTCTTAAAGGTTTGGATGTTGTCCAAGATGTTTTTGTTTTGTACTTGTGTAACTAAGGGTTGAGACGATACGTGTCTTACTTGCTTACAAAGGTTTTGTGAAGCATGTGCTGAAGTTTTGCTGGAATTTTTATACTTGATGTATTTACAGTAAGACTATGTATGGGTTGTAGTCACGTACCTCTCAGTTGTGTTGTGATTTTGTGCTGCTGTGACTTGATACTTTGGTATGTACAGTAGCAGTGTTGTGAGGCCACTCCTCTCCTCTTATCTATTTTGGTGCTAGACGTAAAAGAATTTTCTTGTTTAGTACCATGATTTGCACTGTGCGTGTTACCGCGAGGACGCGGCTACTAGAAAGAGTTCGGGGGGATGTGACGAGCTGTGTTTTGTATATGTGTTAATATTATATTTTATTACGTCACCCCTCTGGTCAATGGTCAATACATTGTAGCATGATTTTGCGCGGCCGGTTGCCACCGAGCTGCCGAGTGTGGGTTCTGGCAGAGGTGACCTACTTAGCCCCAGTCTTAGTGATTTTCCTTTTGGCTGTCCCATCTAAATTTAGCTGGAAGTGACCAATCATTTAAATAGACCAGTGGTAGACATCGACCTTGACCCAGTAGCGCCCCCTCGTGGTAGCGTCTCCACGCTAAGAACGCATTTGCTGTAGCACCACGACGGAAGCAAGACCGGCCTATTGAGCGTCAAATTACTTTCACGAGTTTTGTCTAACTGGACCTTTGTAAGTCATCCATTTTCTTATTTTTTACTTAGAAATGTTGGTTGTCTTTGCATATTTCGAAGATATATTTTATGCACTGATTTTGATGTATTTTGCAAATTTTCTGACTGACCGGTCCTGTCTTTGACAGGTTGAGGGGAGCGCTGTGGTCACTTAGGGGCTTGTGTTTTGATTTGATCCTACTATCTAAGTTTACCATGTTTTAGGTTAATCTGATCACTTGTTTTGATGAAGATACTATGTTTATGTTGATCCTTTGCACCAATTTGAGCAAGCCTAGGGTATTGTTCGACCATCTCTCTTGGAGAGCATTCAGGCATAAATGATTTTGTTTACGTTTTAATGGCTGCCATTATCTCTGGCACCTAAGGGCCATTTTCAGAACTCACTTTTATCAACCAAAAGAAACTTTAATCAATCATTTGGATTGTAGTCGGGGCTTGCTCAATGGTGCTGGGGATCATTTGGTCAGTTATGTTGCTTTCTTTTGAGATCGCTTAGTACCGGTGATAGGATGATCAGTTGCATTTTCTGGCATCAGTATCCCTTTGTGTCAGTAGTTTACCATTGTATCACGCGCGCACTGTGTGGGATTGGGTCACGTGATCTCATTTTTAGCCTGGATTGGTCAGCTGGCTGGCTGTGACTGTCCATCAGCCAGTGTGTGTGGTTTTGGTGACCGCTACCTCCTAGTAATGGGATCGCGCGAAGAAGTTGTCATAATCCGAGTGCCTGCGATTAAACCTGTTACTTTCTAAACATCTTTTATTATAATAATGTCTGCGGTCATCGATTTCAGGCGTGACAGGTTATGATATGACGGACATAGAACTTCTTTCCATTGAGGTTTACCTGATGGAGAGTAGCTTCCCTTAGTTTATTCTTGATAGGGAGACTTGAGTCGTCTGCTATTGTTTACATGTACTATGTGATAGCATGCGAAGCCAGGTGTGCGTGCATACTTGCTGCAATGGGTCTTACTTTTGAAGAAATGTGTTACCAAGGTTCAGGACTTAGGGATATGATGTGTAATGTCGTTTTCTATTAGAGCTTGTGTATATATTGTGGACCACAGCATTCCTCTTGCTCTCTCTCTCTCTCTCTCTCTCTCTCTCTCTCTCTCTCCTGTGTTCATACTTCTAAGCTCCACTAATATAGCACCATGTTCCAATCTTATACTTTATGATATATATCCTTATAATTATTTTTAGTCATTTTAGGTTTTGTAGTAATTATAGTTGAACTTAGTCTTATTTTATAAAATGCCGCCTTGACCAAAGTACATCAGTGGATGGTGGATGTATGAGAACCTGTGTGATGATCTTTTGAATTATCCAGCCACTGTAGTATTTTGTAATAATAACATGCCTATCTCTCAATTTTATGTAACATCAATTTTCTATTTGGTATGTACACTTGAGATGGAAATTATATTGTGTGTTATTTGATATTCCAGGTGTACTGCCTCCTTGGTGGAGAAATAAAAACATCTTCACAAGGCGCAACATGGCCTCCCTGTCTGTTATTTTGTAATCCGCCCCACCACACCCGCTTGAAAAGTCGCCCAAAAGCGCTGTTCGCTTTTGCCAGCCTGCTGTCAAGCTCCTTGTCCAGCTTGGCATCTGACGTGATGATGCAGCCAAGGTAGGTAAACTGGTGTACTGACTTCAGTTCAGACTCGCCGATGGTGATGTGGGGAGGGCGATGCTCTACCTTGGGTGCCGGCTGATGAAGTACCTCTGTCTTTTTCAGACTGACCTCGAGTCCAAAGAGCTGGGCAGCATCTGCAAAGCAGGATGTGATGCGCTGCAAGGCTCTCTCTGTGTGTGCAACAAGGGGAACAGTCATCAGCAAAGAGCAGCTCACGAATCAGTTGGTCTAGGGTTTTGGTGTGGGCCTGCAGTCGTCTGAGGTTGAACAGGCTGCCATCGAGACGATACCTGATGTACACTGCATCGTCATCGTTGAGGTCTACTGTGGCCTGCTTCAACATCATGCTAAAGAAGCTGGTGAAGAGGGTTGGTGCCAGCACGCAGCCCTGTTTCACGCCGTTGATAATGGGGAATGGTTCTGAGAGGTTACTGTTGAATCTAACCTGGCCTTGCTGGTCCTCGTGGAGCTGGACGATCATGCTTAGGAACTTTGGGGGACAGCCAAGTCGCTCCAGGATCTGCCACATGCCTTGCCTGCTCACAGTGTCGAACGCTTTTGTTAGGTCGACAAACGTTACGTACAGCCCTTTGTTCTGCTCGCGGCACTTCTCTTGAAGCTGTCTCAGCACAAAGACCATGTCGGTGGTACTCCTGTTGGCTCTGAAGCCACACTGGCCCTCTGGGAGGTGGTCTTCAGCGATGGCAGGTACCAGCCGATTCAGGAGCAGCCTTGCGAGAATTTTCCCGGCAATGGACAGCAGGGTAATTCCACGATAATTAGAGCAGGCAGATTTCTCTCCTTTGTTCTTGTATAGGGTGATGATGACTGCATCACGGAGATCCTTTGGTAGTGTTCCTTTCTCCCAGCAGCAGAGAAAGAGGTCATGGAGCTTGTTGTGCAGTGCTGGGCCTCCATGTTTCCATATCTCTGGCGGGATTCCGTCAATGCCTGCTGCTTTGCCACTCTTGAGCTGGTGGATGGCTGTGAGGGTCTCTTCGGCGGTGGGCGGTTCGTCCAATTCAACCTTTAGTGGGAGCTGCGGGATTTGGAGGATGACTGTTTCTTGAACAGTGCGCTCAGCGCCGAAGAGGTCCTGAAAGTATTCTGACCAGCGGTTCAAGATGGAGGTATTATCTGTGAGGAGTGCCTGTCCATCGGCGCTTCGCAGGGGACTTTGTACCAGGTGCCTAGGGCCATACACTGCTTTCAGTGCTTCATAGAAGCCCCTGTAGTCACCGTTGTCAGCGCAAAGCTGGGTCCTCTGTGCCAGTCTCGACCACCACTCGTTCTGGAGCTCTCTAAGCTTGAGCTGGAGACTGCTGCAGATGAGGCGAAAGGCAGATTTCTTCACAGGGCAGGAAGGCTGGGCTAGGTGGGCCTGGTGGGCGGCTCTTTTGTTTGCTAGAAGTTCCTGGATCTCCACGTCGTTTTCGTCAAACCAGTCTTTGTTCCTCTTTCTAACAAAGCCCAAGACTTCCACAGAAGATTTTACAATAGCAGTTTTCAGTTGCTCCCAGAGTGTTTCAGGGGAGGAGTCTGCTGGATCAACTGTGTCTTTGAGCATGCGCTCTAAACCTGTCTGAAGGGCAGCTTTCTTGTCATCACGCTGAAGGCTGGCGACATCAAGCTTTTTCTTGAGGGGGCCTCTTTTCTTGGGTTTCAGCTTGAGGTGGAGCCTGAGTTTGCAGCGGACAAGGCGGTGGTCAGTGTGGCACTCTGCACTGGGCATCACTCTGGTGAGGAGGACGTCACTGCGGTCCCTCTGACGCACAAGGACATAGTCGATAAGGTGCCAGTGCTTGGAGCGAGGATGCATCCAGGTGGTCTTTCGACTGTCCTTTTGCTGGAAAGTAGTGTTGGTGATGACAAGTTGCTGTTCTGCACAGAACTCCAACAGCAGGCGGCCATTGTCATTGCAGTTCCCAACGCCATGCTTGCCGAGGACTCCTTTCCAGGCTTCAGAGTCTTGGCCCACTCTGGCGTTGAAGTCGCCAAGGATGATGACTTTGTCGTCTGCGGGGGTGCTCTGCAGGAGGCTGCGCAGGTCAGAGTAGAACTTGTCTTTTTCTGCAGGCTCTGCCAGGAGGGTTGGGGAGTACACACTGAGAAGGGTGACGTATTGCTGGTGTCTCAGTGGGAGGCGCATGGACATGATGCGGTCGGAGTGACCCATTGGTAGGTTTTCCAACTTAGTCGCAATGGGGGTCTTGACCATGAAGCCCACGCCTGAGAGCCGTCTTTCTGATGCAGGCCTGCCTGACCAGTAGAGGGTGTAGCCAGCGCCAAGTTCTTGGAGGCTGCCTTCCTCCGGGAGGCGTACTTCGCTGAGCGCGGCGATGTCGATGTTTAACCTCCGCAGTTCATGGGCAATAAGGGCGGAGCGACGTTCAGGGCGTCCGCTGTCTGCTGTGTCGAGCATGGTTCGGATGTTCCAGCATGCTACGTTGAGTCCGGTCGTGGTCGTCATGAAAGTGGATCCATTGTTTTTTTTTGTTTTCTGACCGCAGGAGAAGATGCCCGTTGACCGCGGCTAGCCAACTGGGGTTACGAGGGGATGAGCTTTGGTTAGGCCACCTTTTCTAGGCCCCTCTCCGTGTGGAGCAAGCAGTGCTGTCCCTAGAGAAGGCTGCTTGGTCGTTCAGGGTGTGCCGAGTGACGTTGTCATCCCCAGGTCAACATCAGGCGACCAATATCCTGAACCGCCTGCATGCAGGTTTGAGACTGCAGCTTCCAGTGACATCTTTCACCTGCCGTTTCGCCCCTTGCCCATCGCTACAGGACTTGGAAAGGTCGTTGTCATGGTCCGTGGGCGTTTCCTAAAGCCTGCGCGGTGGAGCTTTTTGGTGGAGTGCAGTGTGCGCAGTACTGGCCCCACCCTTTAAACCCTTGGTTCGTCTGCCATGGCCTAGCACGCTAGGACGGTGGCATCGAGGTCCTCGGGTCGTAGGTTTTATATCAGACTGTCCTTGTCCTAGTCTCTGGCTCAAAAACCTTCCCCGGAGACACGGGGGCTTTGATGTCAGGGTTTTCCTCCCTTAGCCTTTCCGCAGCCAAGCGGCCAGTCCTGCAAGGCAGCAGGGGACTCGTGGAGGGCGGGGTCGTCTATGTCCCGTGCAGAAGTGAACATCTGCCCACTGCCCAAACGTCAACAAATGTGTGGTAATACACCATACTGCTGGGTAGAGACATGCTGGGTGAATGCAGCAAAACCAGATCTAACCTGTCAGTGAGCGGTGTGATCACTAGACGTTCGGTACAGCCAAGGAACTCATTCTGGTAGATGAAGTCAACATCGGTGATGGAGATGAGGCACTTGTCCTGGTCCTCAATGAAGTAGAACCGTGACTGCTTCAACCACTCAAAGTCCGTCGGGGACTTGATGGACTTCTTGTACTGTACACAGTGAAACAAATGATGTAGTCATGAAAAACAAACAACAACCACCTTAACCCATTCATCCCTGACGCACTACAGCAGGAGATGGGTTGACCATGATAATTCAAGGGTAGTGCCAGATTAACTTGGCGCCTGTCAGCGCCAAGCTAATCTGGCACTACCCTTGAATTATCATGGTCGACCCATCTCCTGCAACTGGTGCATAGTCCTTAGATGACGCCTCCAAAATTTGGGAAATACGTGCGCCAGGCTGAATGAGTTAAAGTGACATTTGGAAACTGCACGATTTGGTGAGTAAAATAAACAAAACAAATACAAAAACAATCGGGAACTTTGTTTCCTTGAGCAAATGTCCCCGTTGGGAACTATGCTGTCATTTCTGACTGCTTACAGGACAACTAACATTATCCCTAAATTAAAAACAGGTCAAACAGACTTCACACATTCCGTGTATTCATCTAGCCTGCATTATCTGCAGGAGGTGTATATTCTCATGAGCCCCTGCATCTGCAGAATATATATATGCCTCTTGCATGCAAGGATTTGCCTCACTAACATCAACTGTCCGATACTGATCCAGACATACTTATTCGGTATCAACAGTGTGACTGCTACAAAAATGCATACCACAGGGATTGGGACGGTGCAAGTGACATGGTCCCTTTAGTCCTTCCTATAAAGGGACTCAACCTACTGTCTTTGACCTGACTCTGATTTGGGGATAACTCATTTTTTCTGATGCCTGTAAACTTCGTGAGCCCTGAGTGGGTGATAAATTTGGGCGTACTAGTTCGTCAAAGATGTCGCGCTGGTGAACATGGATGGTGATAAGCGTCTCGAACTTCGTCCTCTCCACCTTGGACAGGTCCTTGGTGGTCTGGTCAATGAGGAGGTTGAGCAGCTTCAGGAAGGAGTCATTGGTGGATGACATGATCTTGCGGTCATACTTAGCATGGGTCAGAGCCTCCGTGGCATCACGAGTCCAGATCAGCTGGATGCCCAGCAGGCCGACCTGCAAAGACAGGGTAAAGAGAAAGGTATTTGAAGTGATGGCTTCAGTACATACAAACACTTTCACAGCACTCGGAGCACTAAGACAGGGGAAAGCTATCTGAACAGATGGCGTCAGTTCAAACGAGTTTAACCCATTTAGCCCCATGCTCTACAGCAGTGCAGGAGATTGATTGACCATGATAATTCAAGGGTAGTGCCAAATTAGCTTGGCGCCTTTAAGCGCCAAGCTAATCTGGCACTAACTTGAATTATCATGGTCAATCCATCTCCTGCAACTGGTACATAGCCGTTAAGTAATTTAACACTTCCAAAATTCAGGAAAAGCACCCATGGGGCTAAATGGGTTAACAAACACATCAAGAGCCAAGGTAAAAATTCCTAAATTTGGAAGTTATCCCCTGTTGGATGAAAATGAGTACACGAGTGTGACATTTATGGCCCCCCCCAAAAAAAAAAAAATTTTTTTTTTTACATCAAGAGTGGTAAAGACCCGGCCTTTAACCCTTTGGCTGTCAGTAGTGTTATTTGTCTAGGTGACTCGATGTAAGAATCACCTGGACAAATAGCACTACTGACAGCCAAAGGTTAATCCCTTCACTGCTGAGAAAATGTGAACACCACCCAACTGCAAGAGGTATAGATCCTCATAAGCGGCTGCGGGGCTTCTTGCTGAAACCACTTTGTATCCATGTTCCTTTAAAGGCTGGGTTCATCAACGTTGAAATTACAATAGTTTTCAAAACGCACTCTGCATCTATTGGCAGTGGAGAGGTTAAAATTATCCATGTATTTAAAATTATCCATGTAATTATCCAAATAATGAGACAAAATTAATACTTTCAAGTAATTTGTAGTTCTTTGACCCTGGCCGATTGCATCCCTGCTACAACATAGACACTTTTGAGTGTCCAGCTACCATGGCCTACAATCGTAAGGCAAAAAGTCGCAGATCAGCACACAAACAGAGTTTTACGAACTTGTGCATACCTGAGCTGGGAAGGTGTCGACAAACTCCAGCAGATTGAAGCTGGAGTCCTGGATGGCCATGGCGGCCGCACGGATGACCCCGTGAAGTGACTTCTGGGCCATCTGCATCAGGTTCATCAGCCACACTTCCACATTGCCCTCGGCCTTGACGGGCTTCTCCAGCTGTGACAGGCAACACAATGGCAGTTTATTGATGTTATTGATAGATAAAATTCTGCTTCAAGAAGCAAGGTGTCATAATTTCTTCAGTTGGTCAGAGGAAAACAGCACAGAACTTGGTATGTGAGTGGAACTGAGCTGAATGGATTAAAAAATGTACTCACACAACTGTTTAATTTAATTAATGCCAAGGCAACAATTTCACTAAATTTTGCAGGCGTCATTTAACAACTATGCACCAGTTCCAGGAGATGGATCAACCATTATGATTTAAGGTTAGTGCCAGATCAGCTTGGCGCCAGATGGCGCAAAGCTTATCTGGCACTACCCTTGAATTACCATAGTCCTGCTGTAATGTGTTTTCGGGCTAAAGGTCAAGATAACATTGTACAGGTCTGTGATTTTGGACCTAATGGTCTAAAAGCCATAAGGTCCAAAGGAAAGATCATGAGTGCAACAGTTTAAAACAGACCATCCATGCACTTACATCGATGCTCTCTCCCTCAGAGGAGATGATGGACAGGATCAGCTCATACTGTTTCTCATGGAAGCGCACATTCTTGGTGTTGTCAAAGATGCTGAGCAGATGCGCCTGAATGGTGTGAGGATCACTGGCCTGACCCAGGATCTCCAACAGGGCAGGGTCCGACACAAAGAAAAAGCGTGGGAAGGCCAGACGCTTCTTCTCCAGGTAGCTGTCAAAAGGAGGAAGAAATTACTGCGTGTTGTATCAATGTGAGGTGTGGTGTGGTATTCAACTTTTCAAGATGCTCATGGCACAGAGTGGCTGGAAACTGGACCTTTGACAGCAGGCCACTACTCAGTGATCTATCTATCTATCTATATCCCGTAGTCTTGCCGACCGTTGGGGCACCACTGATGACTTGGCAACCAGCTCCCTCCATTCCTCTCTGTTCTCTGCCATTCTTAGCATATAGCCCAACTTCAGTCCTGTCCACTCTGAGATATTGTCCTCCCATCTTTTCCTCTGTCTTCCTCTCCTTCATCCTCCTTGCACAGTGCCTTGCAGGATTGTTTTGGCAAGCCCTGCTGAACGCATGACATGCCCATACCACTTCAGTTTGCGTTTTTTCACAGTGGCTAATAGGTCTTCATAGGGCCCGATGGCTTGCCTGATTCTGCTTCCCACTTCCTAGTTCGTGATGTGAAAGACATGGGTTATAAGCGAGACATGATGCATCCTTTTTGAGGATGCAGATGATCTTCTTGTTCTATACCTGCGTATTTCTCTGTGGGCTGGCAATTGGGTGCCTGATAGGCGGGGGCAGGGGATCTAACTGTTTGTCTGTCCAGCGCCGAGTGATTTCCCCTTGGTTTGTGTACAATTCTGCCAGCGCTAGCCTCACCTATCTGGTTTGTGAGTATCTATAACTCGAGGCAAATTTGTATCGTTACATTGTTGTGTAATATTCTGTGCATCTACTGTGAGAAATCAGGGTATTTACCCGACCACATATAGTAGTGCATGTTTATGTATATGTATGTATGTTTCTCCTGCCTACTTCCTAAGTTCCGGAGAAAGACATAGGTTATCAGCGAGACCTCATGCATCCTTTTTGAGGATGCAGATGATCGTCTTGTTCTATACCTGCGTATTTCTCTGTAGGCTGGCGATTGGGTGCATGATAGGCGGGGCAAGGGGATCTAACTGTTTGTCTGTCCAGCGCTGAGTGATTCCTCTTGGTTTGTGATGCCAAACAGCCTTCAAAAACATCTCATTTCAGTGGCTTGTATCCTCCTTTCAAGGTCTGCTGTGAGGGTCCATGACTCGCAGGCATACAAGAACACTGAGATGACTAAGGAACACATCAATCTGATCTTGGAGCAGAGTGTGATGTTTCTGTCCTTCCATATGGTCTTCAATCTTGTCAGTGCTGTTGTTGCCTGCGCAATCCTGGACAGTATTTCTGGTTTTGATCCCTCATCTGTCACAATGGCTGCTAAGTATTTGAATTTATTAACGGTTTCCAGTTTTTGGCTTCCAATCGTGACGTCAGTGCCAATGCCACTGGTGTTATTGGTCATCAGTTTGGTCTTCTCTGCACTGATTTCTATCCCATACGGAATGGCTGTACTGTCCAGCTTTTCCACCAGCTGAGCTAGCTCCTTCTCTGTTCCTGCAAGGCCATCAATGTCGTCCGCAAAGCACAAGTTCATGATTGTTCTGCCTCCAATACTGACAGTTCTTTCATGATCTTTCAGAATGTCTGTCATGATTCTTTCCAGGAAGATGTTGAAAAGAGTAGGTGGGAGCAAGCAGCCTTGTCTGACTCCGACTGTAGTCCTAAACCAGTTTCCTATTTTGCCATTGAAGCAGACTGTGCTAGTGGCCTTGTTGTAAAGGTTTGCTATGACTTTGATCAGGTTGGCATTGATGTTGTATAGCTTCATGGTGGACCAAAGGGCTGCATGCCACACCCTGTCAAACGCTTTCTTAAAATCCACAAAGACATGATAGAGGTCTTGCCGGTGCTGGAGGTACCTCTCACATAGAACTCTCAGGTTGAAGATCTGCTCATTTGTGCTGCGCCCTGGTCTGAAGCCTGCCTGTTCCTCAGCTATGATTTCCTCTGCCTGTGGCTTCAGCCTGTTCAGTAGGATCTTTAACATGACTTTGCTTGGGCAAGACTGATCGTGCGATAATTCTGGCATTGATGTAAGTTGCCTTTTTTGGGGAGAGTTATTATAAGTGATTGGGTCCATGATTTGGGCCACTCCCCTGACTGCCAGATCTTATTGCAGATTGTTAGTAAGGTGCTTATCATGTCTTCTCTTCCTTCTTGGACTAGCTCTGCAGGGATGTTGTCTGCTCCTGCTGCCTTCCCTTTTTCAGCGACTTCACTGCAGCCTCTACTTCTTCTCAGAGGATGGGATAGTTACCATTGTTGGTCACGGGTGGGTTGACAAGTATGCCTGGGTCCCCTGTAACTCGGTGGTTGTACAAATCTGAGCAGTACTCTATCCATCTCTTCAGTATGTCTTTGTCTTCCGTAAGACAGTCCCCTTCACTATCTTGAATAATCGAGGAGCATCCTTGTTTTACACTGGTCAGGTCTTTCACCAGCTGGTATGCTTTTTTGCTATTATTTTTGTTCAGATTTTCTTCTACATGTTTACACTGATCTTCAATCCACTTATTCTTTGCCTTTTTCATGCTTTTCTTGATATCCTGATTAATTTCCCTGTATTATTAAGCTCCTTCTACCTCTGATTTATTTTTCTGCCGTAGTGCATTGGGGCTAAATGGGTTAAGACGTTCAACACCAATAAATATTCAATACCACTACTCAGTGATACTAATGTACAAACGTCAACCCTGCTATTAACCCTTTTAGCCCCAAGGTTCCATTTCTCAAATTTTGGAGGTGTTGCCTAACAACTATGTACCAGTTGTAAGAGATGGATTGATCATGATAATTCAAGGGTAGTGCCAGATGAGCTTGGTGCCTTCAGGTGCCAAGCTCATCTGGCACTACCTTGAATTATCATGATCAATTCATCTCCTGCTGCAGGGTCTTGGGGCTAAAAGGGTTAACCACTTAACAACTATGTACCAGTTCCAGGAGATGGATTGACCATGATAATTCAAGGGTAGCACTAGATCAGCTTGGCGACTGATGGTCAATTTGTTTCCTGCCGTAGTGCGTCGGGGCTAAATGGGTTAAGACGTTCACTACCAATAAATATTGAATACCACCCAACTACAAGAGGCATAGATCCTCATGAACCCTCACAATGGCATGGGCTTGTGAGGATCTATGCTTCTTGCTGACACCACTTTGCATCCATGTTCCTTTGATGGCTGCAGATCTTTGACACTGAAGTTTTCAATGATTTAACTCTTTCGAGATGTGCCGCAACCGGATTCGCGGCATAATGCAGTGAATCCAGATGTGAATGTCTCGAACGAGTTAAAAAACGCAGTTTGCATTGAATGGCAGTGAAGGGGCTAACTTCAGTGCATGTGACATATATTTGTCACCTAACAGCTATGTACCAGTTGCAGGAGATCGACCGACCATGGTAACTCAAGGGCAGTGCCAGCTCAGCTCGGTACCTGATGGTGCTAAGCTAATCTGGCACTACCCATGAATTATCATGGTCAATCCATATCCTGCTGTTGTGCATGGGTTAAACATACTATTCCTTTTGAGTAGTGGGGTGAAATTTTTAACAGATGCATTTGATATTTATGCATGCCGTGCACGTAAGAATAGCAAGCACTGTGAAGCTGAGTCTGTAAGGGAATCTGACACGTGGGGGTGTGTGAATAAATCCACACCCCATTCCTGTCAGCTGAGGATATTCCAACCCAGAAACACTCCAACGAGCAACAAGTGTGCACTGATACTTACTGAACTAAACCCTAACTAGCAAAGACCATCAGGCTGACACTGGCCGCAGTCCACCCACAATGCCTGTGCGCGGGCCATCAGCCTGATGACCTTTTGCATAGTGGACCCCACGTCACATACCCAGTGAGAGATTTCTGGCAGAGCTCCAGCTGTTCCAGCAGGTGAGGCAGTAGCTGCATGAGGGTCTCGTCACCGACACAACACTGCACCACGTTCGGCGTCTCATGTGCCCTGGTCATGATCTTCACCCATGACTTGTCAATATTGCTGAAACGCTTCGCTTCCTAGATACATCACACAACAACTTTGATAAGATCACACAACAACTTTGATCTTTGATAAGATCACACAACAACTTTGATAAGATCACACCTTTGATAAGATCACACAACAACTTTGATCTTTGATAAGATCACACAACAACTTTGATAAGATCACACTTGATAAGATCACACAACAACTTTGATAAGTGAACAAACTGCAGATCGCTTAGAGCCGACCCACAGAACTGGGTAAGCGTTTATAATTATTATTTGCATGCACAGACAAGAGAATCAGCTGTGAAAAAAAATGTCTGTGTGCTGGTCTGTGATTTTGGTGGCGTGCTAGTTGACAGCCCAGTTTAATTTTGTAAACTGTTATTTGTGATTGGTTGGGCTTGATGGGTTTCAAGGACAATTAAAATTCAAAGAACGATTAAAGATATGGCTCAGAAACTGTACGGTCCAAAATAACAGACCAGCACACAAGTAATTTTACCTCCGCAATGTGACCCTTTGGCTACCTGTAGCACTTTGTTATCGAGGTGATTCCTGCAGGAATCACCTCGACAACAAGAACTACTGACAACCAAAGGGTTTGAGTAATCTGACCTGCGCTTTACCTTTGGCAGCTGCTTAGCGATATCGCCGCCCACGAAGACGGCTTCAAGGTAAACCCACAGGTTTTGCACCGTCATCCAGTTCTCGATGATCTCTGATGAGTTGGTCAGGTTTGCCACCCAGGTCTGGATATTTTTCTTGAACGGTGCATTGTACCTACATACAAACACAAGAACCACTTGACACCTTCACTCTAAAAATGCAACAAAATGAACAACACCCAAAAGTAAGAGTCTAGATCCTCATGAGCCCATGCTGAATTGTGTGATTCTCTACCAGATAACCATGTCCGCCTGAGGCGTAAGGATATGTAGTCAGTCCAGCAAAAGGCACGGGTCCTCAAGAGCTCCCACAGTTGTGGGGGCTAAAGAGGACCTATGCTTCTTGTCGGGGGTTCATGAGGACCTATGCCTCTTGAATGAATCTGCAATCTGATGCCATAAGAAAGGCGTAAGTTATTTGTTTGTTTCAGTGTCTGTCAAGTGCTGGAACGATTCCCAAGGGTTTGTAATTGATATACTCTAATGCTAGGTTGTAAGGTCTGATCTATCTGTGAAGGTAAATGACAGAAAGTCCATTTTTGGTGAAAAGAGACATTTTCATTGTATTACAATGCAAAATGGACTTGCTGACTTGATTTTGGCACCCTACTAAGGGAACAGATCATGCGACAAAGCTGGCAGGCAAGCTGGAAGAAGCCTCTTCCACATGACACACATACCATAGATTCTGCGCAAGCATTGACAAATCCAGTATTCACATCAGTGAGGGCTTCGAATCTGGTGCCATAAGAAAGGGGTAAGGGGATATAATCGTTAGTTTTCATCCCTACGTCACACGACCAATCTCTTTAGCGCAAACTGTACCAGATGACTGAGCTACAAAAACCTTGGTGGATTTTTTGTAGCCCTCTTTCTGATGCGTCTTGGATGCCAGTTTTATTCTATAAAAGATCACCAGACGTTCTAAAGTACAAAGTTACTTAGTGTTGTTCGAAACAACAGACACACTACTGGAGACGGCAACGTCATGAAAGATTTTAAATTACGTCATAAGTTTATTATGTGTAAATATATATATTCCTTTTGCATCAGTCATGTCTGGCGTGATCCAGGTCGGAAGATTTCTTCTTGATTTCTTTTAACTAAAATAGTGGAGGAATGAAAACAAATACGTTATTGGTAGCAGAGGCTTGCTGCACGGACACTTGTAGGCCTTTGGGAGGTCAAAGGAACCATTGTACCCCTCAGGCCTTCGGCCCTTAGGCCTACAAGGGTCCGTGTAGCAAACCCTTGCGACCAATAACTTATATTGTTTGCATGTTTGTCCATACCGAGTGATTTCCCTTGATACGTACACTCTTTCACATGGCCAAGATCAAGATCTAAAGTGTTACGGACAATGTGTGAATTCTGACCTGTTGCTAAGCAGCGAGCCGAGGACCATGAGGGAGTCCTCCATGAGCGAGACAATCTCGGTGGTCGTGTCACCACGCAGCAGCAGCTCACCGCGGCTCTTGAAAGAGCCAAATGCAAACTCCTGGTTGCTCCAGTCAGCGATCACCTGCTTCAGTTTAGCCTCGATATCCTTCTCCTTCACGGCACTGATGCAGATGTCCTGAAACATAGAGCATGACACTGATATGCCTAACCTCTTCACTGTCCAGAAATACTGAATACTACCCACATCACACAACTGCGAGGTATAGATCCTCATGAGCCCCCACTGTTGTGGGGGCTCATGAGGATCTATGCCTCTTGCTGAAACCACTTTGCATCCATGTTCCTTGGGAATCTCTGACTTATTTAAAATATTTCAAAAACATAACCTGTGTTCACAATGCAATTAGAGACCACCATTTAGTTGGCTGCAGCCACTTAAATGATTTAGCCCCGAGTCCCTACAGCAGGAGATTGATTGACCATGATAATTCAAGGGTAGTGCCAGATTAGCACTACCCTTGAATCATGGTCAATCCACCCCCTGCAAATGGTACATAGTCTTTAAGTAACACTTCCAAAAGTTGGGAAATGCACCCGAGGGGCTAAAAGGGTTAAATGATGGTCTTTATTGACAGATGACACTTTTCCCAACAAATTTCTTGTCATGACACAGGTTTATTTTTCCTATTTTTGTAGGGGAGTTAAATTTAGAGGAGTGACAGGGATCGGTTAGTCACCGGGTAAAAGCATAGGGCACAAAGAATAGGTGAGTTGCTTGGCCTTTACACGAGGAATTGCTGCCAGGCAAGATGCGAAGGTCGGTGTGTGATGCACGTGATTGCTCTGCGCGATCAGGTGGTTACTGATCCGCAGGAACTGACACCACACTTTTTTCTGAGCACAAGGTTTTGCTAAACCGTACTATACATCCAAATTGTTAGTCGCTTCCAAGCAGCAGTCTCTGAGGGAGGTTTTTGCGGGGGTGGCTAGCCATGTGCTGCAATCCTCAAATAGCCATGAAGTACCCAACGGAGAAAGAAACACGCTTAGAAAAGACGGGTACAACACAATTTATTAATATTTCGGGTAAATACCCTTTGTCAAAATAGACAAGTTGCCACATTCCTTCTGCGAATGAAGATAAGTAGCGGCTAATCTCTCTGTTTGTTTGTCTATTTTGACAAAGAGTATTTACCCGAAATATTAATAAATTGTGTTGTACCCGTCTTTTCTAAGCGTGTTTCTTTCTCCGTTGGGTACTTCTTTGCATTTTACGCACTTGGCAGTCACCTTTTTGGTCTGGATTGCTCAAATAGCCATGTTGTCCTTCTGTGACGGCCCTACAATACGGCCCTGATTGCTCCGGAGCCGGTGTCCTAGGAAGAGAGAAACTGCGACGACTGAACCCCTGGCTTGTCTTGTTTGTTTGTCCCCATCCCAGCCATGACATGCATCTAAAGATCTGGATTAGTTACTGTGTGGAAGGGCTGGGTGGTACGGTTGTGAGAGAGGAGGCTGGCTGTGTCACTCCTTGTGGGATTACGACGCCATACCTGAGCGCTGTTGCGAGCGTTGGTGCAGACCCCGTGTGTAGCCCGGGTCAGGTTGTCCCATTTAGTGTTTACTAACTTACTTTAAGTAAAGTCTTGCCAATTGCAAACTGGTAAAAGAACATTGTGAGACTAATTTTGTTTCCTTGTGGTGACAATATTATGAGAGGAACTTTGTCGCAGTGACAGAAATATTGTGTATTTTACTTATTCAAAAGGAGCCATGTGCTATAAAGGACTTTATCGCGGAAGCAAAAGCGTTAATTTAATCTGAGCTTATCATGCTATGTGACTCCCACACACCTATCCTAGCGGATTCTACCTGCTTCACGCGCCATAGTCACTCATGCACACTCATGATGTGATAGACTATAGTGAGAATACATGTGTGTACGTGATATAAGCACTCTCCAGAGAGAGTGTTCTGTCTATTCTTTGCCCACTACACCGCGCGCGCGCCGCATTCAACTCTCTAAGTTGTGAATTATATAAATTGGCTTCTAAATTTTCATTTGTATTTTCTTAAGGATACTTCTTTTATTATATTTTATTTGATGTTATTTTGTATTGTGTATGTTGGATGCTGGGGAGTGTGGATGTGTGTGTGAATGTCATGCGTGAGTGTGGGGTTAGGATTGAGTGAGGATATTTTGGATTATTGTTATTTTTCTATGTAATAAATGTTGTCGTAATTGTTCCTCTGGTGTTTGTGTTAGTGTGGGATGGTTGTACTCCAGTGGTAGCGCTCATAGTTTGCATCCCAGAAGCGGGGGTCATGACATTTCTCTTGAAGACCACTTTTTTTCTTGCAAAAAACTAAAAAAAAAAATGGTTGATCAAAACTGATTCTGCTGTATTCAACATGTTTGGTAGTCACTCTTCAGGTTTTGATTTCGCCAGTGTCTAGTCACCATGCCCACCTCAATTTCCTCCTTGAACTTGAGCAGGGGTGCCTCCAGGATATTGCGCAAGGTGAAGTTCTCGCCCTCAATGTCGAAGATGTGTCCAGTGAGGTCCGCAATGCGCTGCCAGTGGCGTGGCTTCATGGCTTTGTTGGCCATCAGCTCCAGAAGAGGAACCATCTCGTTGAAGTCATCAATTGTCTTCTTCAGGTCCTCAAAGGCTGGCCAGTCTTTCAGCGCCTTGGGAAGCTTCCGACACCTGTGGAAAAGACATAAGGCATCCTAATATGACCGCAGTCCTTAAATCATAAGCTAACTGGCAATGCTGCTATCATTCAGGAAAGGTGTGGTTTGGTGAAAAGAGCAAACCACCTGGGAATGCACTGAGAATTTTTCACCCTCAAAAACCTACCAAGTCAGAAGAAGGTCACTGGCCTGACATAGGATGCAGCTGGCATACACGCAGCCATGCGCGGGCTGCGCATGGCTGTGTGGGCCAACTGTGGCCTACGTCCACCCAATGACCTTATGTGCCCTTGTGTGCTCAAGGTAATAGGATCATTCCCAGGGAAATCACAGACCAGAGAACAACCCAACTTGCACAAAGTCATCGGGCTGACACTGGCACCTTTGGCCAATGGCGGCCCAATGACCTTGTGTGCATTGGGTATGCATAATATCTGGATTTGAGTTCAGAAATCAGTCATGTGCACCTGCAGAAGCAAGTGAACTCTGCAACACCAACCTGTTCTGGAAGTCCTGAAGCTCAGTGTTGATCTTGTCGATGTTGACATCCTGCCACAGGATGTCGTAGTAGCCGTTGACAGTGTCAATGACGCTGTTGTACAGGCCGTACAGCTTCTGTAGCAGGTTGAGTTCCTTCTTGATCTGCATGAGGCGGGCGTACTCGGTCACCTGCAGCCCAAACAGGTCTTCGCCGCCAGTGTAGGTCGTGTGCTTGCGGATGAGGGTGTCAAACGTGTTCTGGTAGATGATCAACCTGTCAGACGCCTCCCGAGGTTGTACACCCGCTACCATGGGACCAGACTGTGAACAGACAGCAGGTGACAAGGTCAGAGTCACAGGCCACAAAGATGGACGTCAAATCACAAACTAAATAACTACCATGGCCTTGACCTAACCCATTAAACCGCAAGGCTGAATTTAGAAAGTGCCACCTAACTACTATGTACCAGATGCATGAGATGGATCAACCATGATAATCAAAGGGTAGTGCCAGATTAGCTTGGCACCATCAGGTGCCAAGCTAATCTGGCACTACCCTTGAATTATTATGGTTGACCCATCTTCTGGTGTGGTGTGTCAGGGGCTAAAATAATGGTTTAACTCCTTCCTTTGCTGCTAGAACTGATGTCTCTGATACCATCACTGACACTCTGCTGATAAGCCTGTCTACTTCAGGCAGACAAATATGAACGATGATGGCAAGAGGCTTATAGAGCCCCTTCAACTTCAGAGGACCATAAAGTTGTACAAACAGATGAATCAACAGATAAACAAACAAATGCATAAATAAATAAACAAAGAAAGACACAAACGCACAAAGACAGAACAGTGCCCCCTCAACTTCAGTGATTCATAAAGATGTATACATAGAAAAAAATCAACAGACAAACCAGTAGCTAAGCCAACCCAACAAAAACATAGAGAAATAAACAAACAAACACACAAAGATAGAAATAGTGAATTACCCTTTCCTGCCGGAATCACCTCGACCAGAATTGCTACCCACACCCGAAGGGTTAACATGATGTATCCGTTGCACTTACATTGTCATAACTGCTGTAGAAGTCATCGCAGTCATGGATGAAGACCTTGACGTTCTCAATGAGCTCCTGCTTGAACTGGGGCTGGATGGCCAGGAGATGTGTCTGCACCTCCGCCGACTGTGCGTTCAGTCTCTCCCATGAATAACGCAGAGTGTCACAGCGCTCTGCCTCTTCTCGCACAAGCGGCAGTTCATGCTTGTTCAGCATGGCGTAGGACTCCTGATGGTATACAAGGTTTGAATATATGAACTGAGTTCCAATATATGTAATTACAAATGCTACAGTTCATGAGTCTAGCTGTTGGAGAGTTTGTTACCTTTTGAGTTGGATTCACATTTTTAATCCATGTTCTGACATGTGTAGGCAACAATGCCTTGGTCACATGACTCTTTGTCCTTTTCCTGCTGCTATTTTTGAGTTTAGCAGCTGTTTTTGTTTCCTGTATTTATCAGTACAACTGGATGAACCAGGTGCCAAAGTAATATGCGTATGACCCTTGAACTATCACAGTTGATTCTTCTCCCATAGCTGCAGCTGACAAAGAAAGAAGAGTACCTTAACCCATTTAACCCAAAGGCCACATTTCCCAAATTGTGAAGGTGTCACCCGAAGACTATGTACCAGTTGCAGGAGATGGCTCGACAATGATAATTCAAGGGTAAAGCCAGAATAGCTTTGGTGCCATCAGGCGCCAAAGCGATTCTGGCATTACCCTTGAATTATCATGATTGAGCCGTCTCCTGCTGTAGTGCAACGGGGCTGAATGGGTCAAGCCTTTGACTGTCGGTAGTGCTTTTTGTCACAATGCTTCCTGCAGGAATCACTGCAGCTAAAAGTGCTACCGACAGCCAAAGGTTAGTTAGTTAGTTATTGGGGTTTAAAACCGAGGAGGCGACTAAAGCCATCTCACAGCGAGAAGGGTAAAAGTCTGGTCAGCCTGATTAAGAGAAAGGTCTTACAACATTATGTAAATACAGTTTAAAAGTAATCGGATAAAAGTCACACAGGTCAATCGTACATGTCTACAGACTTTGGAAGTTCATAAAAACAGTCAGATTTATATAGACTACAGAGACTTACATTTTGTAAAACAAATTGGCTTCCTTTAGAAAGCTGAAGATTTTGTCTGGGGTAACGTACCAAAACAAAACCTTCAGAGTCTGGTATAGTGTGTTTCCACCTTATATTGATTAGGTCAGCATGATGTCAAGAAGTGCTTCACCGATAACGGCTCATCACCTGCGAAGCACCAGACAGGCAAAGGGCTGACCACCCTGTGCATGCACAAGAGTCACGTGGCTGTCACCCACCTCGATGGGCCCAATACCCATGTCAATGCGGATCTCGTGTTCGCGGATGTCCTTGAGGGCGGCCATGGCAAATCGGATGTCATCCAGATCCTTGATGGGTCGCGAGAGGCGTTTCTGTAGGTCTTCCATGAAGGTGAAGATCTCCTCCATCATGGTGCTGTACTTCTTGTTGCATGCCTTGCCATAGTGCAAGCGCCACGCCTTGGTCTCTGTTGTCAGACCCAGCTTCAGCATCTCTGTGGGGAAAAAAAGTGATCATCATAGCTGCCAACCTTGAGGCAACAAAAATCCTGAGCTGCGGCCTCCACGACGCTAGCCCTTGCTTCCAGGTGCCGAAAAATCAAACAACGGGGAGGGGGGGGGGGGGGGGAGTATGCACCTTGCTCCAGCCGAATAATCAAACACAGTGCGCGTTAGCCCGCCTAGGTTTACTGTGCAGCGATGTTTATGTCTGCCCAGCACATTTTACAAAAGGCAAAGTGTTAGCCCTTTCTCGATTCGTCGATGCAAGGAACGCTTGTAGTCTGGATGGAACTTCACCAACCACTTCTTCTTCTTTGGAGGCATCATTTTGTTGAAAATCGAAAATAACACTTGTGAAAATCGCTAAGCATGTGCTCCAGACCAGGGCAATTTCGAAGGAACCGGAACAAACACAGAATGGATGCAAATTTGCTGCGCATGCGTAATCAAGACTGGCTGTGGGTCCCACGAAAGCTTAGCGATACAGTATAGCGGCAGGCTCTCAACTACAGGCGCTTGACCGGGAACGGTACGCCAAAATGTCTCGAATTTTAAAACAAAGCTTGAAAATCTGAAAATCAGGAAAAATGTACAAAAAAACTGGAAAATCGGGACTTGAAAAAAAATCGGGAAATTCCCGAAAAAATCGGGAGGGTTGGCAGCTATGGATCATGAAATGAAATAAAGGATTTTTCTGCTCCTTTTCTCCTTTGTATCTAGGAGAGCTCCACTGATGCATACCAGGGGCAGTAGAAAACCTGTGTTACATGGATGCATGGCATTGAAAAATAAAGATTGGAAGAGTCTTAATTGAGGCAGGAAAACGGTAAGAACTCGGTATCAGCAAATTTTGGCAACCAAAAGCCACCCTGAAGCAGATCACCTTAACCCCCTTCCCTGCTCAGAAAAAGTGAAACGACCCAACTGCAAGAGGCATAGATTCTCATGAGCCCCCGCAGTCGCGGGGGCTCATGAGAATCTATGCCTCTTGCTGTGGGGGCTCATGAGAATCTATGCCTCTTGCTGTCTCTGCTGACTCCACAGGGACAGCGTGGGGCTATTTGGCATTGAATTAATAAAGGTTGCAGAAACAGTCTGCAGCAACTGGCAGTGAAGAGGTTAACTACAGCAGCGTACCTGTATAGAGAGCAATGGGCCCCGCGTTGTAGTACTCTGGGAATGCCATGATCTCCACCTCCAGCTGCTCATAATGGCGGATCTGGGCCTCAAACTCGGACAGCTTGGGATCATCCTTTAGGAATGCTTCCATCTCTGCCTCCCGGTCCTTCTCCCAGATGGCATTGTACTGGGCAAACTGCTCGAGAGCTGTCGTCACCTCCTAATGTGAAAATACAGTCTATTTAGTCCTGTGGTGAATAATATACCAAGGGGAATTACTCAGTGCTGGACAGACAAACAGTTAGATCCCCTGCCCCCACCTATCAGGCACCCAATTGCCAGCCCACAGAACAAGATGATCATATACATCCCTTGGAGGTATAGAACAAGACTATCATGTACACCCCTTCGAAGTATATGATTGTTTTGTTCTATACCTGTGTATTTTTCTGTGGGCTGGCGATTGGGTGCCTGATAGGCGGGGGCAGGGGATCTAACTGTTTGTCCAGCGCTGAGTAATTCCCCTTGGTATATGTACAGTTGTACCAGCGCTAGCCTCACCTATCTGGTTTGTGACTGTTGAATAAGATTTAATTGGTTTGCACTTTGCCGCATGTCCCAACAATAGCATGGACTCACTTGGGACATCTCTATGGTTGACTGAGCCCTTAACTCATTTAATCCTGATGTCACATTTCTCAATTTTAGAGGTGTAGCTTAACAACTATGTACCAGTTCCAGGAGATGGATGGACCATGATCATTTAAGAATAGTGCCATATTTGCTAATCTGGCATGACCCTGGAATGATCATGGTCGATCCATCTCCTGCTGTAGAGCGTAATGGGTCAAGGGTGGTGCCAGAATACATTGGCGATTAGTAACATCAAAATATTCTGGCACTACCCTTGAAATATCATGGGTGATCTGTCTCCTTCTGTATGCCAGAATACCATGGCACTTAGCACCAATTTATTCTGGCACTGCCCTTGAACTATAACAACAGATCTGTCTCAGGGCTGTGTACAAGCAGACCTGGTGCTGACAGCCACTGCCACAACCATCCGCAAAAATGAGTTTTTCTCTAAAATGTATTTTTTAGAAAAATACTTACTGATGGCACTACTATATGGAAGATACCCTTTAGCTTACTGATTTCAGCCTAAGCATAAGTTGTGTCACCTGCACAACTGGGGAGGAGACACCGGGGATCCATGCCTAGGAGCCCCAGGTGGCCTTCCCTTCCCTCCCTATCCGGTCGTGTTGGGCGGAAGCCCGCCAGTTTTACACTTAGTCGAAAGGTGGCAAGCGGGGCAGGAGGGAGGGTCCTCCGAGTAATGCCATCAGTAAGTATTTTTCGAAAAAATACATTTTAGAGAAAAATTCATTTGTTTTCTCAAAACACATTACCGATGGCATTACTATGTGGAAAAATAGCGAAGAGGAGGAGGGTGCCGCCCCCTACCACCCTGCGAATTATAAGCCCCGAAGGCCCCCAACGGAGCACTCCCGACGATTTCAACTAAAAGTGACCTAGGGTGCCTGTGGCGCGAGGAGAGAGTGCTGGGTCGCTGACATGTCCCCGACCAGGGCCAGGGAGGCACGCTGGCCGGATAGGTTGCGGAGGTAGAAGCTGGCGAAGGTGGAGTCGGCCCACCAGCCTTCCGCCGCCACAATGTCTTGAACGGAGCAGTTGCGGTCAAAAGCCACATTGGTGGCTACTGCTCTCACTTTGTGCGCCCAGCTATGCAGCCTCTTATCCCGGTCAGGGGAGGGGTCTTGTAGGCCAACCGAATGACCCACCGCAGCCAGGACGAAATCGTCTGTGCTGAGATATCAGGCCTGCCCGGTGATAGTGGCAGGAGGAGGCAGGTGCGCCCCTGACGGCGCGGCTTTGTGCGATGCAGGTAAATCTTAGCGCCCGGACCGAGTCCTGTTGGCGTGACCCGCGGGACTGATCCGTACCTCTGAGCGGACGGATGGTGAGCACCTGGGGAGCAGCTGAGGGAGGCCGGTTCTTGGCCAGAAAGGATGGGTCGGTGAGGAGCTGCACCCAGCCATCGGACCTAAACTGCAAACAGGTGGGACGCACCAAGAGTGCATGTAGCTCGCTCACGCGAGGGCCAGGAGGAACACGTTTTCCGGGTCAGGTCGGAGAATCGTGCCATGGGCAGGGGTTCGAAGCGATCCGAGTTTAACCAAGTCAGCACCCAGGCAAGATCCCAACGAGGGATGAGCCAATGGGAGACTGGCCGTTGGAGCTCAAAGTGGGCTATAAGGTCCAAGAGGTCCTTGCAAGCGCCCGGACCTGGGAGACCCAGGTGGCGGCAAGTGTCCACAATCATGTCCTGGTAACCCTTGATGGTAATTGGCGCTAAGCCCTGATCGGCGAAGAGCCCCAGGAAGAACTCCGCCAGAGGGGTAGTCAGATCCGTGGGGTGGGGTGGGGGGCGAGCCGCTGGGCGGCGCACCAGGACTGGAAGACCTGCCATTTCCCTTCGTAGACATTTCTGGAAGAAAGTCTGCGGGCTGCTGTGATTGCCTCCACCGCCACACCTAAGAAACCTCTACCAGCGAAGGCTTGCCGGACAACCTCTAAGCGTGTAGGAGGAGCCACTCCAGGCATGGGTGGAAGAGAGCCTGTCGGGGCTGCTTGAGCACCGAGGGCGGGATGGGGAGCTCCAGGGGTGGGTCCGTCGCTAGAGCAAGGAGGACTGTGGTCCAGCTCTTGGCCCAACTGAAGGGGGCCACCAGAAGGAGAACCGCAGAAGAACCCTGAAGTTTCCGCAGGATCTTGGGCATAAGCGACCAACCCGTCCCAAGGGATGCAGAGCACGTCCACAGCCCAGGCAAGGGGTCTGGCACGGACGAGACAAAGAGCGGGAGCTGTGTGTTCCACCTGGTGGCGAAGAGGTCAATTAGCAGTGTCTCCCACCGCGCGCAGATCAGGCGAAATATGTCCAGGCGCAGGGACCACTCCGTGTGGAGGAGCTGGCCGCGCCGGGAAAGGGAGTCTGTGATGACGTTCAGGCGGCCCGGGTTGTGGCAGGCCTGGACAGCAATGTCACGGTCCCTGCACCAGAGCAGGAGATGGTAAGGGAGGATGCACAGTGAGGGCGAGCGAGTGCCCCCCTGGTTCTGTATGTAGGCCACCACCGTCGTGTTGTCTGAGAGAACTAGGACCTCCTGGTGTCCCAGTGTCTCCCGCCAGGCGATGAGGGTTAACCTTCAATTCCAGCCAGTTGATATGCTTGCCGGTGAGTTCCCGGGGCCAGAGGCCCGAGGCAGAGACGAACTTCAGAAGCAGGGGCGCTCCCCAACCCGGCTGGCTTGCATTGGTGCAGATGGACCACCGGGGCGGGGGGGGGGGGGGGGGGAGGGGGGGGGAGTGCAGGGGCACGCCCGTCGCCAACCACAACAGGTCCGTCCACCGCTGGAGGTGTGGTCGGACCAGAGGAAGAACGGGGACCGGGTCCGCCAGCCCGCCGGAGGACGGGCGCCAGTGCAGAAGAAGGTGAAGCTGCAGTGGGTAGGCGTAGGGTAACAGATCCGCTGCCGCACTGAGGAGTCCCAGGAGCTGTAGCCAGACTCTGGTCGGGAAGAAGTCCCTAGTTCCATCTGATGAGTGAGCTCGGCGATCTTCTCCCGCCGCGCCACTTTGAGCCACACCAGGCTGTGGTCGGTCAGGAATTCCATGCACAAGTGGATGAACCTGCGCGACGGCATGAGCTCCGACTTGCCCGGTTTGACTAGAAAACCGAGCTGGCGGAGAAGGAAGAGGAGAGAGTCCCTGTTCACTTCCAGGGCCCCGGCGATCTAGTTACGAAGGAGCAGATCGTCAAGGTAATTGGAGGCCGGGCTCAAGGACCGCTGCTGGAACTTGGCCACCACCGCTTCAAGGAGCCTCGTGAAGACCCAGTGGCTGATGTTGAGGCCGCAGGGTAGGGCTTGGAACTGGTACACAACCCCGCGAAAGGTGAAGCGCAGATATCGGCAGGAGGCCGGTGAATGGGGACATGTAGATACACATCCGCCAAATCGAGGCTGATCGCGAAGTCCATCGGCCAGACCGCTGAGTGAAGGACCCTGGCTGTCTCCATCCCAAAGTGTGGCGTGGAAATGTACTTGTTTAGCACCGACAGGTCGAAGACTGGGCGGCACTTACCGCCGGGCTTGGGGACGACAAACAGAATGGCTGTAGAAGGCCAGGGAGTCGTGATGGGAGACTACCTCTGTGGCCGTCTGGCGGAGCAAGGCACCAACCTCTCCGAGAAGGGCGTCTGCCTAGAGTGGGTCACCTGGGAACTGGGTCCAGAGGGGGGACCATCGCAGAGGCGGCGGGAACTGGAAGGAGATCTGAAGGCCTTTGGAAATGGTCAAGAGGATCCTGGGAACAGCGAGCGCCAAGCTTCGCTGTGAAGGGCCGGCCGCCTGCTGACTGGCGCGACCCACAGCCTTGCGGGAAGTGAGAAAGCGGGAGGCGGAGGGAGCAGCGACAGGCCGGGGCCACAGGTCCTTGAACGCCTCCAAGACAGTCTGTCACGTGTCCCCAAAGAGCTGCGAGCCCCCAAGCAGGGCCTGGCAGAGCTCAGACTTCACTGACTTGGGAAGATCCGCACAGTAGCGACGTAGGGTGTCTCGGCACCAGAGGTCACAGTTGGCCACCGCCGCCATGGCGGTAGTTGACGAGTGATAGGCGGCCCGGAAAGCTGCAACCAAGACGGAATGGATGCCATGGAGTGGGGGCGAGGCTGCCAGGTCCCAGGTGTCCTCCAAACATCACAGCACTGCCTTGCGTCGCCAGTTCCAAAAACCTGGAGCAGGCCAGGGAGTTGCGAAGGTTGGTCGCGATCTTGTCCAGGGCACGAGGACAACCGTGCTGGAGCGACCTGCGCCCCCCCACCTGAGTCAACACTGATGGATCCAGTGCAGGGAGAGGCATGGAGAAGGCATGGAAATGCCTGGCATACCACTCCTGGCGAAAGCTCATGTTGATACCGGCGGGCCACCGGGAGTCCACGAAGAAGCCGTTGTCGCTGAAGCAGTCCTGGCGAAGAGCCGGTCTCTTGAGGGGGGGGGGGTGGGGGGTGGGACAGAGGGCAGAAGTCAGGCGGGAAGACGGAGGAGATAAGGCGGGCCGCCTTCTCAAGGGAGCAAACGTCCTGGGAGCCAAGCGTAAGCCAGTCTGCCGGGGAAGATGAAGAAGAGGAAGAATCAGCCGACTGGGCGACGGGAGATCCGGCAGGGGAGTCCCGAAGGAAAATCGCCAAAGCGAAGTCTCCTGGATGCAGGCGGAGGGCGTCGGGGTCGACGGCCGGGGACCACCTGTCCTGCGGCACCCAGAAAAAGGCAACCGACTCCGGGAATGAGGGCCAGCCAAAAGGGCCGGCAACGGGCCGTGGCACGAGCGCGGAGCAGGGGGGGGGGGGGGGCGCACGTGAAGCCCGAGATGAAGGGCGCCACAGGGAGGTGGAGGGGCGCCGGCCACGTGGGGAGCGGAGGACCGAGCGCGAAAGACGAAGGCCGGAGGCGCGGGCGGGCTCCAGAAGGCCACCGCTCCCCAAGGGTCGGGGAGACAGGGGACTAGCCGGGAAGTCCGTGACGCGCGGTCGGTGGGAGGACCGCAGAAGCTGCGGGCCACGCTCGCAACGAAGGAGCGGGGGGGCAGCGACCTTAAATCTCGCCAGTCCCATCCAGACGCAGTGGAGCAGGGGGGGTGGAGGGGGGGGGGGGAGTGACCGAGTCTCGCCAGCCCCGCTCGGATGAATTGGAACAGGGGGGGGGGGGGGGGGGGGGGAAAGTAAGGCTCGCTAGCCAGGCTCGGAAGGATTGGAGCGCGGGGAAAGCGCGACCGAGTCTCGCTGGCCCTGCTCGGACTGCTCGGACAAATCGGGGGGAGGAGGGGGGGGGGGGGCTCACAGCATAGCTAGGGCTTGCTGGCCACGCTCGAACGGGTCGGAGCGGCGGGGACGTATGCGAAGCTTGCTGGCCCCGCTCGGGCGAATCGGAGCGGTGGGAGGGAGGGGGGGGGAGCATATCTAGGGCTCGCCGGCCACGCTCGGTCAGATCGGAGTGTGGCCCCCCCCCACCCCCCCGCCCAGTTGAATCGGAGCGAGGGGGAGGGGGGGGGCAAACGTAAGGCTTCCTGGCACTGCTCGGAAGAATCGGAGCGGGGGGGGGGGGGGGGGGGGGGAGCAAATCTAGGGCTCGCCGGCCACACTCGGACGTATCGGAGTGTGGGGGATCGCGACTGAATCTCGCCGGCCCCACCCAGATGAATTGGAGCCGTGGAGGAGGGGGGGGGGGGAGGGCGGGCGGGCGTAAGTAAGGCTCGCTGGCACCGCTCAGAATAATCGGAGTGGGGGGGGGGGGGGGAAGCAATTCTAGGGCTCGCCGGCCACGCTCAGACGGATTGGAGCGTGGGGGACCGAGTCCTCCCGGCCCCGCCCAGATGAAACAGAGTGGGGGGACGAACGTAAGGCTCGCCGGTCCCACTCGGACGAATTGGAGCGGGAAGGGAGCATATTTAAGTCTCGCCTGCCCCGCTCAGAAGCCTCGGAGTGGGGGGTGGGGGGGGGTGGGGGGGGGAGGGGAGCGTCTCTGAAGCTCACCGGCCCCGCTCGGACAACCTCAGAGCAGGGGGCGGGGAGTGTCTCTAAAGCATGCGTAGAAAGAACGCACTTACCTGGGGGCACCAAGGCCCGAACGACGGAACGCAGGGGAGCCGGAAGAGCCGCCGCACCGACGACATCTGAGCTGGCGCGCCACAGAGGTCCCGTAGAGAGCGGGGGCACTGGGGGAGGCCACTGGGGCCAGGAAGGACTCTCCAGCTGGTAGAAATCCCAGAGCTGAGACCAACGCTCTTCTCCCCACGAGGCACAAATGTCACACGTCCAACCGGAAGCACAGCCCGAGCATGGGAGGCAGACTTTGTGGGCGTCCGTGGGCCACTGAAAGTCTCCAGCAGCGAAGGCAGGTCTTCATTCACGCACTCGCCATAACACCCAGTCACTTCCCCCGAGGAAGGCACAAATTCCCAACAAGCACGCTAGCCGGTGCCAACGTAAGAGTCGAGGCACAAAGAACCACAAAGTCCGAGATGAAGGAGGACCATACACAGCCGCAAATGCTTTTTGTCTAATACAACCGCACACGGTCGAGCTAAGGGTAAAACTGGTGGGCTTCCGCCCAACATATGACCGGATAGGGGGGGGGGGGGGGGGAAGGGGAGGCCACCCGGGGCTCCTAGGCATAGATCCCAAGTGTCTCCTCCCCAGTTGTGCAGGGGACAAAACTTATGCTTAGGCTGAAATCAGTAGGTTGAAGGGTATCTTCCATATAGTAATGCCATCGGTAATGTATTTTGAGAAAACAAACAACAGCTGACCTTCTTGTTGGAGTTGATTGATGTAGACAGAAGGGAAGCCAGTTTGGCGATCTCCTTGTTGTCGGAGACAGACTTGAAGTAGTTCTTGGCCTGCTGGGTTATGGTGTAGCTGTGGACGGAGACCTCTCCGCTCTCCTTACCCGGCTTCTCTGCAGGGTGCGAGTGTTCTGACAAGGCATTGCTCCCCACGCTCAGCCGCCGTTCACCCATGTGCTCGCCAGCCACTGAGTTGGCTCTCTCTAGTGGTGGCTGTAAGAAATGTGTTTCAGAATATCCCATTTAACCCTGAGGTTTTATTTTGGAGGGGTCATCCAATGACTATGCACCACATCATCAGATGGGTGGACCAGATAATCCAAGGAATGTGCCAGATTAGCTTGGCGTCTATTGGCGCCAAGCTAATTTGCCACGGCCCTTGAATTGTCATGGTCGATCCATCTCCTGCTGCAGAGCATCGGGGATAAATGGGATATAATTTAACTCATTCAGCCCGGACACACCACAGCAAGACATGAATTGAGCATGATAGTTCAAGGGTGGTGCCAGAATAGCTTGGCACCTAGGGGCACCAAGCTATTCTGGCACCACCCTTGAAGTATCATGCTTGATCTGTCTCTAGAATTGCAATACAGTCCTTTAGAGGGCAACTTGACAATCTGGGGATTTCAGTCCTGGGGTACAGTGTGTTAACCACTATATAGTCCTACATGGACAGTGCCTACAGCCACCTAAATGATGGTCTTTAATGATGGGTGATATCTCAAAAGGGTGGTCACTCAGAACAGGTTCTGCTGTATAAAGTGAAATACTACCACCCAAAAACAAAACCTGGACCACCTGTTAACAAACCAGCATTCGAGGCGTGGATACACGGAACTTGATCTATGTGCCACTTGCGTCTTCTATTAATAAAGCCAAAGACATCTGCCTCGCTCTCTACAATGCCCGCAGTGTTGGTTCAATGGACAAACGCTCCGAAATCAGCGAATTCATCGTTGATAATGACCTGGATCAGCTTTTCCTGACCAAGACTTGGCTAAGGCCGACTGGTGACGAAGCTAAGTGTAGAGACCTTACTCCACCAGGTTATGTGGTCAACTCATTCCCTCGTTCTTCTAGAGGAGGCAGAATTGCAGTGGTCTACAGAGACGTTTCTACACCTTTCATCTCCTGCTCCTCGTTTAACTTCACTCACGAGTCCTTCGAGCTTTGCTATGTCAAAATGACTCTTCCACAACGATCACTCCACTTTTTCTGTGTTTACAGACCGCCGCCAAGCCATACGAATAAACTCTCTGACTCAATGTTTATAGATCAGTTTCCAGATCTTCTTGAGCATGTTAATTTACACAGTGGTGATCCTGTTCTCCTGGGCGGTTTTAATTTCCACTCAGGTTAGTGAACACAGCAAAGACTTCCTTCTACAGTATGAAGATTGCTGCATGCAACACCAGTAAGCAACTGTACTCAATGACTGATCAGCTGCTGGGCAAAGTCGTCTTCTCCTCTTTCTAGCATATCCTCCATGACAGAACTTCCATCTTGTTTTTCCACATAATTATTTCATGGACAAAGTCCAAGCCATTCGTGATGATCTGGACTCACAGTCTTTTCAGACATAAACAGTCTCTTCTAATGACTTATGCTTTCGTGGACAGACCATGTCTGTGTTTAGACCCGTCTGCTGTGATGATGTCCACAAGTTGTTAATGAAGATGACCCATAAGTCATGTGAGCTCAATCCACTGTATAACTGTTTAGATAGTTTACTGCCATACGTAACTCACATTGTCAATGATTCGCTTGCATCTGGTATTTTCCCTCCACTGTATAGAAGTGCTGTTGTGAATCCCCTACTGAAAAAAACCCTCATTAGATCACAACGACCTTAAGAATTATAGACCTGTCTTGAACCTACTGTTTCTGTCAAAGGTGATCGAAAAGATTGTGCTTTAGCAACTTTTGGATCACCTGGCCTTGAATAATCTTATGGATCCATTTCAGTCAGCCTACAGATGTTGCCACAGCACTGAAACAGCACTTCTCAGAATCATGAATGACTTGTTACTTGCTCTGGATGATGGTAAGGTGTCAGTGCTCGCTTTACTAGATCTTTCTAGCGCGTTTGACACAATCGACCACACTACTCTGATTAATCGTCTCCAGCTTGTTTTTGGCATTGATGGCACTGCCCTGTCTTGGTTCCACCCTTACATTACTGAGCGATCACAGACTGTGTCTGTTGATGGGCATGTCTCCGCACCTGCCAGCCTCCATTTTGGGGTCCCACAAGGCTCAGGCTTAGGCCCAGTGCTTTTCCTACTGTATAGTATTCCTTTTCCTACTGTATAGCCTTTGTCTAGTATTATTGCTGGACACTGTTTCACATCACGCTTACAGTGATGATACACAGCTGTATAAGTCAGGCAGTGTGAGTCAGGTCAATGAGATCATCACATTGTCACATTGCATCCTTGATGTGAGGCTGTGGATGTCAGAAAACAAGCTCAAACTGAACGAAGGAAAAACGAAGTCTTGCATCGACTATGCGAACTCACTCTTGTCTGGATGCCCGCAGTATCTATTTGATCGGCTCCAGAGAGTCCAAATTCAGCTGCATGTCTGGTCATGAAAGCGAAAAAGTCAGACCATGACTCCCCCATCCTGCATGCTCTCCACTGGTTGCCATGCAGTGAAGGAGAGAGTTAAACACAAAGTCTTGTCCATTTGTCGTTTCCCTTTCTGGTACAGGAACCACTTATCTCTCAAAGCTCTTTCACTGTTATATCTCTTCCAGGCAGTTGCGCAGTTCATCTGACAATAAAATGCTTAGGATTCCTACAGTAAGGACTAAAGAATTAGGGCAGAGATCTTTTTCTTACCAGGGTCCATCAGTCTGGAATGATCTTCCTAAATCCTTGAGACACAGTGAGTCCAGTGCCAGTTTTAAACAGTCTTAAAACCCATCTTTTCCCATCTTGATTATCAGTGTTCATGTATTTAGTCATTTTCTGTTCTTTTGTGTAATTGTACATGTGGTTTTGGTTTTTGTCACTTTCTGTGTAATATTTTTCTTGTTCATATGCACGCCACCTAGAGCATCTTACCATGTATAGGCGCCTTATAAATCCTCTTTATTATTATTATTATTATAATTTTTCATGAAAAAATAAGATGCAACCCTGCTAACCTTGACGATTCGCTTGCGTTCTTTGCTCCACTGGGCCACTCCCTTGCTGACGGACACGATGCTCTGAACGGCCTTGTTCAGTCCCTGCTGCACCTCATCCAATGCAGGCTGCATTACAATATTGGGAATGGTCAGGGTTGCATTGGTACGGAAAAACGGACGGCTGTCTTTCTTGCTGTCACCGTACATCGAGCCTTCACCTGTTTAAAATCAAGAATGAGATGATAAGAATAGACCTTAAAATGTGTACATTGCATTACTCCTTGACACAATGCCCTGCTATTTTTAACCTTTTTGAGCCCCAAAGCCCTACGCCTGGGGTGGATTGACCATGATAATTCAAGAGTAGTGCCAGACTGGTTTGGTGCCTGATGGCATCAAGCTAATCTGGCGCTACCCTTGGCAAATCAACCATGATAATTCAAGGGTAATGCCAGATTAATCTGGCACTACCCTTGAATTATCATGGTCAGTCCACCTCCTAGAACTGGTACAAAGTTGTTAAGTGACACCTACAATTTGGGAAATGTGGCTTTGGCGATAAAATGGGTTAAACTGGCATTACTATGGAACTGTTGTGGCCCATCTATTTCTCACAGCTGGAACTTTTTATCTTTAGAGATGCCTCACAGTTAGTTTTAGATGTGTATGATTTAAATAATGGAAAGTGCCGTCCCTTGTACTGGAATGCAACGAATAGTGAAACAACCTCTTGTTTAATTACAAAATTTCATTCAACCCTTTGATTAATCCAGACCAAAAGGTGACTGCCAAGTGTGTAAAATGCAGAGAAGAACCCAACAGAGAAATCACACACTTATACATCTTACCAATGTAGTGTGCCATAGAACTGGAGGTGATGCGTTTGCGCAGTGACTCCAGCGTGTTCCTGACACAGCGCAGCAATGCATCTAGGTTGCGGTTGTTGAAGTGAATGAGGAGCTCCATGGCTGACTCCTCAATGTTCTCTCGCATCTCCTTCTTCCGCTTGGCGATTGCCATGGCTTTGGATGACACTGGTCGAGACTTGCGGCTGCCGGCCCGTGATGTCGTGCGTGACTCGCCTCGTGCTGTGTCTGCGCCCTCACCTTTGTCCTCCTCACCTGAATGGTTAGAAAATAATATCGTCCATATTTTTGTTACAGGGCTGTTGCATCCACCTGCCATGAAAAGACTATTTTTCGAGCTCTGTTTTTTTTTTCTCAAACTATTAGAACATAAACAGTTACAGCACATGCACACAGTGTTACCTTGACTGGACCAAGGTGGGAGGTAGTGCTTGTGGTGTGGTTAACCCCTTCACGGGTGAGAAAAATTGAACATCACCCAGCTCCAAGGAGCATAGATCCTCATGAGCCCCTGCAGTTGCTAAGGTTCATGAGGATCTATGCCTCTTGCTGAAAGCACTTTGTAAGCCATGTTACTTTGACAGCCATGGATCTTTGACGCTGAACTGACAATGATTTCAATAATGCAATCTGCATCCCCTGTCAGTGAAGGGGTTAAAACGAGATGTTGAGAGCTGGTCTCTCTCATCCTCAGCGCTCTCACTTAACCCCTTCCTTGCCACGGATGCATATTTTGTTTTGGACATTTTTGTTCACTCAAAAACCACAAGCCACAACAGTTTAAGAAACATGGATACACATTGGTCTAGCAAAAGACATAGATTCTCATGAGCCCCCGCCACTGCAGGGGCTCATGAGAATCTATATCTCTTGCAGGTGAACTATGCTCGCTTTTCCTTGGCAGTGAAGAGGTTAACAGCCTCAGTACTGGAAGTTCTGTCTCTCACAAGTTCTGTCAGAGAATCCTTGGACAGGCCTTGACATTACCTGTGTGCTGGTCTGTGGTTATGGACATTACCACCCACGGAACAGACCAGCACAGACTACAGTAAAACCTGTGTCAGAAGACCACCCTGTGGACCATCAAACAGTGGTCGCTTAAGCCTGGTGGTCTCCTTACACAAGGAACAGGAAGAAGCCAATGCGCAAAAGGTCAACAGGCCAACGTCGCTCGCCATTGGCCCATGCACTGTTGTGCGCGAGTCAACTGCAGCTAACATTGGCCCGATGGCCTTTGCACACTGGGAAGATCATAGGACCAAAAATGGGTGGTCTGCATAGGTCGCCTTCTACAGGTGTTCGCTTGGACAGGTTCCACTGTACACCATGGCAGAAGGTACACTGAGACACATCCATAAAACCTCAACCTCACCTTCAGCAGCCTCCTCCTCATCAAATCCAGCATCCTCGTCTTCCGGTTCTTCAGCGGAGGCCTCGGGTGGTTCCACGTCACACAGCATGTTGATGAGCTCATTCGCCGCTTCTTCTACTGTCTGGCTCTTGGTCTGTAGAGTGTGGGCTCCTTTGACACACAGCATCTGCAAAGGAGCAGGCATGAAGCAGTCAATGTGTGAAAAGCTGATGGACTAGAGGTGAAAAACAAATATCATTCCAAGTCTTGAACAGCTGCATACCCAACCTTCTGCCAAATAACAGCTATGTGCAACTGTTCAGCGACTCACACTAATACTTTCTGGGGCAAAGGGTAAAAAATAACTAGAAAAGGACAAAAATGGAAAATCTACACAAAAAGGTTACCTTCAGGGCACGCCAAATTTGAAGCAAATATCTTTCTCACAGATTATGGTTGCCAAAATATGGTTGCCTCAGCTTTGACCTTTGGTTAAAGGTTAGAGCAACATGTGTCGATCAAAACATCTTTTCTTATCAAAGTTTATCATCAGGTCAAGTTTCAGTCATATTGAACCAGTAGATTCAGAGGTGCTGTGCTTAACATATAAAAATGTCTGTTTTTCACCTGTGTGTTTTCGAGGAACTTGTCCACGGTCCACGGTTCATCCTCTGGCAGTTCACACAGTGAGGTGCCGGCCATTTCCTTCAGGATGGCATCAATACGGAACTCAGTCACGTCGTGCACACGGTCCATCAACAGCTCCAACTCACCAAGTGACCAGTACACATCCTGAAAACAGCACATCAATGATCGTCATGTTAACTCTTTATAATGTTAAACAGAAAATTCTGTCATGTTTTGACACTAAAACTTCATAAGTTAGCCCTTTTGTTGAGCATTATTATAAGATGTACTAAGACAATTTAAAAAAAAGATACTGCAAACTGTTAACCCTTTATAAACTGGAGGAGACAGTTGTCCCGATGCGCAAAAGACCATCGGGCTGATGTTGGCCGCCATTGGCCTGTGCGCGGGTGGACACCGGACGACATCAGCCCGATGTGCTTTTCGCGCATTGGATTAAGACTTTACCTTGATGTAGGCCCCAATCTGCGTGGAACTCCAGGACAGGGTGGTCAGTCCAGGCTCTATGACATCATCCACCCTGGCCAGGTGTAGTCCCATCAGCGCCTCAAAGGCCGTGGGGATCTTGGCTCGCACTCGCTTGTTCTCCTCCAGCATCATCTGCAGATGAAACATGATAACGATACTTCAATCTCTCTCCTCCTTGCAGATGAAACATGATAATGATACATTAATCTCTCTGCTCCTTGCAGATGAAACATGACAATGATACTGCAATCTCTCTGCTCCTTGCAGATGAAACATGATGACGATACTTCAATCTCTCTGCTCCTTGCAGATGAAACATGATAATGATACTTTAATCTCTCTGCTCCTTGCAGATGAAACATGACAATGATACTGCAATCTCTCTGCTCCTTGCAGATGAAACATGACAATGATACTTCAATCTCTCTGCTCCTTGCAGATGAAACATGATGACGATACTTCAATCTCTCTGCTCCTTGCAGATGAAATATGATAACGCTCCTTCAATCTCTCTCCTCCTTGCAGATGAAACATGATAACAAAACTTCAATCTCTCTGCTCCTTGCAGATAAAACATGATGACGATACTTCAATCTCTCTGCTCCTTGCAGATGAAACATGTTAACGCAACTTCGATCTCTCTGCTCCTTGCAGATGAAACACGATAACGCTACTTCAATCTCTCTCTCCTCCTTGCAGATGAAACATGATAACGATACTTCAATCTCTCTGCTCCTTGCAGATGAAACATGATAACGATACTTCAATCTCTCTGCTCCTTGCAGATGAAATATGATAACGCTACTTCAGTCTCTCTCCTCCTTGCAGATGAAACATGACAACGATACTGCAATCTCTCTGCTCCTTGCAGATGAAACATGATGACGATACTTCAATCTCTCTGCTCCTTGCAGATGAAATATGATAACACTACTTCAATCTCTCCTCCTTGCAGATGAAACATGATAACGATACTTCAATCTCTCTGCTCCTTGCAGATGAAACATGATAACGATACTTCAATCTCTCTGCTCCTTGCAGATGAAATATGATAACGCTACTTCAATCTCTCTCCTCCTTGCAGATGAAACACGATAACGCTACTTCAATCTCTCTCCACCTTGCCAGTGGACGTAGACTGCTTTAAAAAAAAAGAAATCATTGTAAATTCAACATCGAAGATCCTTATCCATCAATGGAACATTGATACAAAGTGGCGTCAGCAAGAAGCATAGATCTTCATGTGCCCCCACAACTGCAGGGGTTCATGAGGATCATTGCCTCTTGCAGCTGGACTGTGTTAACATTTCCTTGGCAGTGTATAAAAATCTCTTCTCTCTCTCTCTCTCTCTTGGCTTGACTTCGCGAACGAAGATTCTATAGAGGTTGTCCACGACGTCTGCAGGTCCTAAAGCCTGCGCGGTGGAGCTTTTTGGTGGAGTGCAGTGTGCGCAGTACTGGCCCCACCCTTTAAACCCTTGGTTCGTCTGCCATGGCCTAGCAAGCTGGGACGATGGCATCGAGGTCCTCAGGTCGTTGGTTTAAAAAAAAAAAAAAAAAAAAAAAAAAAAAAAAAAAAAAAAAGAATATATATATATAAAACCATCAAAGAGACACTGCCTGAGGCACACAGATATGAATGAAGTCAGCAAGAGTTAGTTAGTTATTTGGGTTTAATGCTGAGCAGGCAGCTAAGGCCATCTCATGGTAGGGTCAGCAAGAGGCATAGATCCTCATCAGTGGGACCTATGGGATCTGCCTCCATGAAATGAAGATCTATGCCTCTCACATGTGGTGTTACCTGTGCTGCGGCAGTAAAGGGGTTTACAGAAGAAAGATGCTCACAATGAGACTGATATAAATAATGGCAGCAAGAAGCATAGATCCTCATGAGCCCCCGCATCTGCGGGGGCTCATGAGGATCTATGCCTCTTGTATTTGAGTGTTGTATGTGTTTTGCCAGAAAAAAGTTTTAACATAAAAAAAGAGCAGTTAATGTGCTTACAAATAGACAAAAAAGAAGAATGGTGCTTACAATAAGACTATTGTAGAGCGTCTTGTATTCGGACTGGCGGGCACGCATAGTCTTGGCAATGGGCGGGATATCAAGCCCAAGGCGTCCCATGCACTCCGTCTCACGGATCATGGTGAGGATCTGGGTGTCAAAGTTGACAAACAGCTCCTTGGACTCTGGGTGCCGCACCAGGAGGGAGGCTTGTAGCCCTGCCTTGGCTGCCTCCACCTGCACAAAAACATCAGAGCACTGATGTATCACCAAATCACCACTAAGTGCATGTCAACAGCCATGAATGGAAAAAAAAACAATCTGAATATTGTGGAAAATCAGGATAATAAGCAACCCTTTCACTGACAAGAAAAAAGGAACATGATCCAACTGCACGAGACATAGATCCTCATGGGTCCCTGTAGTTGCAGGTGCTCATGAGGACCCATGCCTCTTGCTGACACCACTTTGTATCCATTTTTCTAGGATGACTTGAGCTCTTTGCTGCTGAATTAAAAATTTCAAAAACACAGTCTGCATCCATCGGCAGTGAATGGCTTAACAAAGAATGAAACACACTCCAAATTAACCTAGGGTGAGTTTAGGTCAAAAGGATAACAAGCTGCTGTTCAGAAGACAGTTACCATTGTTACAGATACGTGCGGTATAGGATCGATCCCCACAAGCACCAACTAGTGATAGGTTATAGCGTGATAAAATTCCTAGCATTTGGGCTGCTCGCTGTAGATCATCTCTAGGTACTCTGGCTCTGTGGCTATAGATACACACTTTACTTGGAGATGGCTGCCTTAAGCCCCCCCCCCCCCCTCCCCCCACACACACACACACCGTTCTAACCCCACAGCCGCATTCTCCAAATTTGGAGGTGTCACCCAACAACTATGTACCAGTTCCAGGCGATGGATGGACCATGATAATTCAAGGGTAGCACCAAGCTAATCTGGTACTACCCTTGAATTATCATGGTCCATGCCACCTCCTAAAAGAAAAGCACACACCTGTCTGAGCCATCCACGGTGGTAGAGCATCTCAAACTCCAGAAGGACCTTGGCCAGCTTGTTGAAGTTCTTGATAATCTTCTTGGCCTCAGAAGTCTGCAGGATGGCCGGGTGCTGCTGAAACACCTCCATTGGCTCCTGGATACGACGGAACAGCTGCCGCGCCCACGCAATCTTGCCTGGGGAAGAAAAGAACCAGTAATGAAAGAACACATACTGTTAATAAAAAAATACATTCAAGTCTACAAAACTACTGCCCAATGACCAAAAGGCCATTGCGCCGATGTCAGCACGATGGTCTTTGCGCACTGGGCAATAAGAAATTTTGTGAAATAAACTATTTTGTCTCGAATCACGTCACACATAAAAAACAAGGAACAAGAAGGGGAAACATCAATTTTTGTGACAGTTTTGCCAGATTGACCACTGACACATGACACCAGAGTTATAAGAACATCACCAGAAGGACTGTCTTTCATCAGATGATGAGATCCTACCAGCTAAGGTTTGCTTGCAGTGAATTGGCCTGGCTATTATTAGAGCTGAATGTGTAATGTAGTTGCAAGCTGTTACTTGGCAAGCACAATGGATCCAGAAATTATCTCTTAAGAGAATTACTTAGTGGCAGAGTACAATATACAGAAAAGTTAAAGAGTTAAAACAAAAGAGTTAAATAGAATGTACTTTTATGTATATAACTGTGTGAACAGATGTCTGCACAAAAGCATGGCACTTGCAAATAAGTTTGAATACATCTGAAAATTCCTAAACACCCCTGCCCTATGTTTTGCTATTTGTGAAAATGATTTGAAGCAAACTTGTTGTTCAGACCTGCAACAAAATTGTGGCTTTTGGTCATATCTCATGAAACAGTGTATCGATGATCCCCTCCCACTGATTACCACTATGCTTCTCTTTTTACAGGTGCAGTGCCTACTCAGTTTAAACATGCTGCTGTGACACCACTCTTGAAAAAGCCTGGACTCCACCCAAACAACTTGAAACATTTTAGACCTGTCTCTAACCTTCCGTTTATTTCAAAGATTTTGAAGAAGGTTGTTTTGAAACAGCTACAAAGCCATTTGTCTGGAAACGGTCTTTTAGAAAGGCATCAGTTGGCATACATAAAGGATCACAGCACGGAGACTGCTGTGCTGAGTGTCCTGGATGGTCTGCTAGTATTGTAGTAAAGGCAGACCAGAGACTCATTGCTCTGCTGGACCTAAGTGCAGCATTGGACAAGCTCGATCGTTCTGTTTTGCTGAAGAGGTTAGAGGCGACCTTTGGCACCCGTGGTAATGCCCTGGCCTGGTTCACTTCATACATTAAAGATCGTTCTCTGGCTGTTATTGTTAATGGCCAGCTATCTGCTTCTAGTCTTTTGTTGTGTGGAGTCCCTCAGAGCTCTGTATTAGGGCCTGTTTTGTTCACTTTGTATTCACAACCTCTGTCTGATGTAATTGCTGCCCATGAGTGTGATTTTCACAAGTATGCTGATGATACTGAAATGTCAAAAAGTAGCGCGCCTAGCCATTTCAGCTCCGCTAAGATGAGCATACAGTGTTGTATAGACGACATCCTGTCCTGGATGACGAGCAACAAAGTTAAGCTTAACACTGACAAAACCGAAGTCATGCCTGCTGGCTCTCAGTCTCGCCTTAGCCTGATTGACAGTGAGTTCGCAAACATTGGTGGCTGCAGCGTTCGCTTCCAGAACTGTGTCAAATATCTGGGTGTGAAAATTTATTTGACGCTCTCCATGCATGATCATATCAGTAGCGTCTGCCGGGCTGGTTTCCTTGAGTTATGCAGAATTTCTTCCCTCAGACCCTATCTCATAGAAAGTGCGGCTTCAAGACTTGTAAATGCATTCATTACATCCAGGCTCGATTATTGCAATTCTGTACTGGCAGGTTTACCGGCAGACTCACGCTTGCAGATGATGCAAAACAATGCGGCGCGTCTCATCATGAAGAAACGAAAGAGAGACCACGTTACGCCTCTGCTGAAGCAGCTGCACTGGCTGCCCATGAAATTCCGCTGCCAGTACAAGATTGCAATTTTTGCCTATCAGCATTTTGACGGATCTCTCCCGGCGTACCGTTCTGCCAAGCTGTCTGTTTATCAGCCATCACGCACCCTCCGTTCCTCCAGTGAAAAACGTTAAAAAAATCCTGAAGCTTAACATGAAGAATGTCGGGGAGCGTTCTTTCACCTTTTTATTCCCAAGTGTGTGGAACTCACTGCCAATTGAAATGCAGAATCTGCCCACATTGTCACAGTCCAAAGCTCACTTAAAGACTTTTCTGTTGGGCATTTAACATTTAGCTCACCTCTAGCTAACTGTTGGCTGCCTTTTTTCTTCTTTTCTGATTATCGAGGGAAGTGGATGTAAGGTGGTGGGAAGAGATGGGGTGGGTTAAAGTAGTGTATAATCATGCGTGTGTCTGAGAGAGAGTGTGCTGTTGTGCATGCGCAGCGAGTCCAGTGTTTCCCTGGAGAACAGCGCTATATACAAGAACTATTTATTATTATTATTATATCTTGATTATCACCTGAATAAACAAGAGGCATCAGCCTCTCATGTGTTCTGGCAACACTACTGATCCAACCACAAGTCATCATTTTGTCCCAAGTCAAACAACTGTGGCTGTGTTTCCATACTTTTACACAAAAGTGGCACGGTAGGTGACACAGCAGAAAAGTATCTGAGCAGCAGGCGGGAAACTGCTTTGCATGCTTTCCATACAATGGCGTTACAGTCACACCACTATTTAAGCTGTTTAGATTGTTGCTTCTTTCACATAAAAAATGCAGCCAAATCACCTTTGAATCGCTCCATGGGATAATAATAATAAATAATAATAATAATAAATAATAATGAGCATTTATATCACGCTGAATCCCCAGGAGCAGTGGGCTCTAAGTGTGTTACAAAAACATGTATATATGCAGAATCTCACTGGATTTTAAAAAAAGTTTAATCTACGCACACACATACAACTAAAACACACATAACAAAACCACTGGCAATCACAAGTGAAATGCATTTTGATGATGCTGATGCGCCACCACGAAGGTGCTACATGGTCAACAAAGGGAAGACCTAAGATCAAGGCCTCCATGATGGTGCTAAAGGGTCAGCAAAAGGAGGACCTAAGATCAAAGCCACCATGATGGAGCTACAAAGTCAACAGAAGGAGGACACAAGATCAGTACAACCACGATGGTGCTACATGGTCAACAAATAGATGACCTGTGATCATCCGAGCCACCAAATGGTCAATAAACTAAGGATGTAAAGATCAAAGCCACCAAGATGGTCCTACACGGTCAACAAAAGGAAGACCGAGGTAATAAATGCCATCATGATGGTGCTAAGTGAGGCATCCTAAGCCACAGAAATATGTATGCAGACCAGACCATTATTACACACACGCACACACAATCTGTGGATTAATGGTATGCAAGCTGAAAAATATAGGTTTTAAGTTGGGTCTTAAAGACATCGATGTTTTCAGCATTCCGGAGGTGTTGGGGAAGGAAGTTCCAGACAACAGGGGCTTGATACCGGCATGTCCGGCAGCCAAACCGCTTGCAGGAGAAGCTGGGGACATGGAAACGCTTCTCAGAGCAGGAACGAAGGGAACGGGAGGGCTGATAGATGTTGAGGAGGGATGAGAGGTAAGGCGGTAAGAATCCATCAAAGCAGCGAAAAGCCAGAATTGCAATCTTGTACTCGACTCTAAACTGAATGGGTAGCCAGTGCAATTCCTGAAGTAGGGGGTTACATGGTCCATTTTAGATTTGCCAAAAGCAAATCTGGCAGCATTGTTGAGGACTGTCTGCAGACGGGAGAGTTCTTTCTTGGGGACACCTGCCAGGAGGAAGTTACAGTAGTCTAAGCGGCTAAGGACAAGGGAGCAAATAAGATGAACAGTAGCGGACAGACTCTAGTGGCACATTCATGATTCTGGTGGTGACTGGAATCAGGTCAGCATTACATGATTTGAAAAGGCTGGCTGGAAGATGGATCCAGAGAGCAACACTTGAGAGAAGAATGTGCAATAATGTCACGAATAAAGTCCTCGGACACAGGCTGAAATTCTGCAAGTTGTGGACCGTGATAGCTAGTGATCTCAGGAGTATCGTCAGAAACATCCAGTTCACGCCTGATGTCCTCAATCTTTTTGTCAAAGAACTGACAGAAAGCGAGATCCAAAGCTGGTACGGCGGAGGGTAAGGAAATGTCCTTGCGTACCCCAAACAGTTCATTAGACACACTGAACAAGGTTTTGGTGCTAGAGCAAGCCTGCAGGTGGGAACAGAAGTGCTGATGCTTGGTGTTGCGCTGGAGGGATTTTAGGCAATTGCGCTTCTGCACAAACAGCTGGCGGTGAATGGTCAACTTGCTAGACCGCCAACACCGCTCAAACTGGCGGAGCTCTCTCTTAAGTGTCTTTGACCTTGCCTGTCATCCAAGGAGCTGAGGGGCGGTCTGGATGTTAGAGAACCATGTGTGTCCAGGATATGCTGCAGCAACCTGTTGTAGTCCTCCAGTAAAACTGTGTCTGGTGAGGAATCTAACTCTGCAGCGGCAGCACACACGGACGTGTGCAATTGATTAAGATCCATTCCTTTTACATTGCGGGAAATAACCATGCGCTTGCAGGATTTGGGCTGGAAACAAAAAAGTTCAAAGAAGATGGCACTGTGATCGGAAAGAGCGAGATCACTGACATGGAATGACTGAAGCAATTTGTTATCATCTCGGACAATAAGTAGGTCAAGCGTATGATAAAATGTTGTCACGCCACTGTGGCCTGTTGTGCCGCAATCACATTGCTGTCACATCGAACATATGGAAATACTCAAAATACTCCTTCTTTATTTCTATGTTCTAAATTCATGTTGCCACTGCTTTCGCATCGCTGTCGAGCTATTTGGAAACACAGCCTTATGGTGTAAGTAGCATAAGTGAGCTTCAATCCTGCACAAGCCACTATGCAAGGTGCTCTGCTATAGCGGAGCACTTTGCTTAGTGGCTTATGCAGGATGGAAGCTCACTAAAACAACTGAGGCTTGGTGTCTCTGTCATTCAAGTGAGGTATTATGTAGAAGTTGCCCTTCTGGTCTGTACTGCATGTTACCTGCGACAGGAGGCAGGTCACGAGCCACAGGGGGGTCAGCCTTGTTTTTCTGGTAGATGCGGGAGACCATGTCCACATCCTTGCTGTAGTGCTGGAGGATGCGCTGGTACTTCTCCTGGATTCCAAGGTTGGGGATGTTGAGGCGCTCAAACTTCCGCAGCAGGAGGAGGGCGCGCTGAGTGCTGGTGATGCGCTCAAAACGCTGGTCCATGAAGCTTATGATGGCAGCCTGGATGGACGAGCAACAGAAAAATTGTGTCAATATTGAAGAAATATATCCACAGATACTGATGATGGGGGTGGCGCTTGTGGTGGGTTATATACATGTGTTTATTGTGTCTATACTGCTACTGAAACATTTTTCAAAATGTTATGCAAGAAACACCTCACACACACTTTCAATTAGAAGTTTTCCCAAATGTTACTAAAAAAAAAGAAAGCAATGAAAAAACACCCAACAAACAAACAAACAACAATCTTACAAAGAAAGAAAAAAAGAAAGAAAGAAAAACACAGAGAAAGAAAGAATGAAAGAAAGAAACTTACATGCAGCTCTGAGATCTGGCGCTTGAAGTCATCAAAATCCTGATCAAACTCTGCCCGGCGCTGGTCGAGGAAGTCGTAGGGTTTCTTTTTCATGCTGGTCACAATCACGGCCAGTTTGTTAGCCATGAGCTCCATGCCTGAAAACAGCAAGCAGCACATGTACACAGGGCACTGTGACACAAACAGATCTTTTACCCCTTCCTTAGCCTATAAAACTGTGACATGCTACGACAGATGTGGATCAACCATGACAGATCAAGGGTGGTATCAGAATAGTGTGGCACCTGTAGGCGCCAAGCTATTCTGACACCACCATTGAACTATCATGGTCGATCTGTCTCCAGAACTGTGATGAAGACCTCAAAGGATATAATAAAAGAATGAAAATTTCATCATCGAGATGTAATGTAACCGTTATGGTTGGCTAAGGATGCCAGACTTGCTGCCCGCCCAAATAGATCAGTGGAGGCACTGTCTGTTTGCTGCCTTCAGTCCCCCAACGCCAGTCGGCAAGGACTGATGATGATGATGATGAGGAAGGGTATAAGGATCTGTTTGTGAAAATAGGCAGACCACTTAGAAGTGCTGTTGTACTGGGCATGTACACTGGGTCGTCAGCAATGATCACTGCTTAGGACCCGTTGACTCAGTGCACATGCACAGTCCCCTAGATGGTCAGTTGTTCTGATGCAAAACACTAACGCCAGACTCTTACAAAATTATTTGTTTTCATCTCTAAGTCACACGACCAGTCGCTTTAGCGCAAACCATACCATGTGACCAGGATACAAAAACCCTTGTAGCGACAAATGGCCGACTTCTTGTAGCCCTCTTTCTGATGTTTGTTCTATAAAAGATCACCAAAACGTTCTAAAGTAAAAGTTACTTAGTGTTGTTCGAAACAACAAGCACACTACTGGATATGGCAACGTCATGAAATATTTTAAATTACGTCATAAGTCTATTATGTATAAATGTATATTCCTTTGACGTCAGTCATGTCTGGCATGATCCTGGTTGGAAGATTTCTTCTTGATTTCTTTCACGAAAATTGTGGAGGAATGAGAACAGATACATTATTGGTAGCAAGGGCTTGCTACACAGACCATTGTAGGCCTGATAGAGGTCAAAGGAACCACTGTACCCCTCAGGCCTTCGGGTTACAATGGTTCCTTTGACTTCCCTCAGGCCTACAAGGGTCCATGTAGCAAACTCCTGCTACCAATAACTTATAATGTATCCCTAGGTAGTAAAGTGCCTTGAAGCTTGACCTTCTCCAATCCCAACTCACCTTCAATCTTTGACTCAGCCAAATGGGAGTACATCTCGATTGTGTCAAACATCTCGATAATCTTTTTCAACCTTCTAGTGAAGGTGTCAAATTTCCCAAAGATGTACATCTCAGAGAAGTCGAATGGTCGCTCATTCTTCATCTTCTCCAGCTTCTGCTTGGTAGCATGGAAGTGCCGCTGGTACTCCTCATTGAGGTGGATGCACTCCTGCAGCTTCTTCTTCACCACTGCCACCTCCTGTGTCCACACCGTCTCCGTGCGGCTGTCAGTGATGTAGGATTTGCACGCTGTGATCATCTGGTTGGTGATCTGCGCATGCAAGACAATGGATTGAGAGAATAAGCCAATGAAGAAAGACAAGAAAAGCCTATAAAAGACAGTTACAACACAACTTATTGATAGTTCACAATAGACAAAAACAGACAAATAATCCAATGCGTGAAAGGCCATTGGGCCGATGTTGGCCACCGTTGGCCTGTGCACGGGCCAACGGCGGGCGTCATTGGCCTGCTGGCCTTTTGCCCATTGGGAAACAAGTATACAATTCGCTACTTGTCTTGTCAGTATGAAGATACTAAGCAGCAATGAAGAAGTCATTATATATTTACATAATTCAATAGATCATCACAAATAAATAGGTTGACATGGGTCACAGACACGAACTAAATGAAGGCAAGCATAACTATAGTTCATTATTTGTATTCAGTTCTTGACAAGATCCAAGTCTTAACCCATTCAATGCTATTGAATGCAGATTGTGTAACTGCATTCTGTATTAATTCAGTGCCAAGAGCTTCAGCTGTCCCAGGCAGATGAATGCAAAGTGGGATCAGCAAGAGGCATAGATCCCCATGATCCCCCACTGCTGCGAATGCTCATGAGGATCTATGTCTCTTACAGTCGGGTTGTTTTTACTTTATCTCCAGTTAAATCACCAGTAATGATAATTCACAAACTAAGACTTCTTTCATCATTTTTGCCATTTTCATGCACCAAAGCTAGAGGCACTCAAACTCCATTTTCTAAAGTTACGCACATGGAGAGACAACAGGAGATGAAAACAGCCCTCAGTTGTTTGCCGGAAATGTATACCCAATGCGCAAAAGGCCATCAGGCTGAAGTAGGCTGCCGTTGGCCTGTGCGCAGCTGTGCACGGGCCAACGGCAGGTGACGTCAGCCTGATGGCCTTTTGCGCATTGGGATAAAGATCAGAGAAAATGTTTCACCTTGACGAAGAGTGAGGTCATCCTCTCAGAGGTGTTGTAGTAGCGTGAGATACTGTGGATCATGCGAATAGCATTGATCAGTCCGGGGATTCCTTCCAGCATGCCAACCTGCACACACCAAACACAGTTTCAGCAAAAATAGTCAAAATTAAAACTGTTAAAAGTTGTCATCTGCAGTCTACACTACAGTACAGTTACAGTTAAATGCATCTTAAAATAATTACCCTCAGCAGTAAACAGAAGTTAGATAACACTTAGCATGTACTGTAGCCACCTTGGGCGATTGGGTTGTCTCCCCTGATGCACAGAATTGATTTATAGCTAGCACCAATCTGAATTCTCCGGATAAATAAATAACAAAACTTGAGAGATGCTTGTGAAAGTGTAATTACAGATATTAAAATATATAAATAAGGAATTAATTCACACAGGGAATACAACAAAACAGACAACACATTCAGATTATCTCCTCCTGGTAACATTACACAATGTCCATTCATAATTAGCTGAACTCCGATGACTTTCTTTTTTCAAGGAGCAGGAATAGGTCTGTTGACTATCAGCAAGAAGTATAGATGCTCATGAGCGCTTGCAACTGCAAGGGCTCATGAGAATCCATACCTCTTGCACACATAATATAAAGGCCCAGTTGAAGGAAGGCTGTTGCTATAAATACACCCACACTGTTTTGGCAACAAGTCAACACTACCAAGGGTCCTTACACTCTCAGTGAAAGCTCTATGTGTGTGTTTATGTGTGGGTGGGTGTTTGTGTGTAAGTGTGCTTGCCAAATAGTTTTTGTAAGCATATCAGTCTCTTTACAGGATATGTCACCAAACAAATTTTCATTATTAATATTAATATTATTAACCCCCCCTCCCCAACCCACCCCTTCTCTAGCCCCATTCCCATCTGCCTCCCTCCCCTAAGCAAAATCACAGCGAGGTGCCACGCTATCTCTGTGTGATGTTATTTATTCATTCGTCATAATTATCACGGTCATCATGAAGAATGCTTACAGGGTCGCTGTTGTAGAGAGGGTCACAAAACTTTTCCAGGGTGTACAGAAACCTGACGTTGTCCTTAGCCTCGTTGGCTGTGTCAGTGATGCGTCTGTCCAGCTCTTGCCATGTCTGCAACACAACCAAACACAACCTTGTGAGAGAATGTAAGGAAAATACGTATACATATAACAGACCATAAAGTCACGCACATTTTAGAAAATAAAGTTTAAATTTCTCCTGTCATGAAATGTTTTTCACACACACACACACACACACACACACACACACACACACACACACACACACACACACACACACACACAAGGAGAAAGAACAATTTCAATCATAGGTTGACTACCATTGACCATGATCATAACTCCTGAGTAAGCAAAAGACCCTCGATCTGGCCGACTTAGCTGGCTCATGCATAGCCATGTGCAGGTGCATTAGCTCATTCATCTCGACGCACGTATTTCCCAAATTTTGGAGGCGTCATGTAACGACTATGCACCTGTTGCAGGAGATGGATCGACCATGATAATTCAAGGGTAGTGCCAGATTAGCTTGGCGCCGACAGGCACCAAGCTAATCTGGCACTACCCTTGAATTATCATGGTCGACCCATCTCCTGCTGTAGTGCGTCAGGGCTGAACGGGTTGAGGCTAATGTCAGCCAAAGGATCTTTGTAAATTATTCTAAAATGGGCATCATTATCTAATTTCTGCCGAAAAAGGAGAATAGTTGCAGTGAGGCAGAGACTTTATTTCATACAGCCCTGACACAAGATATGGATCCACCAATGATAGTTCAAGGGTGGTGCCAGAACAACTTGGTGCCAGACCCCCCTTGCACTATCATGGTCAATCTGCTTCTTAAACTGTAATACACAGTCTTCAGAAGACAACCTCCAAGTCTGGCGAATTTTGACCCTAATGCTCAATGTGTCACTGCACACGTGTTACGCACATGCAGCACCAGTGCTGCGAACAAAACTGGTGGTTCCAAGCACAAGGTTATCAGTGCTGCGAACAAAACTGGTGGCTCCAAGCACAAGGTGGTTAACCTGACCTTGATCAGCTTAGACTTGGCAGCATGCAGGATGCCGAGGACAGCCTTGACCTCTTGGCCTTTGATCTGGTCGACCAGGTAGTTGAACTTCGACATACGCTTCTTCCAGTGCTCCAGTTCCGCGCGAGGCCCGATATCGTCTGCCTCTCGTCTCATCTGCTCGCTCTCAGCCAGCACCTGTTGGATTAATACAACATATGCCCATGACTGGTCAAAGTTGACAAGCTGTTTAGTCATAAATAAGAATGTCAGTGTCAACTGTACACTGAATTTGAAAGCTGCACATTGTTTAATTAACAAAAATCCCTTCAAGCAACAATGTTACCCAGGGTGGGGTCCATGGGGCCAGATGAAATCTCCAGCAAGAGGCATACATTCTCATGAGCCCTTGAAGATGCAGGAGCTAATGAGAATCTACACCTCTTACAGATGGAACTGGCCAGCTGAATGACTGTTCTGCCTGAACAATAAAAGCTGAAATTCAGCTTTCTGGGATTTTGAAAAGCTGGATCAGTCTCCAGGACTGAAGACAGTCATCTACACAGTGATCAGCTGATCCCTGCACTGACCTGCTCGATCTGCTTGATCCAGCTGCGCATGCATTCTTCAATCTTTTCCAGAGCCTCGGTGCTGTTGGCCACAGCCTGGTACTCCGTGGGGGTGTTGACTTTCGTCAGGTCGTAACCCTCGCATGGCTTCAGCGTCTCTTTGTCCGAGAGGCTCTCCTGAGCACCTGCACAAATACCCAGCAGGGACGCAAGTAATTTTAACCCTTTCGTAGTCATTAGTGCTTATTGTTGTGATGATTCCTGCAGGAATCATCATGGCAAAAGCACTACTGACAGCTGAAGGGTTAACTCATTTGAGATGTGCTGCATACGAATATGCGGCTGAAAGCCGCCTATCCGTATGCAGCACGTCTCAAATGAGTTAATCTCCTGGTGCATGCAGCCACAGTTACTATTAAACAGCACCAGTGGCTGCACGCACAAGGGTGTTAACAAGGCAACACCAACCAAAACACAACTCCAGGCCACCGATCAAGGTCTTTCATGAAATGAAGTGGATGCGCCTGTGCATGAGTCTCCTGCTGGTTTAGAACCTTGTAAATAACACTTTTAACACAAATCTTTCAAAATAAAATCTCGCATGCTTGAAGTGGAGCATGGGTCCCATTATGTTAGACGGCCCAAAGAGACTCACTGTAATTACCTGGTGTTATCTAAGCATGGGACCCTCTGTGCCACGGAAAAAAAGCTTTAGATGATTAATTTTGTGACTCCAAAAATCCTCAAGGATGGTACCTTCAGAAACTGTTAATCCCTTCACTTCCACTGTTTGTACATTATACATCTGATATCTGTGTAAATTCAATGCCAAAGAGCTCCAGCCATCCCATGAACAGCAAGAGGCATAGATCTCATGAGCCCCTGCATTTGCAGGGACTCATGAGGATCTATACCTTTTGCAGTAGTGCGGTGTTCTTTTTTTTCTCTTGGCTTTGAGGAGGTTATCAGTGTGCTATGCAAGTCCATCACCTACTACTTCAGTGATCTACACTTATCACTGATCTGTGTGTGTGTTACCGTTATCAGTAGTTTTCAATGCAACCAAATGGCCACTCACCCAATAAACAAAATGTCCTCAGGCTGACATCGACTACCGTGGGTCTGTGCACAGGCCAACAGCAACCAATGTCAGTCCAAACAGGTGATGCTTCTTGCAGGGGGGGGGGGGGGGGGGGGGGGCATGCCATGAAGAACAATGGCCTCCTACTTCAGCAGTCCACTTTTTCTGCTGAGTTTACCTGTTAACTGCTTGCAGCTGAAGGAAAACCCAGAGAACATAAGCGTTTGTATCACACTCACCAACAAGAACAGTGACGAATGAGTCAAGAGAGTTGAGGAAGCTGTTGCGAATGGCCTGGCCATCCTGTGTGTACAGCTGCTCCCAGCCTTTCTCAAGCTGCCGCAGGGCTGGGATGTACACACTGGACAGGAGGCCCTCCACCGCTGACAGCAAGCCTCGCCCATTGCTGCCCTGTCCTGCAGCATCCAGCATGGTGAAGTTGATCTCCTATAAGACAAGTTTAAGAGGTTTACATCACTCCCATTCTCAAAGCAAACTGGCCCACAAATTTGAAACACATTCACCCCTGGCCCATCACCAAGTCCCTATAGCAAAATCTCAAATTTGGTTTTGTCTTCTGAAGACTAATTGTCAGTTAAAGAGGTAGAAAGGCTATTATAGTTTGAAGGTGGTGCCAGAGTAGCTTGACCTTGAACTATCATAGCGATTTGTCTCCTGCTGTATTGTTTTAGGGCTGAATTGGTTAAGACAACATAAACAGCAGAAGATGGATCAGCCATGCAAATTCAAGTGTACTGCCAGATTAGCCTGGCACCTTCCAGGTGCCAAGCTAATCTGTCAGTACTCTTGAATTTCCATGGCTGACTGATCCATCTCACAGATGCCTCTGTTACGATTGTGGTTGTGTTCTGTGAGAGCATGCATGTGTTAATCGTAGGAAACGATCCGATATTTATTTGAGCTATCATGGTTACGTATCACGTACCTTTTCAGTGAGAATCTTTATTGTTCGCGCAGATAGCAGAATTGGTTTTGTTATGATACGCTAAGTTTAGTCCGGAAGCTTCTAGCAAAGTCGCACGGAGGAGAGCAGTAGTAGAGCTGCTCTATTGTTAGCCATAGTTGTTCTCTGTGCGCGTGACTTTAGCAGCCGTTCTTTGCGTGTTATGAAAGGTCGTGAACGGTGTGCCATACTTTTGTGTGACGTCATTACACACTAGGATTTGGGGCTGAAATGAGCAGTGAAATTCTTGTAGACTATTGTAGTTATTCTAGAAAGTTCATTTTTTATTAAAATTTATGAGTTTCAGTTACGTGTTCCGTTCTGATTGGTTGCATTGTGTAAATTTGGTGGATTTTTCTGGAAAATTGTTTTACTATAAAAGGTGGTGCTAGGAAGCACGTGTGTACATGTCATGCATTGTCAGTTGTAGGGACACACAGTTTATCATAGGTTTGTGGCCCATATAGGGTGTACATTGTGAGAGACGCAGCGTAACGGTGGTGTACGTTGTATGAGAAACTTTGTGTCGCCAGTGTTGACATTTTCAGAAGAGACATTGTATCAGTGTAGGTGCATTTGGGAATGCATTGTGTGGAGATCGCATCGCTGAATTCAAATATTGTTGAAACTGTTACTCCAGTGTAGCCTACATCCTTAAGCCACGTGTGACGGGTTGCAGCTGAATGAAGTTTATTTAAAAGAACCTTACGTGCGTGCACCTGGTGTGTTTATCATACTATGACTACAACTCCACCACATAACAGCCTCCCAAAAGTGTGATGACGTGAATAATTAAACTTTAAAAAAAAAGACAAAAGATGAACCCGGATGATATATCCCACATGATATGACATTCCACAACAATAGTACGCTAATACTCAGTAATAGTGCACATGCCATCCGGCTGATGTCTGCTATGGTTGATACATGCACAGCTGTGACTATGCACAGGTCCAAAGGCGTTTGCTCACTGGGTTCAAAATAAAAAATCCTTCACACACCTTTGTCATATTTTGCTCCGTGACTGCAACATTTGCCGATGCGGGCATGCGTGTGAAGACGAGACACGTCCCATGTAGAGGTGTGGTGCTGTCTGCCAGGAAAACCTTCGGTTTGCTGGTTTTCACTCTGGGCCCAACGCCAGGCCGATAGTCCACTGAACAGAGTAGCAAAGCACAGAATGTGAGCACCAAACACAACAGCAAAACAGAATTTAAGCACATGTACTTGCATGAAATCACTTTTTTAAAGGTCAGTATAAGGTGTAGGAGATTATTTAATATAGTTCAAGGGGAGTGCCAGATTTAGCTTGGCACCTGAACTTGAAGGGGATGGATCAATTATGATAATTCAAGAGTAGTGCTTGGTCAGCTTGGCACTTCAAGATGCCAAGCTGACCAAGCACTTCCCTTGAACTATCATAGCTGGTGAACCCATCTGTGCATTTTGTACTAATGCATCTCGACTGAATACTGGTCTGTGATTTTCGACCTTGTGCCTCAAAGCCATGAAGTGAAGAATCACAGACCCACATACAACATGGTAAAATGCAAGCTGTAGTTGGCTATCTATAGGCGTATGGACATAAATACATATGAACATACAATGATCATGATTAATGTCAAATACAAAATAACGAAAAATAATACAAAGTTTTGCTATGTGATGTTGGACCATATGCCTACAGCTGTAAGTTGCACAATCATAGACCAGCACACTATCATAAGAGTCAATGAAAATGAAATGTTGATGCTACATTGTAATTTGGTATCAGATGCTTTCACTTCTAGCATTTTATTCTATTTTCCAAACCTTGGTAAATTGTGTGCAGAAAATAGCTTGAAAGCTAGGTCATAACTGTGCTAGCTGGTCTGTGATTTTAGACCTTACCACAATAGGCCATGAGGCCCGAAATCAAACAGCAGCACACATATAAAACTATTAACTGCACAAAACATTTTTTTTTTCATGGTTTAATGATTTCTAACAAAAATGTGTTTGAATTAAGAAGCTTGTATACTATGCAATATGGCTGACAAGGCGGTGATATATGAAACAAATAATATTGAATACTTTTAACTTTAACCCCTCCACAGTACATGGATACAAAGTGGCTTCAACAAGAGGTATAGATCCTCATAAGCCCCTGCAACTACAGGGGCTTTTGAGGATCTATACCTCTTGCAGTTGGGTGTTGTTCAATTTTCTTGGTAGTGAATGGGTTAACTATGTTTAGTTTATATTAACCCCCTTGTGCATACAGCCACCAGTGTCTCAATGCACAAGGGGGCTGCAGGACTGAGTGTCAGTGTAAAGTGGATGGTTATGAAAACAACCTCGTTAGAATTCATTACAGCCAATAAGCAAGTTCTTGGTAACCTTGCATTTGTGAGTATTTGTTATCCCAAAGCTGACAAAATCACCTCAACAATCTGAAACCACAAGTGAAGTGTGTGCATGCACCAATTAAAACATTTTTCAAATCACAACCCCACAATTATACAATTGTATATATGCACTGTATAATACTTTATTATGTTAATTAATTTTTGAACATTGATAACTAGATACGCTAATAATATATAGTTTTTTTGTGCAATATGAATTCTTGTAAAACTGGCACAGCTGCAAAGTACGCTGTTTCCAAAATTCCATTCTCCAGTACTGGTGTATAGCGTGCTTGGGTGGGCAGTGGATCCAATTTTTAGCTTCTATCTCTGTTCCAAGGCATATTTGTCTTTAACAGAAATTACAAATATCATTAACAGAAATTACAAATATCATTCACAATCTCTAAAAGGATTTAAAAACAGATGTAATGTTGTTTTCGTTGATTTTGTTCTATACATGTAGTAGTGACATTTTAAAAATTTGTCTGAAAATAACCCTTTTTGTACCTGATGCATACTTCAAAGTGAAACGGTGAAATGTTATTATATTGCACTAAAGTACTAATGAAAGTTGCATAAATTCATTCAGTGCATTGAAAAGCGACCAAATCACGAAAATTAAAATACCAACAAGGAAAACTGTGACCTCGATTGAAAATGTACTTTAGTTTGTATGGTGCTCTATTTTCTTTCTGATAAATCTGCATTAATTGCACTAATCGTGTGGTTGGCACAACTTCTGACTGAGCCAAATTCAGTCCTCTGTACTATTACTAAACCTGTTTACATAATTGTGTGCTGGTCTGTGACTCTGGACCTTATGGCCTGAGACCCTAAGCTCCAAAGTCACAGACCAGCACATACCAGTATTCAGGCACACACACTCTGGTGCTTAATCTCATTTCTGAAGCGGTTAAGTTTGTTGCTTTCTACAGATCTACAAGCTTTAAGCAGCTTATGGGGATCTAAGCCATTTGTTGGCCTTTTTTTATATGCAGCTGTGCCCCTCTGGTGTAGGGAGACTTTGAGCTTCCAGTATAAGCTGGTTGTATATCGTATTAGTGCCAGTGATAACAATTCAGGTCAGCTTAACACATTTAAAGGTACAGAGGGAGACGGATCGGCTATGACTGCAAGTTCCCAGGTGGTGCCAGATTAGATACCCATAAATCCGACGCCAGCCACCATTGGCCTGCGCATGGGCAAATGGTGGATGTGGCACTACCTTAGCCTCATTGCACTGCTCTATGCCTAATCATTGCTGATCCGTCTCCCACAGCGTATTTGTACATAGTCGTTACAGGCACCTCCAAAATTTCTTGCAGACATTATTAACCCTTTGTGTGTCAGCAGCAGTTTTTGTTGCAATGATTCCTGTAGGAATCATTGTGACAAAAACACTACCGACATGCAAAGGGTTAATAGGTGTGAGTGAATAGTCAACATGCTACATTTATTTTTAAAATGCTTAAAGTGTATTGAAATGCAGTTGTGAAAATGCAAGCATCCTAACCCTTTGTGCATGTAATCACCTGTACGGTAAACAGTAGGGGTGGATTCATGCACAATGGGGTTAAACTTGAAACAAACTAACATAAACTGCAAAGCACAGGATAGAAAAATGGTAAATGTACATTAGTTGCACACTGCAGTTTGAACAATGGCGTGAAAGTGAGGTGACATGTGTTCACATAGTATTCTTGATGTGTACATCTAGCATGTAATCAACCACAATGCGTACATAATGACATCTGCTGCCATAAATACTGTAAGATGGCACAGCTAGTTTCCTTGTAATCTGACTGCAAGGTCAGGTAAGTATTACTGCACACTGGTCTGTGACTTTGGACCTTAGCGCTCTAGGCCAAAAGATCAAAAACCACCTACCGACATGCAAGTCTACACAATGCTATACACCACCTTTGCTTCTATTGCATTAAAAAAAAAAAAAATACTGACGAGCAAAAGAAATGCGATATTGTTGGAATCATCAGAAACACTTTAAATGTCATATTTCATTTGATCATCAGTGTATATATACAGTCAAAACTTGCTGCTCTCAGCCATCTTTATATAGTGGTCACCTGTCTATAGCAGCCACCCAAGTAGTATGTCTCCCCTTCAACTTTACTATATAAAGACCCTTTCTAAAACGGCCACTTATTCATAGTGACCATATCTGTCCTGCCCCTTAGGTGACCATTATGCAGGTTTGACTGTAAAATAATACATTTGTGGTCTAAATTAGAAGTGTGATGACAACAATAATAACAACAATGAAGTTAACCCAATCAGCCCTGACGCACTACAGCAGGAGATGGGTCGACCATGATAATTCAAGGGTAGTGCAAGATCAGCTTGGCGCCTGTCGGCAATAGGTGCATAGTCGTTAGATGGTGCCTCCAAAATTTTGGAAATAGGTGCGTCGGGCTGAATGAGTTAAAGATGTGAAAAAAGTGTCATGCAGTTTCATATCAAGTAAGTCACACAATCAGTGGTAAATGTTAGATGATGTCTGCCGTCTTACGAAAAACAGATGTGCAATTACATGACAACTGACCCCGTCACAGCTTGAAAAATGCAAAAACCACCCAACTGCAAGAGGCAAAGAACCTCAAGAGCCCCTGCGTATGTCAATAACTGTAAATTCACCGGCAAAGATCCTCAGACGTCAAAGGCACAATGATACAAAAAGGCATAGATCTTCATAAGCCCCCGCAACTGCAGGGGCTCATGAATATCTATACCTCTTGCAGTTGGCTGGTGTTCAATTTTTCTCAGCAGTCATGGGGTTGATGAGTTAACTCCAATGTGCATACGGCAGCCACTGGTACTGTAAACAGTACAACAGGGTTAACTTGATTTTTCGCAAGTCGGCAGATATACGTGCACTACACCGCGTGGACATTGAACACCCATGCATCCTTCTACCAATACACATGCCATTAACGTGCAGCTGATAAAAAAAAAAAAAAAAAACACAAAAGGATGATCATACAAATGCTTTTACGGCGCAACTCTGAACTGTCTGCACCATACATTCGAAAATCCACAGACGCTGAAAAATATACGAGTTGATTGCTACATTTTTCAGCCATAACACACAATAAGAAAAACATGCATGACAAACAGATACACATAAAAATGCATTCATGATGTCTGAGAGAGAGGAAGGGAGATACAAAATGCAAAAGGAAGATCGAATAAGAGAGAGGTACAGTCATAAGGGCCTGATAATAGTGCTTTGACTAAATGCAAATCCGCTGCGCCACCGTGTGCGCGCTACCACATCTCGCACAATTCAGAATATATATTTTGAATTGAGCTAGAGCTATATGCAGTAGCGTGCACATGGTGGCACACTGGATTTGCATTTGGTCCAAAGCACCATCATCAAGCCCTCATGGGCATGCACATTTAATAAACCTCACTTTTACATGTACAGAGAAATTGAGAAGTTGTTAGATGGTACATAATAACACCTACATCACCAAAGATAATTAAGTTGAAGGTGTTCACTTTGCTATATTCAGACATGAAACTCACCAGCATAAATTTACCAAGGGTGAATCCATCCAGGCATAAATCCACACACATGCAGGCATGAATCCACCCTCTATATATGTAGACAGGGTCAACTCTGTACAGCATGAATCTAACCAGCGTGAATATACCCAGGAGTGGACCCATCCCTGAGCTGAAAAATCTGGGTGGAAGCCCAAATTAATCTATGCTCGCACTGGATTCATGCTGGGGTAATTTTGCACAGGGTGGATTCACACTGGGTAGAATCATGTTTCAATATAGCAAAGAAGACTTTTCAGTATTCCTTTGGTTGTCAGTGGCGCTTGTTGCTGGGGAAGAAATCACTTCAACAAAAAGCGCTATTGACAGACAGATAGTTAATTAAATAGACATGTGTGTGTTTACCAAAGATGGCAGGAAAGTGCATGGTAAAGACAGTGAACTGGGTGGCAAAGGGTGTCATAACAGTGTTGCACAGGATGTAGGTGAAATCAGATTGAAACTTTAACTCTTTGGGAGTCAGTAACGCTCTTTGTCAAGGTGATTCCTACAGAAATCAGCCTGACAAATATGTAAGCACTACTGGCAGCTTAAAAGTTAACAGAAATGGTTTCCTGCTTTTTGCCATAGATGTGTCAAAACAGCCGCGTAGACTATTGAATGTTCATATCTTCATGACAAGTGCGAGCCCTTTCCAGGCAACCACATCTACAGGAGAACTTCATTATTAACCCTTTGCATGTTGGCAGCGATTTTAGTTACAATGATTCCTACAGGAATCATCACAACAAAAACCACTACCGACACGCAAAGAGTTAAGATCCTTCAAGATGCATATGCACTATATAGACAATGCTTCTACGCCATACTGCCATCACAGTGATACAATAACATTACAGCGCATCATGTAAGGAGATTTAGCCCAATTACAAAACAGGCTCAGAGTGCTGCCATGAGCTAAACCCAACAGGCACGCGCACATGAAATGTGCATTTACTCACACACTGAACACAATCATAGTGCATTCACATGGTGCTAAAGCACGCTCAAGCGAGCTATTGAAGTGTTTTTTTAAAATTTGTTTTTTTAAATCATTTGTATTTTTAATTTTGAGAAAGTCACGGTTTAAACTGGTACCAATTGTTGTAAGCAGTATGAAGTACATGAATTTTATATAGCTTAACATATTCAACATCAAAAGCTGCATAAGTGTCATATATAGTACTGCCACCAGCAGCTATTGGTGTGGGGTGCCTTGAACAAAAGCAAGCCTATATAATTCATACTTCTGCAAATTAAAAATATCAAAGTTTCTAAAAGTGTCAATAGTTTGGCATCATTGCAAGGGTCAGATATTCTCCCAGGGAGTCAGGGTCAGGGTTGGAATAAAAAGGAATTTCTTGTCAAACAAGTTGTTCAGCAAAGCTCTGACAATGACATTTGCAAGATTGATTATAGCCTTTCAGCACTACACGCACCAGCAGCCATCTCATTACTAATTCATGATCACATTTTGTTTTGAAAGCTGTTGCTAGGAGGTCGTCAACAATCGGCAGAGCAGAATATAATTCTCTTAACTGCCACACAATAAGCACGTACCCAGTGCACAAAGGTTGTCGGTTTGACTTCAGCCCGAGAACATTTTGCGCACTATAGTTATGCTTGCTATGGAAGGAAAAAACAGACACAAAGACGGCTTACACATGGAACCATTGTATACCCCCCCCCCCCCCACCCCCTCTCCCAACAAAAATCGAAAGACATTTTTGGCAACTGTAGAGACTGACAAAACTGTCTTTTGAATGTTGGCTGGGATGGGGGTGGGGGGTTAACATATGCACTGACTCGTGAAATAAACTTCACAAGTTTTAAAACCTTCTTGTGGACAAAAAACTAGACAAACTTACACATACTTGGTGAATCTAACACATGAATGTCTTCCTAGAGTCTGGGTTGGATGGGAGGTGGGCGGCGGATGGGGGATGGGGAATGGGGGGGGGGGGCGAGGGGCAGCTACGAAAATGTAGTAGTTGCATAAACACAGTTGGAGAACTGAGTGGTGTCCTACCATCTGGCACGACAAAATGACCCATTAATCAATAGTACATCAGTTATAAATGCATGTATCATACGAATAAAACTCAATGTCTGTAACAACAAAAAAGCCCAAAAAACAACTGTGGTGTTGGGTGTTATGGGGGGGGGGGGGGTGCGGGGATAGGGCAGAGCACACCTTTCACTTTCCAACGTGAAGACTGGGAGAATTAATATCCCTTGCATTCAAAGGAAACACTGTCTGCCTTTCAGCCCAGCAATTTAGAGTTATGCATAGAGAGCGAACTACAGCGCATGTAATAAAACTGCCATCAGCGCCATTAATGTATTGAGGTGTCAATCACCAGTACATTTGGCATGGATATCTCCTAGCAATTTCGCAAAATGATCAAAGAATCTATTCATAACACCATTACCTTCACAGCCAACACAGGGAGTAATGGTTTCAGGGCCGACATCTGCAGCCATCTCTGGCCCATGCGAGGGCCAGTGAGGGCCTCCCATGCAAAATTTGGTAAACAGCCTTTTATTCCACATAATTCATTGTCTGCTAAGCAATTACATCAGTGCAATATGTTGGGGGAAGTTACACAAATACGGGCATTATGAATTGATCATGATAGCCGAGGATATTAACCCTCATCATTCGGAATACACCAGTGGGTGAAATAAGTTTAACTAAAATAGTTCAAGGGTAGTGCCAGAATAGCTTGGCACCTCTAGGTACCAAGCTATTCTGGCACCACCCTTGAACTAAAGCCATTGGTCTATATCCTTGCTGAAAGTACTATAATGTAGCTTGCATATGGCAGTTTTGTACAAATTTGAAGCTATTAGACTCAGTATGATATGTGTTAACCCCTTCGGTGCCAGTAGTAGAGGCAAGTCAAGGCACAGAGACTAATAACTCCACTATCTGTCCCAGGAACATGGATACATGAATAGGGAGAGCAGAAGGCAATGAAAATCATCAGCCCCCCCCCCCCCCCCCCCCAGCCTAAGTGGGGGGGGGGGGGGGGGGGCCTCATGATTTTCATTGCCCCTTGCAGTTGCATGGTGTTCGTATTTTACCTGCAGTGAAGGGGTTAACATCTTATCAGTTTGAGTCACCCAGCACGATCCCCAAGCTGTTATGACTCTCCAGATGGCAAACTACTCAGGAAAATACCCCTGATATATCCTGGGTGATCCAATTCTTGCAGTGAATAGTGGAAGTAAATGCAGTAATCAAAATAAAAGTTCCACATGTGTGCAGAGAGGAGAACAAGATATACAGCACAGCCTGTTTTGAGCACCTTTCTTTGCAAGAAAAACAAGATGGGATGAACCATAACCCACAAAGTCCCTTCTATATTAGAGCTGTCCTCTCTACCTTTTGTCTTTGACCTGATTCTGATGTTGAATTATCTCCTATTGAAAAAGTCTACAGGTACAGTTTCAGTCTTGCTGTAGTTTGTGTGAAAGCAGTTTGACTTTACCTATAGCTACATGATATACTAAGTACATGGGTCAACTGCATGCTCTTCTGAAAGCGCATCGATGTGTGTGTGTGTGTGTGTGTGTGTGTGTGTGTGTGTGTGTGTGTGTGTGTGTGTGTGTGTGTGCGTGTGCGCACGCTCCAAACATCTCCAAGAGGCATAGATCCTCATGTGCCTGGAGGGCGCATGAGGATCTATTCCTCCTGGAGATGTGCACATGATTGTGTGAGAGAGAGAGAGAAACGAAACGAAACGAAACTTAATTTCTCAAGGATAAATGATTAGGTACACAGACCTTTTTCATCATGTCCTTGCACACGCACTCACACACCAATCTCACGCGCGTTACTAAACTAATAAACTGGAAGGCAAACGTGAGCATAAAAAGAAGTTAGCTCACACACACACACACACACACACCACACACACACCACACACACACACACACACACACACACACACACTAGAGAGAGAGAGAGAGAGAGAGAGAGAGAGAGAGAGAGAGAGAGAGAGAGAGAGAGAGAGAGAGAGAGAGAGAGAGAGAGAGAGAGCCGTGCGCGCGTGAGAGAGAATGACGTCATATTTAGAGTATTATGTCACTATCTGCATGGTGACGGGGAGCTGCCTCTTTTACGTCACCGCCACTGTCTGACTCTCTAGAATTAAGGTTTTTTGAGTGTTTTAATTCTTTTCTGAAAAGAATTAATTTTTACTAAAGAAGTTGAAAGGATACAAAGCTGGCTAATGAACTCATCCAATGTCCTTCTCCAAACTAGCTATATACAAAAGTTCAAGTAAATATGACAAAAATTACGGACTCTAATCTGGGTCAACTGACTTCTTAGAAACAGTTGTTTACGTCTTCAATGTGACATTCAATTACAATATGCTCGGAGGGTCTCTTAGCCACCCACTTAAGAAAATATTTCGCCAAGTTTCAAGCTTGTGTGTTCAAAAATATCAGAGATTCTCTTGTTTACATACATACCCACACACATACATATATATACATACATACACATACATACATACATACGCACATACGGCGCTTTGTACGTTCAGCAGCGAGGTTAGCATAACTAGACATGACATAATTATTCTCTTGTTACTTCAATTGTTAGGGCTTTAGCTTGTCCGCCTTTGACATCATGGAATGCTATTAAATTCGCCCCACCCATGCGCGACCCATCCTAAAAAGTCCCTTTTATAAATAGAAGGGACTTAAAAAGGCCTTAAAAGACAAGCGCTCCCTGAATCCTTTTAGCCCCAAGGTCCCATTTCTCAAATTTTGGGGGTGTTGCCTAGCAACTATGTACCAGTTGCAGGAGATGGCTTGACCATGATAATTCAAGGGTTGTGCCAGATTAGCTTGGCGCCTTCTCCTGCTGTAAGGACTCAGGGCTAAATGGGTTAAGAGAAGCCCTAAGGGCAAAAATCTGTCCCTTGTCATTAACTCTTTGCATACAAATGTCGACTTCAGCTGCTGCGAGATTACTTACTAGAACACTATTAGTGGTGAGATCCGCCCGGCCAAGGTTACATGAGTTTGGCTATTTTTAGCGCTGAATGTGTCGTTACAAGCCATCATGCACAACAGATCCAGAAATGAACTCTGAACAGAATTACTAGGAGTACAGAAAGATACTTTGAAGGCATAAAGATAAAAGACCATCATATAGGTGGCTACAAGTACAACCACCTGAATGAAGATCTTCAACGACAGGTGTTCTCTCATAACCCATATCATACTGAGGCTAAAAGCTTCAAATTTGTACACTGCCATATGCAAGCTACATTATAGTATGTATAGATAAGCATATAGACCAATGGCTTTAGTAAAAGGGTGGTGCCAGAATAGCTTGGCGCCTAGAGGTGCCAAGCTATTCTGGCATTACCCCTGAACTATTTTAGTCAAACTTATTTCACACACTGGGTGGTATTCCGAATGATAATGGATAAGGGTGGTCGCTCAAAACAGCTTTTGATGAAATATCCTGTTTTTTGACATCCAAGAAAGTGGTTCCCTTCTTCTCTAGCCCCATGAACAGAGTACAGAAAACTCATGCAGAAAGTAAATATAAATCAAATACAGTAGAATGCTGAGCGGAAAAAGAAGAAAATGAAACATGCACTTCTTCGAACCCATGCAAGACTACTCCCAGGTGACACCAAAGACACATGTTTGTATTAAAGTGCAGGACACCATGGTTATGCAGAAAGGGGGGGGGGGGGGAATCACATACCCGCACTGGTGAGCTTTCCTAGAGATTTATTTTAAATACTTTAATAATTCATATGTGTAGGCAGTCATTTAGCTTACCCGTTACAATTGCAAGAGGCATAGATTCTCATAAGCACCTGTGGCCGCAGTGGCTTATGATAATCTATGCCTCTTGCTGAAAGAGAACTAAGTCCCATTTACATCCTCAGATTTGAAAACTTATTCTGGGTTAATTTTACTACTTTTATGGGGAAATAGAAAGCCTTTTTCAAAGCCATTTTATTATATAAGATTAGGGGGGATCTCCATATGCAATCGGGCACCCAAGTCTATGGTAATTCCTTTCTGACAAATCTGAGCCAAACACTGCCCTATTCATGTCCAGCATTGCTGTCGAGCTGAACTATAAATCATACAGGTGAGCTGCTCCGTGATCTTGGACTTTATGGCCTGTAGCCATAGGGTCTAAAATCACAAAGCATCACACATACAGAATCTGTAACAAGAAGGAAGTGGGTTCACACAGGCTACTTTTCAAGTTTCGCACCTCTGAGATCCCAAGTCCTGACATAGCGAGTATATGGTACATACAAGAATATTGCTGGAGGAAACATACACCCCTGCGTTTTCAACCTCTGATTGTGAGTCATACCTCTTAACCCATTTAACCTCAAAGTCCTACCGCAGGAGATGGATCGACCATCATCATTCAAGGGTAGCACCAGATTAGCTTGGCGCCCGATGGCGCCAAGCTAATCTGGCGCTACCCTTGAATGTTTATGGTCGATCCATCTCCTGCAACTGGTACATGTACATAGTCATTAGATGACACCTCCCAAATTTGGGAATTGTGGCCATAAGGGTTAAATGGATTAAAGCGATCTTCTGCTGTGCAGAGTTATCACCTAAACTATACTACTTAGGATACCGTTCGGCACAGCTCAGGCCAGAAAACACTGGGAACGGGCGTTGTAATGGTGAAGGTCATGCAGCAATCAAAGCCTGCGGCGGAGCAGTTCGCTTTAAGTCTATGGCTGTAATGTAGGTGTCTTCATGAACAAGTCAGATTATGGAAAGTATCCCCAGAAAGCAAAAAGTCTTTGGGCACACGATGGCTGCAGCAGGCCTGAGGACCTTTTGCTCACTGAAGCTCTCTATGGACAAACTGGATGCACCGAGGTCTGGACACAGGGGGAAAAGGTAAGATGTAATATGGGGTTAATTACCCCCCTTTGCACATCCAGCAGATTCCAATAACCCTTTAACTGCTACTGACAACATTGTTTAGCAGACAAGATAAGTATAGTTCTACATCTTTTCCCCTGAACCGTATCATCAACAGCAGTCACAAGGCTAACGGTATCGGATGCAACATGTACACAGGGGTTAACCCGGATGCATTTATCCCTGAAGCACTGCAGCAAGAGATGGGTCGGGGATAATAATTCAAGGGTAGTGCCAGATCAGCTTGGCGCCTAATGGCGCCAAGCTGATCTAGCACTACCCTCGAATTATCATGGTCGATCCATCTCCTGCAACTAGTGCACAGTCGTTAGGTGACACCTCCACAAATTGGGAAATGTTGTTAAATGGACTGAGCTAAAAAAAAAAATATTAAAAAAAAGAAGGAAAGCAAATGATAAAAAAAATGAAGTAACTGTACCTTGCTCTTTCTCTTCTGGCTCTTGGTAGTAGAAGAGCAGACGGTTGACTCCGTTCACACCAAAAAACTTGTGCATTGTTTCAATCTGTAATACGAGGAAAATATAATAATAATAATAATGAAAATATCTATCATTACCGGTACAAGGAGATGCAGACTAAAAGGTGGCCACCAAGCATACAAAACACAAAGAAATAACCAACCAAACACGAAACTCCCTTTAACCCTTTGGCCAGGTGTTGGTAGTGGTTTTTGTCATGATTCCTGCAGCTGACACCCAAAGGGTAAAAGGGACCAGCACCTTTTGTTTGTTGGTTACTTCCTTGTACAAGAACAAGACAGTTACAGATAAGCATACTGATCTGTGATTTTGAACCTTACTGGAAATGCCAATGACATTCTCAATTTTGAAATTATCTGACTTTGTGACAAACACACACACAAACAAACACACACTGGAATAACAAGAGCTAGTTTCTTTTCAGAGTACACAAACATATCCTTTTTGTCTGGTTTTAGTATCTTTAACCCTTATCATTCGGAGTACACCAGTGTGTGAAATAAGTTTGACTAAAGTAGTTCAAGAGTAGTGCCAGAATAGCTTGGCGCCTCTAGGCGCCAAGCTATTCTGGCACTACCCTTGAACTAAAGCCATTGTTCTATATCCTTATCTGTAAGTACTATAATGTAGCTTGCATATGGCAGTGTACACATTTGAAGCTTTTAGCCTCAGCATGATATGGGTTAAACAGTCACTGAAAAACTGCCAATATTAACCTGTTCAGCGACAGCTGATGCAGCTGTGTTTCTGCAAACTTTGTTAATTCAGACCACAAAACCCTAGATGTCCTATAAACATGGATTCAAATTGACGTCTGCAAGAGGCATAGATCCTCATGAGCCCGCGCAATTGTGGGGGCTCATGATGATCTACACCTCTTGCGGCCGGGTGGTCCTTGCATTTTCTCGGCACTGCCGAACGCATTAAAGTTATGGTCACCAACCCATGGCCAGATGGACCATGGACAGACAGACAACGGTTGGTTCAGTACAAAGACTGACTCGTTTTGCTGTAGTGCACTAGAGACGAAAAGAATTAAACTGAATCTCCTTGGAACCGGACGGGATTTGTGGCTCAAGCGACTTCAACAGTAATATATTGGATAAATCCCTACACTGACCTGGCACTTCACAATTACTGATAAGGCTCGCTGCCACACACGTACGTTTGTAATTACAATATTACTGCCGGTTGAAGTGCAAAACCGAACATTGTATATCTTTTAATGGTGAAATGATTTCTCTGCACTGATCGAAAAACTGAACAAATGATTATTCTTCTGATTGCTTGGAGGAATAGTTTGTTTATTTTTCTCTCCACAAAAGTCTTCCTACACGAATTGTGTTGATACGTCGAAACACAGGGTCAAAACTATACACTTGTCCGAACGTGGGAGTTGTAGGACTCTGTTGTTCTCTGATTACAATTCTGGGGACTGATCGACCGTGACAGATGTCGACCACGATCTAGTTCAAAGGTGGTGCTAGACTAGTTTGGCACCTATAGGCGCCAAGCGATTCTGGCACTGCCCTTGAACTTTCACGGTCGATCCATATCTTGTAGTCTGTCAGGGCTGAATGGATAATTAACTCTTTTGATGTCGATAGCACTTTTTGTCGAGGTCATGCAGTCACGCTGGAATCACCTAGACAATGTGAAAAGCGATATACCGACATCGCATAGGTCACAAGTCAAATATGTTTTCGACGATAACTGAGCAAAAAAATGAGTCTGAGGCGATGTGCGGCTCATTTTCTGCGTCCGTCGTCCGGCTATGAGTGAAGTACAGTTCTGGACTGAGATACCACTGCGACTATGACAGAAGTAAGGATGGCGTCTACATAATTCACCGAAAAGAACACGTTCATTTAGAGGCGGAGCATGAAGTCAGTATAAGTGCAGCGTCATGCCACACACGTGCCGTACTGATGAGAAGAGAAGAACAAGGGTCAGATTACATTGAAGTGCAAGCCAAGCCCTCCACATCCCATCAAACGTTATTTATCCTGACTACAAAAGCGCAGGTCCACTCAGATCGACAGCAAAGCAAACATTCAGATTTCCCTCGAGAGTCGAATTGAACGATACGGCATTATCGCGGAACGTGGCGGCGGAGTCGAGACTCCAGGAGTGAGCAAAATGTACACGGGCCGATAAAGGACGCGGCAGCCGGCCCGCTGCGCGCGGGCCCGACTGCAGCCAACACTGATCGGCCCGAGGACAGGACCTCCTGCCATGCGCGGAATGTCATGACCCATGCCGTAACGTGACTGAGCTTGGAGTCTGACGGTTCACTCTCCACCCGGACAGATTGAGTGCATTTAATTGGTGGGCGTTCAATGGCCCTTCATAGTGACCTTTACTGATCTGGAAATCGCCCGCCACCACTGTCAGTTATGTCATTATTGTACACACTGCACGCACTGACCGGTGACTGAACAGCTGTCCTCTTGCAGAACATGTACATATAGATTGTACTTATACCAATCTACTAGACCATTCTAGGCACCCAGCTATTCTGACCGCACCATCACTGAGCTACCATGGTCGCCGGGACACATCTTGTAGTGAGTCAGAGCTTGGCTGGAATTAACAGTTAAACTCCCAGAACTAAATGACTTCCATTCTATCGAGTTTAGACAATGTTCTGTAAATTTATACACAAAGCACGGAAACGGCAGCAGACTGAAAAGCATAACAAAGATATGTAATACGTAACGGGCTGACTCGAGCTTTCCACCCATCACAGCCACTTATTCTGGTGCTACCACCTGAATGAGACTCCGTGATGGGGTCGAAACCTCCTGTACAGCTTCTGAAAGGTATCCCATTTAACTCCACGGCCGCATTTTGGAGCTGTCATCTAACGATTATAAACCAGCTACAGGAGATGGATCGACCATGATAATTCAAGTAGTAGCGCCAGACTATTAGCTTGGCGCCAAGCTAATCTGGCACTACGTCCTTGAGTCATCATGGTTGATCCATGAACTGCTGTCACGAGCGTCGATCGGGGTTAAATGGGTTACCATTTTCCTTAACCCATTCAGCCCGACGGCAGTATTTCCCAAATTTTGGAGGCGTCATCTAATGACTATGCACCGGTTGCAGGAGATGGATCGACCGTGATAATTCAAGGGAAGTGCCAGATTAGCTTGGCGCCGACAGGCTAATCTGGCACTTCCCTTGAATTATCACGGTCGATCCATCTCCTGCCGTAGGCGTCAGGGCTGAATGGGTTAATATCCAAAGGCAGAGTCGGGAAATAGCAATGATTCTACGAGTATGCGTCTGACCTGCGCGCCTTCCAGGATGGCATCTTCCACCTCTGAGCGCTCGAGGCCGAGGCTGTCGGCCACAGTCTGCAGGACGTAGTTGTGACGGTCATCCAGCTGGCTCCTCTTCGCCTCTCGTTCCTCCTTCAGCTTTTGCTGCACGGGCAAGAAAACAGCCGTCAGTCAGTCAAGTGGCACAATCATATCAAGTGTATTTTGAAATTTAGAAACACACCTAGAACAGAATTCTGCCCCTCCCCCTCCCCCACCCCTCCCCCGAAAAAAAGGCACTAACAACCAAAAATTGAAAAAAAAAAAGTTTCTGTCTAGCAAACAAAAAGAAACAAGGTATAAAGAATAATTATCATAACACGCGAAAGACATCAGACAACCCAAAAATCAGCTAAGGACAAGAGGAAAAAAGACACTTGTTCCTTTATAACAACAGCACACACACTGTGTTGCTATTTTCTAGTTCACTAGCGCATACGGCACCAAATGCATAACATGTATCCCAACGTGTGATAATCCATCAGGACAGGCAAATTATTTTCCATTATCCCACATGTCCATCTTATCAAATTAACCTCTTTACGGTCAGTCTAAGCAGATTGTGTTTGTGCCAGTGTGTGTGTGTGTGTGTGTGTGTGTGATGGTGTGTGTGTGTGTGTGTGTGTGTGTGTGTGTGTGTGTGTGTGTGTGTGTGTGTGTGTGTTTAAATCATCGTAAAATCAACGTCAAAGATCCTAAAGGAACGTGGATACAAAATGGGTTTAGCACGAATCACAGATCCTCATGAATTCCCGCAACTGCCGGGACTCATGAAGATGCCGGTATACCTCTTGCTGATCGTGGATGATGTTCAGTTATTCTCGACAGTGAACGGGTTAATTGTAACGATTAAAAAACCGATTTACCAGCTGAATTTCACGGGTTCCTTTGATTGCGCTCACAGCCATTTTTAACAGCTCCTATTCACACACTAATTTAAGAAGGGGAAAATCCACATTGATAATCAGTTCTTGTTCCCAGAAATAATCCCAGGAATATCGCACTTATAATCCAAGAAACATCACATCTCCATTCATTTCACCGGTAAGCACCAAAGACCATTTCCACATAGTCAAACACTATGGCAATTTGCACACAGTCAAATACTATTAAAATGCCGCTGCAGAGTTATGCAGGTCCTTTAAGTATTTCACTGGGAAGTATTTGACCGTTCCACGGAACCGTCCACTGACTATTAGACCAATTCACAACGTGTCTCCACCACCGTCAAAGGTAATATCACGCATATCCCCCTCTCATTTGTCGACCCATCCACAGTCGATCAGTATCCACAACTGAAAAACCCGCCACCTGAGTCAATTCTGGTCCGGTACTGAAGTTAAACGCTGACAAAAGCCTGTGGCAACGAGATCGCTAAACAGTCGCCGCGTTGGAACCGCTTCCTATCGACCTCCCTCCGTCTGAACTGCTGAGCAGACGCAAGGAACCGTCCGGTCCTCTAAGCGATACCTCCCAAAGGGGCGTGTATCCTCATGAGTCCCTGCGACTGCATGGACTCATGAGGATCCGCGCCTCTTGGACGCGGGAGGGTTTGTCAATTATGGGGGACTTTCAACTCACACGCGCGCGTCAAGCCGACGGCGCTAAACAACTGTATCTAGGCACTGACAACAGACAGTGAGCGTTTCAGTTCCCCCTGTGGACTCCAAGACCGTTTCCCTTTTTCCTGTTTAACACATTAACCCTTTTAGCCCCGGATCCATACAGCAGGAGATGGGTCGACCATGATAATTCAAGGGTAGTGCCGGATTAGCTTGGCGCCTTCAGGCGCCAAGCTAATCTGGCACTACCCTTGAGTTATCAAGCCATCTCCTGCAACTGGTACATAGTCGTTAGGCAACACCTCCAAAATTTGAGAAATGGGACCTTGGGGTAAAAGGATTAAGTCCTATGGCTGAAATTTTTTAATTTGACACTTGTCTGCTAAAGACTGAATTTTTAGTTCTGCAGGCGTATCGACTGTTATATTTCAAGGGCGGTGCCAGGATAGCTTGGCGCCTGTGGGTGCCAAGCTATTCTGGCACCACCCTTGAACTACACAGCACCAGGCGATTTTATCGCCAGGCAGTCTGTCGGGACTAAATGGGTTAACTAAGACCAGAACGCCTAGCGACCTCATTCTTGGAGTACTACAGAGGTAAATTGTGTACCAACAAACGACATACATTCTTATGAGACCCAGCATGGTGCTGGGCCGCACGAAGATCTGTTCCTCTTGTATGTGTAGGGTATGAGCCGAATGGATGACTAGCTCAGCGGAGGGGCGGCGACAATAATATTGACTGACAGAATTCAGAAGGCAGCGGTGCCACCACTATCAGCCACCTGGTCAGCCGCACCTTTAAAGATACCATACCCATGATTTTCAGGTGCATAGACCGCTTAGAGGTTATAGGGTCCCCCACTAAAAGAAACACCAGGAAAATGTGCCAGCAGACACAGGTTGTGTGTGTTCAGTTCATGGAAGGAACTTTGGCACCCACAACTTAACCCTTTTCATCCTGATACACTATTGCAAGTAATAAATGTGACTATGACAGTTCATGGGTGTCGCCAAAATAGCTTGGCGCCTCAGGCACCAAGCTATTCTGGCACCACCCTCGAACTAAAATGGTTGATCTATTTCCTAATCTGTATTGTAGGACAATAAACAAACATTTTTAGAAAAATCAGTCTCAGGTTGAATTGGGTTAATTTAGTTTGGAGTCCACTTAAAAAATGCACGTTTATTTTCAACATTTCTCGAAAATTCGTTTCTGCACAACTCTAAGATAGCATACAAGCAACTCACACATGAAAAATCGGCATCGTCTGCTTTAGAACAACGTGGGCATGGATGCCTGCATCATCAGGACAATATCTACCGAGGTTTCTGTACAATTCTCTTTCAGCGATAATTTTGATAGCGCCAGCGCTTCTGTTTCAAGCAGATGACGGAAAATTAAACCCTTTGGCTGTCGGTTGGGCTTTTTGTCAAGGTGATTCCTGCAGGAATCACCTCGACAAAACGCGCTACCGACAGTCAAAGGGTTAGTCTGGTAATGACGTAACTCTTCATTGACAGAGTTAAATCATAAATTGGTCCTCATCATAACTTCGTAGCTGCGGGAACTATAAATAGCTCGGGTACTCAGTGTCCCTGGGAAGTTTAACTCATTGCGAGACGTGCCGCCTCCGGATACGCGGCATAAGCCGCGTATCCGGAGTCGGCACGTCTCAAATGAGTTAACTGCGCGTAACGAAAAATTGTGTGTCAGTTGGTCTGTAATCTTTGCTCCATTCGAATGCAATTCATGAGGTCTAAAATCACAGACCAACACCGCATTACATTAAGCTTTATATGGTTGCAATATTTGCCGTGCGCCAAGACCCACTCAAAGACTGTGTGACAAGCATGCACGCCCAATAGACTGATTATTGAACTTTCTGCACAAACTTGCACTTCGGTGAAATTCACGGCACGAACAATTATCAGCACTACTGATCGTGAATGCCGACTGCAATTTGGTGTATGAATCCAACAATAATCTAAAAATACGGCTACTCTACCCTGTACCGGCTTAACCATCCGGGTACTTTCACACTGTACTTTCTTCAGAGCCTTTTCTGAGAGAACACTCCCGGCCCCCGAAGCGAGTGTTCGGGAAGAGACACCACACACAGTAAGGTCCCCAGCTCTGCCGTCAGCCAGGTATAGCGCTCAGTGGGCAGACGGCCTGATCAGGAACTATGTGATAGATCAATAAATGAGCGTTAGGCAAGGATTACCCCGAGCTCTCGCGTGTCCCCTCCCTCTCCACCCCCCCCCCCCTCCCCTTACCTAATGCCTATGTTTGTCGAGTTGCCCGTTGCGCGGACACTTGAAGTTGAACAGGTTCCCTCGGCCCTACACTAAATGACCCCTTTCCCGTTTCACAGCCAAATGTTTAGCGTTTAGACATCACCACTCAGTCAGCCCAGTCAGCCCTGACGCACTGCAGCAATAGATGAATCGACCATGATAATTCAAGGGTAGTGCCAGATTAGCTTGGCGCCATCAGGCGCCAAGCTATTCCAGCACAACCCTTGAATTATCATGGTCGATCAATTTTTTGCAACCGCTACATACCGAGTTGTTAGGTCACCTCCAACATTTGGGACATGCAGCCGCGGGGGTAAGTGCGCGAAAGCAAGCCGGCCTTGTCTGCCAGCTGAGGTGATCTAATCTGTTCAGTCAGCGGTCAGCGCACAACTGAATTCGAGGGAGATAGATCGACTACGACAGCTAGAAAATAGTGCCGTAGCCCTGAGGTGAGAGCGAAAATGGTGCCTTTGCACTGGAGGCTTATGAGGATCTATGCTTCTTGCGGCTGGTTCAAGACCACGTGTGTGTACCTCATGTAGGCAAAAACTGAAACAACGAAACTGTTATATAAAGTGCCGCTTTTCCTGAAACTTAAGTGTCGCGCACGTAACAGAGACCACTGCACTCAAAATAGTCGCGGGGTACTGCGACCTGAGGCAATGAGTAAACTGCGAGTAAAACAAACCTGCTTTACCGTGGAAACAAACAAGTTCAATGGGCCATGATGCTGGGCACGAGGAAATCATTTTACTGGTGAGCGCATCGGAAAACCAACAACAAAATACAGTGTAGCATTATAACAACCCCCCCCCCCCCCTCCTACCCCCGCTCCTTTCTCCACCGACCCCATGTGAATAACACGCTGACAAACTTTTACACAAATACTTAAAATAGTCGTGTATTAAAAACGGGAATAATGTGAACAATGTATACACATCTATGAAATTTGAATATGTACATAGGTTAGTTCGGGGTTTAACTCCACGGCCGCAACGAAGTGAACAGAAAAATAAACATCAATATAAGGCGAAAAGGATTTGTCGCTAGCAATGACAGAACTGTGTTGTCACTGACCAGTTCTTTTGTGGATCTGGTACTGCCCAGAACATGCTGGAGTCCAGGGCAATGATCGAGCGGACACACTCGTTGCCGGCAAGGCAGAAATCATACAGGGCCTACGGAGGAAAGAAACCTGAGAAAGCATTTCCAGGAATCAAGGGCACCACACAGTCGATCGCATCCGAAGCAAAGGTGTGGAGAGCAGGCATGGGGCAGACTTGCAAGGACATGAGAAATCCATAGTGAACTGAACCAGATCTATATTTACACGCCGGCTATTCGGCTGTCGAAAGGAACTACGGGAAGACTTCTCATGGGAGGGGTGGAGTACGCGTGGGCCTTTCCGAACGCAGAGATCCCATCTTGACAGAACTAAACTGAAGTGATCAGATATAAAAGCATAACCCAAAACGTTTGCTGCAAGGCCCGTCTACGACTTTTCCGTAGGCACGGATGGAAGGCTAAACAGACCATCAGTCATGGACCATCAGTTCAATCAAATTGTCAAAATCCAGACCAAAAAGGTGACTGCCAAAATTGAGCTGGAAATGCAGGTAAGAACCCAACGAAGAAAGAAACACGCTTAGAAAAGACAGTTACAACACAGTAAATAAATATTTCGGGTTTTAAAATAGACATCATTGTATACAAACAAGCACACAATTTGCAACAGCTGCATTTCCCATCCCGAAAAGGTGAGTAGCAAATTGTATACTTGTTTGCGTGTCTTTGTTGTTGTTGTTTGTTTGTTTTTTTCCAAAAAGGGATTTAACCCGAAATATTAACTCGGCATTCAGCCCGACGCACGTATTTCACAAATTTTGGAGGCGCTGATAGGCGCCAAGCTAACCTAGCACTACCCATGAATTATCAGGGTCGCCCCATCTCCTGCTGTAGTGCGTCAGGGCTGAATAAGTTAATGAATTGTGTTGCAGCTGTCCTTTCGCAGCGTGTTTCTTTCTTCGCTGGGTTCCTTTCTCAATAAAATATTCGTTACACGCATTTTATTTGTCCCAAATTGATCTAGCCATAACTAACAGGCGTTTGCTGGATACGTTGTCTGGTCTGTGACTTTTGTTCCTTACGGCCTCCGACCGTAAGGTCCAAAATCACAAACCAGCCCACCCTGTCAATGAAACTGGATCTGTCCCCGTTTGATTACAAGGTGTGCCGGGACGATCAATGGCTCGATCCCTGTCGGTCGTTTTGTAGTGGAGTTTGCTGCATTAGCGCGTGCCGTAAATCGAAACTGATTCAAAGCGCGCGCTGATGACTTGGCGTAATTATAGATTCTCAGTGCCTTGGGAAGGTAAGAGGGGTTAAGTCCATTTTAAGAAAAGCGAGATTGTCGTTGTAATATAATGAACATACCGCTTTTCACTAATACCGACTTACTGCCTTTTGCCTTCACTGGGCCGCATTGCCACGATTTCAGTCTAGCAGTGAACATCATGTGCGATGATTATTCAGTCGAAGAAATTGAAATCGTCGCGCTACATTTAACGCGTCGGCTTTTGACGAGCGCCTTTGTTTCTGCTAAGACTGCGGGCTTCACCCGGTTACATAGAGTCCAAATTAGCTCAGGCGGTTAAAGTGTTAAGCGTCGGAGCTAAAACGAGCGAAGGGAACAGCCGGGTTGTAGGTTCGAGTCCAAGTCCCGGCCCCGGCAGCTGGGCTCGCAATCCAGGAGGGTGGGGGGTGGGGAGAGAGAGGGAGGGGGTGGGGGGGGGGGGAGAGAGAAGACCCGGCTTTTTCATTAGCATGTCCGTTGAAAGGACCTAGAAAATCAAAGCAGCATGGGTGCAGAGCGCTTAAATTGATCAATGTTCAGGTCGTACTCCATACGCAATGGCTGTCCATGCCCCTCCTTCCCCCACCCCATAACTCACCCGTTCGGGTCGTCAATTATCACTCCGGTGCCGTGGACATTAAACCCCGACCCTAACCTCTTACAGCGCTTTAGTGCACACTCGACGTTGTACGGTTGTAAGCATGGTCTGTGTTACACAAGGGGACTCCTATTTCTTTGGATAACTTACAAAGATCCAGACCAGTAGAAAAGGCGACGGCCAAGCCGCATTGCCCCAAACGAAAGACACACGCTTTAAAAGGCCAAGCACAACACTGTGCTGTGTTGTCCTTCTAAACACGTTTGTGTGTGTGTGTGTGTGTGTGTGTGTGTGTGTGTGTGTGTGTGTGTGTGTGTGTGTGTGTGTGTGTGTGTGTGTGTGAATTTACTTTTCAAAGGACACGCACAAGACATTGTGCTGTACTTGTCTCTTCAAAGCGTGTTTCTTCGTTGAGATTTCCCCTGAAAAATCGCAGACTCAATCTACTTCGTGCTATGTCCGAAGATCAATGTACCAGGTTTAACCCGTTTAGCCCCGACGCACTACAGCAGGAGATGGATCGACCATAATTCAAAGGCAGTGCCAGATTAGCTTGGCGCCATTATATAATAATTCAAAGGTAGTGCCAGATTAGCCTGACGGCGCCAAGCTAATCTGGTGCTACCCTTGAATTATCATGGTCGATCCATCTTCTGCGACTGGTACATGGTCGTTAGCAGAGCGCTGGTCCCGGTTGCAAGCCATACGATATCACTGTTATGCCCTCAGTCCGCCTGTGCAATGCCTACTGTAAACCAGGGAATAGGATAAGCCTCTACGGAAATACAGTTCAATGCAATTCTTCTTGCAGACTGCCTGCGTAACAGAGAAACCCATTACGCTGATCACGGTGTTCAATAGGCGGCTTTCTGGCGGGATGTCCGTTTCCTCCCGACTGTTATCAAACACAACACAAACGGAGAAATAAAGCTCTGGGGCCAATTGCATAAGCGAGCTTAGTCCTGCATCAGCCACTAAGCAAGGTGTGCCGCTATGAGCGGCGCACCTTGCTTAGTGGCTGGTGCAGGACTAAGCTCGCTCATGCAACTGGCCCCAGATAATCTGTGCGCGCACGGTATAATGAACTAGGTCAACGGGTATACAACGGAAAGAACCGAAAGAAAGGATAAAAATGGTGAGAGAAAAAAACGAGAGAAAAAAATAGCCAAAACCTTGCTTGAAGCAGACATGCAAGATTACCTTGTGCACCCCCCCCCCTTTCCCCCCACACACACCTCTCTTTTCTTCTTATAAAAAAACATCTCTTTTTGTTACTTTAATTGAACATAATCTTATTCACTGCAGTTGTTTCCCCCCCATGAATATCAATACAAACCATATACATGTTATGATAATATTATGCTTTGCTCAGCAGCATTTAGCAACATGTCTAAAAATGTGACCAAGATTTCAAGTGTCATGCTCATCAGCATTGGTTACGTGCCCTACAAAGTACAAATCGTTTGGCTGTCGGTAGCGCTTTCTGTCTCAAAAGATTGACAGGGTTTAGAGATCAAATTATTTTGTGCCCTCCCCCCCCCCCCCCTTTTTTTTTTTTTTTTTTTTTTTTTTTTGCTGTTTGGGATTTCAGACCATGATAATTCAAGGGTAGTGACATATTAGCTTGGCGCCTGGTGGCGCCAAGCTAATCTGGCATACCATTGAATCATGGTCGATCCATCTCCTGCAACACAGTCGTTCGCTGACAACTCAAATTTGAGAAATGAGGACGTGGGGTTAAATGGGTTAGACATGTGACACTTGACGTAATTTAATAACGTAATTTCCGGCAGGAATCATCGCGACAAAAACCTCTACCGACAGCCAAGAGGCGAATACATTTACAACGCAGCTTGATTTGAAGGCAAACAGTTTGACTTAAGGTGGTACGTACCAGGAAGACAGTTTTGTCAACATACAGGAAGCTTGGTTGTTTCACGAAGGACTTTTTTCTCGTCGCAGTCTTGACATTTCCGGACGCCATTGCGAGCACAAAACACCCGTTTCGAAATGAAGTTCCGACACCCAGTGAAAACCTTAATCACATCTCTTTCAATGTCTGCGCACCACCGATCAATCTCTTACACCACATAACCACAAATTGGATTTCACCGTGTGTATGTGTTGTGTGTATGTGGTGCCTGTGTGTGTGTGTGTACTATACAAGGTGTCGTAATTTATCATAACACTCTCGTTGCCCACTTCCCAATCAGCACTGACGTCATCTCCAAGAAGCTAGCGTCCTCTTCCCCTGTCACGGTATTATCGCCAAAATATATTACTCAGCTAACAAATGTCAAATCACAGTAGCGTGCTTTCCTTGTAGCGCGACTGCGAGGCAGTTCGTACAACTGAATCTGTACTTAGTGACTGTGCCAAGCGTATCAAATGCAAAGAAAATCCCGAAAAGAAGAAACACGCTTAGCCTAAAGGTCAATAACAACACAACTGTGTTGCAGTCGTCCTTTCCGAACATGTTTCTTTCTTTGTTGGGATTTTCTTCTTTGCCGTTACGATCTGAAGCCGCGTATTCATCACATATCAGCACTGACCCAAATGACTCAAATCATCATCAACTCTCGCTAAAACGTGGAGTCATTTTGAAGCATGTGTAGACACGGAGTTTTCCATGTGTGACGATCTGTGATTTCGACCTTACGGTCTTCGGCCGTAAGGTCGAAAATCACAGACCGTCACACAAATGGAGATACCATCTTTGATCGAACACCCGTTTTAGTCTGAGAGATCGACGGGTCTCTTTTCGCAATCTCCGTCCGCTGGACACTGTGAATAATGCAAGGCCCGGAAGAAAAATCGACCGTGATGGCACCAAGGCATTGCCTGGTTGGCTTAGCGCTCTTTCAGGCACTGCCCGTGCGCTGGAAATGGCCGATCCACCTTCCTGAGTAACGCGGCCGTAGAAGCGAAAACTCTACCACAACACAGCAACCTAGATTAGCGTGACTGTGTTAAAAGCTGATGGCTGATAACTTTGGTAATACACCAACGAACACTAAACAGATTCCTAGGCACTGGTACGGTTCCAACTGGGCAAGTTGCTCAGTCTGCCGTGGCCAATTTGCGAGTTGTCCGTTCAAGACTTTATAGTTTGGTAACCCCCTCATGCCAAGTAGTATTCAGTCTGGAAACGTTGTCAGTAAACGTAACGCCCACCAAGGGCCGCCGGGCATCACGGGCACAAAAATAAGGCCAGCAAGAGGCATTGATCCTCATGAGGATCTATGCCTCTTGTAGTGTACACTTTATCTCGGCAGAGAAGGGGTTAATAGTTGATAACTTGGTAACGTACCAAAGCAAACAAACAAACAAACAAACAAACAAAAAAAATCCCTGTCAATGCACTGGTTACGAACGAATCAATATGATGCTCATTCTACCGTGGTCACTCAGTTTCAGATTGTCAAGACTTTACTGTTTCGTCAGTCCAGCTCTGAGATCGTTCTTGTGACACGTCATAAACAACTCGATATGACTAAGTGCTACTCACGCTGGGACGCTAATAGGTTCACTCTCACAAAGTACGCTACCTAGAACTGCCTGATTTATGGGTGGTTATTTGGCTATCGACATGGCATGTTTCTAGCCACAGGCCTGGAGCGAAACGTGCGATTTTCAAGCGGTATGTTCAATGTTTCCATTACATTTTAAAAAATATTTTCATGACTAGTAGCATCTATTAAATACAACAAAAACAACACTGACAACTGACAAAAAAAAAAAAAAAAAAAAAAAAAAAACACAAACACCCCGTCAAGCATTATCTTTTCCAGCAATATGTTTTATATTTCTAGTGACAGAAATATCGAAAATATTCCTAGATAAACAAGGTTTCAATATGAAAAGCATACTTCTTGAACAGACTTCTACCACTGAGTTGTAAGAAACTTGTGTTGCACAGAAACGTTCAACTTCTCTACATATATTGTCGTATCCCTATTTGAACAAACTCAAACTTTATGGCTTTCTTCTTACAACTAGCATTAAAGGCAATTACACTTGTATTACTGTATTTTCCTAGCACAATCTCCGACTTCTGTCCTTAGCAAAGTGACGAGAGAAGTTTTGTGAACAGAAAATATACCACCGTGCTTACTTAGTATTCCATTGCCCCACAGTCGTAAATTCTGGACCTAACAATGGACATAGTTGTATGTGTTCGCGTGTTGAACTACAAAAACGTACGCCATTCTGTAAGGTGATGCCAAGGGCAATTTAACATACGTCCCAAGGGCGGATCTGGGGGGGGGGGTTCGAGGGGTTCGGCCCCCCCCCCCCCCCGAACCCTTCCCCAATTCTTTAAAATGCTATAACAGAGTCCCTTTTGGGGGTGTTTGGACCCCCACCCCCACATGATCTGGGGGGGGGGGGGGTTGGGCGAGTTTCCACACACACACGCTACCCCCTCCCGTTCTCTGATATTTTGGCGAGTGGTGAGAGTCTACGACTTGCACGCTTTCTCCCTGTACCCCCCCCCCCCCCCCCCCGCCGCCCCCCACCCCCCACGTTATTTGATTTTTCGGCTACTGGAGGAAGATCTAGCGTCGGGGAGGCCTTTTGTGTCAGGATGAACGTCCCAAACAAAAAGCTGGACCTCCCCCCCCCACAACCCTCCTTGGGGTAACTGATCCGCCCCTGCGTCGTCCAACGTTCACGTTATTGAAAACTGCACGTTCGATAGGCCCCATCTGATAAACACCAAAGTAAAATTAATGATCGCATGCAAGAGGATCTTCATGAGCCTCCGCAGATGCTGGGGCTCATGAGGATCTATGCCTCTTGCACTTGGATCGGAATTACGCACAACTTTCACATTATCATCACAAACCGAAGGAACAGTGAACTCTCCATCCGAGTTTGAAATAAGAACGAAAATGACCGCAGGCAAGGGGCACAGATACTCGTGAGCCCCTGCAAATGCGGGGACTCATGAGGATCTGTTCCTCTTGTGGATGGAATGGCGTTGTGAGGCAAAATCCGCTAGCTCCAAGCAGTGCCATTCGCATTATCAGACCCTTTCGCTAACAGCTCATTACGATCAATAGGCTGCAAGATTAGGAGCTTGGATTCTGATTCAGAGAATTCACAATCAGAAATACCACGACTTTAGAAATTGTACCCCAGTTTACGTGGTGCGTTCATTCATCGTCGTTACCGGCCAGCTTGCAAGAGTACGCGGGGCCTTCGATATCTGTAACTAAGCTGGTGGACTGCTCGCTGGCCGTTCACCGGCCAGACGTCTGCCCTATGAAGCGAGACTTCCATCGTATTGCATTGAACACTTTGCGTGTCGGTGGCGGATCCCGTAGGAATCATCGTGACTAAAACCACTACAGATACGCAAAGGGTTAACCCATTCAGCTCTGACGCACTACAGCAGGATATGGGTCGACCATGATAATTCAAGGGTAGTGCCAGATTAGCTTGGCGCCTGTCGGGGCCAAGGTAATCTGGCACTACAATTGAATTATCATGGTCGATCCATCACCTGCAACAGGTGCATAGTCGTTAGATGACGCCTCCAAAATTTGGGAAATACGTGCGTCGGGCTGAATGAGTTAAACTGAGTCTCCCTTGTTAACAACAAATAATGGACTTACTGGGGTTTTTTCCTCACAGGGCAGATGAGTGTGTGTGTGTGTGTGTGTGTGTGTGTGTGTGTGTGTGTGTTTGTTAGCGTGTGCGTGCGCGCATGTGTGTGTACGCGCGTTCGTGGTGTACTTGCACCCCTGTGCCATCAACATTGTAGCCTAAAAAAGAGGGGGTTGGGAGAGACACTGAATAAGGTACACATGAAGAAAAAGAATTAACAGCAAAGAAACTATCCCGTTACAAACAAAGAAATAAAAAAAGATAAACGAACAGACAGCCAGAAAGGCAGAGACAGACAGCCAGAGAGACAGGCAGCCAGCCAGCCAACATATAGACAAATAGACAGACACTGAGACACACAGACGGAGAGTTTGAAACAGTTCAGGCGGTTAAGAGAGCGAGGGGCATCGCCGGGTCGTGGGTTCGAGTCCCCGTTCCGGCCCTGGTAGATGGACTCGCAATCCAGGGAAAAACGACGGGCTTGTTCAAAAGCCTGTCCGCTGAAAGGTCCGGGTAAATCAAAGTGGCACAGCCGGTTGGAGTGCGCCTGAACTGATCAGTGTTCCTCATAAGCCGCCCGTCAGGACGGCCATCTACTATCACTTCGGTGCCTCAGTGGACGTTAACTCGTTCAGCCCGACGCACGTATTTCCCAAATTTTGGAGGCGTCATCTAACGACTATGCACCAGTTGCAGAAGATGGATCGACCATGATAATTCAAGGGCAGTGCCAGATTAGTCTCAATGGCGTCGACAGATCTGGCACTGCCCTTGAATCTGGCACTACCCTTGAATTATCATGGTCGACCCATCTCCTGCTGTAGTGCGTCAGGGCTGAATGGGTTACATCCCAAACTAACCAACCAACCATCCAACCGACTGAGTGACAGATAGACAGACAGACAAATAGATACAGAATTGAATAAACAGTTCGTGAAATTGTGACGAAAGTAGAACTTTTACATTTTAAATTTGTGTCGTTCTGATTAGGGATTTGCACCTATACCAACAGTTTCTATGCCCTGTGAACCTAGACTGACAGCAATTTCAGCAAAACTGATCAACGTCAAATTTACGGCGACTAAAGTCTACAATTTTTCAGACCTAATTAGTTCCTACACACTACAGCATGTGATGGATCGACCATGACAATTCAAGGGTAGTGCCAGATTAACTTGGCATCATCAGGTACCAAGCTACTATGGTACTGCCTCTGAATTATCATGGCCGATCCATCTCCTGAAGCTGGTACATGGTCGTTCATGTTAGGTGACCCTTTCAAAATTTGGGAGGAGGTTGGGTTGTACATTGCTTAACGTCCCGACAGCAACAAGACGTTCTCAGGACGTGCCTACACTGCTTGTGGGAAAAAAACCTAAACAGAATATTGAATGTATGTCGCCAGCCGGTCTAATACGCACATAAACCGAAGACCATCTAGTAACGCACGTGTCCAATTTCAAGAGCAACAGACACTCAGACAGTAGGGAGAGTTTAAAAAAGATAAATAGGTGAATGTACCCGGGGCAAGGGTAGACAGAAACACATGCCTCAGAATAGAGGACCCTGTGATCTAAAAAGTAGTTAATCCCACCCAAGTCCCCCAGGGCAGACCCGAGTGGGGGCCAAAATTTGGGAGAAGCGGCCTTGGGGTTAAATGAGTTAAATCCTGAGTTAAAGTGCGTGTGTGGTTGGGGAAGGGACAGTGACAATGATTCTTTATTTTACAACGGTGAAAGTTTTGGTTGAGACAACCATTTTTCGAACTTGCCGTTGCTAAACAAATTACATATAATGCACAAAGTATGAAAATATTATGCTGAAAGAGAATTTTTAAAAAAATGAAGAAAGAAACACAAGTGAACTCTCACCATTCGCCAAAATATCAAACAACGGAGGAGGGAGTTTTCGTGTTTCTACATCATTGATATATTTGATTTAGCTAAAATATAAAGTTTCTTTGAGATTATGTTACATTGATATGTTAGTAATATGACATTGCCATTTAAACTGGTTATCTACATAAAAACACCGAGAAAACGATGTTCTGTTACTTGGCTGATAGATTTGCCTTGAAGGAACAAGCTGAGGGTGGAGTGAGAACTGAATAGGAGAGCACATTTCCACTGGCCGGAACTGAAATCAAAACGACGCGCGGGGAAGGGGAGGGGGAGAGGAGAGGAGGGGGAGTTTACATTAAAGCAGAACCTGTCTGAGCGAGAACCCTTATGAGACCTGTCATTAAAGACCATCTTTAGTAGATGTAGCCACCCAAACGATGGTCCGCTTTAACTGCCGGCGATGACTCGACAGGTAACGCTTTTCTTTTTGCCCTTCAAGATTTCTCCTGAGACTGCATATTTTGTTTTAAAAACACATTTTTACCAAGAAAAAGGTGAATGTTTGCTCAGAACAGGTTTCGCGCTGTCAATAACAACAACAAATGTTTTGTCCCGTGGATTTTTCTTTACTATATAGTCTGCTGTTTACGCACCGTAATTCTGACATCTAACAGAAGTTGTGACACGTTCATTGATTCCAGTTCAAATTGACCGGTTTTGGTAACTAAAGAAAGTGTCTCAGTTCAGTCTACTTTGCTAATTCTCACGGCTTCAAATTTCCACTTTCAGAGGCGTCAGTCACTGAGTGGGAGACGTGCCCCAACAAGCCTTGGCTTTTACCGCTAGTCAGCTCAGTTTTACCGCCTGGCTCGTACCGCTCGTCCTAGCAAGCAAAAGGCCATTGGGCCGGTGTCTGCTGCAGTTGGCCCGCGCACGACTGTGCGCGGGCCAATTGCGGTAGCACATCGGCCCGATGATATCTCGCACAATGGGTGGCACATTGTGCTGGTGAAAATCTTTGGCTGTTAGCCATTGTGGCCTGTTCGTCCAGTTTACTTAGATAAGATCGGTACTGCCACTTTCAGATCGATCGATGGAAGATTTACACGTCTGACAATCTCAACTACACGCGGAATTGATCCTCATGCACCGATGCAAGCTGAGGGGCTCGTGAAGATGTATAGACTGATACAGCAAAAGAGTGGTCAATTTATAGTGGTATTCAGTGGCACGACAGAGAAGGTCGACGGATATCCATATTCGAATGTTTAGTCACACTGTGAGCGTTGACGTCATATGCACGATTTCGAAACAAGCGTCAACCATTTGCAAGAAGCAAAGATCCTCATGAGCCGCCCCCCCCCCTATCCCCCCCCCCCCTGAGGGCAAATGTCGCGCGCGGGGCTCATGAGGTTTTATGCCTCTCCTGCTGGCCGCCACATTAATTTTTATATCAATGCGTCACAAGAGACGTAGTGGGGGGGGGGGGGGGGGGTGTCACTCATGTCGACACTGGCGCAGGCAAGTACAGCTGTACATGTGTACACATAAAGGTCGCGCTGAGTGTCGCAAGCCAAAGGTTGATACATGAATATAGTGGTCGAAAAAACCTGTTCTACCTCTTTCCTCTACCTCAGCCTGCCTTAAAAAACACAGCAAGAAGCCGAGCAGATCCGCATGTGCCCCTGCAGATTACGGGAGCTCACGAGGATCTGTGCCTCTTGCATATGGGCGCCATTCGATTATTAAATGTATATTCAGACACCTTTGACCTGGTGCCAGCAGGAGAGGATTAAGCCTGAGCTGGACAATTAGGCCAAGTGAAAAGTGTACTGTTAGGTGACGCCCTACCACCAATAGTAATGGCATACACCAAAACATGTGCTAACACACTGATACCTACAACCATTCACGTGATTGTGAGATTTCGTGGGCAGTGACAAAATAGCTTGGTGCCTTACACCATCAAACTATTCTGGCACCACCCTTCAACTCTCATAGTTGTCTTGCATCCTTAACTTGGTAGGATTAGTCACCTAATTTAATTAAGGTCAAAGTACTGAGATGCACTGTGATTTTGATTTCAAACCCATGAAAATTATTTAGGAATGACTTCTTTAAATTCTCTTTTACTAGGCAAAACGCCTACCCTGATGGTTTATAACATTCTTTATGAAAAAAAGCTAGCACTGGTGTGTATCCACATACTGATCTTACAAGTATTTCATGAGACGGTGATGTAAATTAACAAATTATAGTGAAGTAAATCATCCCGGTACAGTTTCAAGATACCTATAGTAAAATATAAAATATTGTGAGCCTGCCAACAAAATTAGGAATGCCTACCACAGTCATTTAGATCAGGCTAGCTGAAAATGCAGAGCTTGGCTGTTCAATTATGAATGCAAAAAGCATTACCAGAACGATGACAATACTAAAGAAAATGTCATTTGAGCCCCTGCATGTTTTTTTTTTTTTTTTTTTTAAATCTCAGTGTAGTGACCCTCAAAGATTTTGAAGAACAAATTGTTATGGCATGAGGACGCATTGTGTGTGGCGGTGAATAATCAAAACCAGCGAGTGCAGATCAGTCTCATTTTGACTGTTCGATGCAACAATTGCTGGACTTTTCACAAAACACAAAAATACAAATGCATACTTATATACTTTAAGCAATAATAATTAGGAGAGCTTGGGCAGGGTAGGTATTGTGTTTAGTGTAGGGCTGGGACCCTAGGGAATGTAAAGAAGTCATTCCTAAATAATTTTCATGGATCTGAAATCACAGTGCATGTCAGTACTTGCACCTTGAAGACATTTTACAAGGAGGAGTATGTGACTTTAATAGTTTGTTTTTTTTCCTTTTTCTTTTAGATCTTCAGACCCACCCCTGTCAGAGCTCAAAATAACTGCTGCCCAATGCATTCTTGTAATTTATCTTAAAGATTCTAACAAACATTTAAACCAGGTCTGGTGGGCTTACAACAGTGTTCGTGGGAAGGTTTTGCTCTACAGTACAAGTATTAACCTGATAACTGAGGGGGCTATGCAAACCCACCTACCTATGTTCACAGTCACACACAACAACAACAAAAACAAAATAGGAAACCTCAACTCCAATAACACCTGTTCATGTTTATAAATAAGCCCATTTACTGCTGAGAAAAATTGAAGCCAATCCAACTACAAGAGACATAGATCCTCATGAGCCCCTGCAATTGCGGGGGCTCCTGAGAATCTATGCCTCTTGCCGACACTATGATGAACACGTTCCTTTGGGGGATGTAGCTCTTTGGCATTGAATTAACCCATATCATACTGAGGCTAAAAGCTTCAAATCTGTACACTGTCATATGCAAGCTACATTACAATACTTACAGATAAGGATATAGACCAATGGCTTTAGTTCAAGGGTGGTGCCAGAATAGCTTGGCGCCTAGAGGAACCAAGCTATTCTGGCACTACCCTAGAACTATTTTAGTCAAACTTATTTCACACACTGGTGTATTCTGAATGATAAGGGTTAACAAAGATTTCAGAAACACGGCCTGCATCCTTTGACAGTATAGGGGTGACATTTTATTGTAGTTATTGTCAGGGTGAATTTTTTTTGTTTTGTTGGACATTCAGTTAACCCTTTGGCTGCTCCTTGTGGTTTGTTTACACCACGATTCCTACAGGAATCATCTCGACAAAAAAACTGCTACAGATAGCCAAGGGGTTAAGATATCGAGTTTTGTTGCCATAATTCCTACAGGAAACATCGCAACAAAAAAGCTTCCGACTATAAAAAAAGAAGAAAAAAGCATGAAACAAATGATCGTTTGTTTACTTGCCTGACAAGTCGTTTCGTGAAAAGTCTGTACACCAAACATTATTAAAGCACTTGTTTAGCTTACACATTTCTTCAGTGTTACAAAATAGCTACAAGGAATATACATCCCCGCCAATGTACTGTTCACAGTTGTTTCCTATATTATAATCTAAGGGCAACAACCTAGTTTACGACTTAGCGTGCATTAAGAGAAGAGTTTAGTCCCTTGGAAAGAAACCGTTACACTTACGAACCGGCAATATTGAACTGACATTCCATCGTGCTGGCTCTTCAGTGTCTGCTTCTGTACGTGAAAAACTCGTCATAAGCTTTACCAGTTCCGTTGTGAGTGTTTCAACATTGTTTTAACTAATATCTTTACTTTAATGCAACTTTGGTCGTTTTTTCCCCCGCGAGGTAACTTCGCCAATAAATCACATCAGTGCCGCCAACAACTCAGCCGCACAGTGACTGCTACGACCCGGGCCATGCAATGAACTAAACTGACTCTATGCCTTACGCTGGTATAGACTGGCCCCATCACTCAAATATCTATTTCTAAAAACTGAACAAGAATACACTGTGGTGATATTTAGTGGCTATTTACGAATGAAATAAAGAGCGGAAAGTAAACGTACCTGTTTCTCTTTGATATTTTCACCGGGAGCCAGCGCAGCTAGACGTGATTTACTCTTCGCCTCGGCACTACTCGTGCGCTTCTTGTGATCCGCCATGGTTCACTGTGTGCACGAATCACGCATCCACAAGTCTGTCAGTCACCGAGAACACAAGTTTTTGTCTCACACCGTCAGTCAAATCTCTGCCGAATCAATCAGGCCACGACAGTGCCTTACCTCAACCGCGCCGCCATTTTGACTGTTTACCGTTTCCATGTTACGGCGCGCGCAGGTACATGTCACTCTCATTTGCATATCAAACACCAGATAACGGATGTGTGCGCTAATCACTGCCTCGCTTCGAAAGCCCGCAACAAAGCATGACAGAGACACAGAAAGAGGCGCCCGTCACGATATAAACAAAGACATCATAACCCTGCTTTGACGTGACAACATACAATCTACGAGTTTTCTAAGCATGACTGAACCCCGCGCGCTCGGTACAAGCTCACTCACTTTTTGTTTTATTTTTTTTTCATATCACTTTTGAACGCAAAGACCTTGACTCTAGGAAGAAAATGATCACCAACCTTTCCTAAGTTCAGTCATGACAATAATTCATGGTTTAGACTACTACTATCTCGTACCGCGAGCACAAGACCAACGAATATGTACGGAGCATCGTCACTTCCCTGGTGGGCCCACATGAACCCCTTCTGGCAACCGTGAAACGGCGCAAGCTTGCTTGGTTTGGCCACGTGACCCGACACAACACCTTGTCCAAGACTATCCTCCAAGGCACTCTCGAAGGAAGTCGTCGGCGAGGTCGTCAGAGAAAGAGTTGGGTCGCAAACATAAAAGAATGGACCGAACTCGAGATGTCAGACTTGCTTGCCACCGCCCAAAATAGAACTCAGTGGAGAGCACTGTCTGTTGCTGCTGCCTTTCAGTCCCCCCAACGCCCAGTTCGGGCAAGGGACTGATGATGATGATGATGATGAGACTACGCTGCACCGCCGATTGGGAAATTTGAGTCAACACAACTCCAATCATGATCAAAGCTGCTGAAAAGAGAAATATACCATAATTAAGCCCCACACCTATTCTTGTAGACTTCACGCTCAGCTGTCCATGGAGAAGTGTTCAATGCCTTGGTCTCGCAAGGCGGCGTCTGATCCGGCCGTGCATAGCTTGTCACTGATAGTTTCTGAGACTCGGTGATGAAGGTCAGAGGTCACTGAGGTTTGAACAGGGTATAGTCCATAAGCTAGCCAGGTCTACCGTACCCCCCCCCCCCCCACCCCCCCCCCCCCACCCGCCAGTACTCAATAAGATGGGTTTCAAATGTACCTTAGTATGTCCTGAGATGTTTAAGCCATGTTCCCCGAAAATCCTTAGGAACACACCAGAGATATAGCCGATGGCGCAAGCATACCCAGATTCACGCTCTTCACACATGCTAAAATGTAGTTGAGAAACATTTTCCTCTAAATAAATCAAAGTTTGTAAAAAAATGACAAAGTGCTGGAAAACTTTCGGTCTACTTCTTTTTTTTCTCCCCCAATTTGTGACTATTCCATTGCGAACGATCATGATGACACTTGTTGCAAGTGATCTATATTTAGCTCTGATCATAAAGTGACTGCATGGCCGTTCTGCCGAACATTCATGATTGGTGGTTTACGCTTCGCCATTCGCTAAGGATTCTTTTATTTTGGTATCTCTTCATGCATTAGGCACGAAAGCTTCAAATGAGCTGCTGATACAGCGTGATCTAATTAAAGTGTGTAAACATTCATGCTTTCAGTTTGGGTTTGTGAAACGTTATGAAAAGTTTATCAACTTCATCCCTGCCTGTACGGACCCTGTCCAGAGTAATCAGTGCGTAGGTGAAAGCCTGGTGGCCTGGCCTCTCCCTGTTCAGCTTGTTGATGTCGTCTGCCCACGGGCTGCAGCCGCCATTCTGCCGTTGCCAATCACTTTGTTGCTGTAGTGTCTTGGTTTAATAATAATAATAATAATTACGGTATTTATAATGCGCTTATCTTATAATAATTATAACTCTAAGCGCTCACTCACAACTCGCGTACGCATGCGCACGCTTTAGACAACGACTCGCGTACCACAAATAGTGAAATACATTACGACAGTCTGCTTAGGGTGGGGAGTGTGGTGGTATAGTGCTAGAACTGTTGAAAGAGGTGAGTTTTGAGGGCGGACTGGAAGGAGGAGAGAGAGTGTTTCTGACGGAGAGAGAGTGGGAGAGTGTTCCAGGTACTGAGAAGGATCGGGGGCCGAAAGTGCTGAGTTTGGTGCGGGGGATGTGGAGGCGGAGAGGGTCGGAGGCGGAGCGGAGGGAGCGGGGAGGAGTGTAGGGGTGAAGTAAGTTTGAGAGATAGGCAGGAGCGCAAGTTGTTCAGGGATTTGTAGCAGAAAGACAGAATCTTGTATTGGATGCGTTGGGGGATGGGAAGCCAGTGAAGGAGTTTGAGCAGGGGAGTGATGTGGTCGGATTTTTTCCTTCTGAGGACGAGGCGGGCAGCATTGTTCTGGATGCGCTGGAGAGTGAAAGTGGTGGAGTGAGGCAGGCCGGAAAGGAGAGAGTTGCAGTAGTCGATGCGAGATAGGATGAGAGAGACAGCAAGTTTGGTGGCAGCTTCGGTAGTGAGGTATTTTCTGATATGACTGATGCGGTGGAGGTGGAAGTAGCATGCCTGGGCCGTGGCGGAGACGAAGCTGGTCATGGAAAGAGAGGAATCGAGGATAACGCCGAGGTTCTTGACCGAGTCAGAGAGGGAGATGGGGGTGCTGTCGAGTTGAAGGTGGAGGGAGGGAGGGAGCTGGGAAAGTTTTTGGCGAGTGCCTACCAGCATGGCTTCCGTTTTGTCGTCATTCAGTTTAAGCTTGTTTGCTGTCATCCAGTTTTTCACGTCTTCGTAGCGGCAGTCAGCCGTGCGAGTCAGTAGTGACTGAGTGTTGTCGAGTTTGTCTTTGTCTACTAGTTTTGAGTCGTCAGCGTAGAGGTGGGGGTTTATGTGGTGAGACTGGATGATGTTGGACAGGGGAGAGGTGTAGAGTGTGAAAAGGACTGGGCCCAGGACGGACCCCTGTGGAACTCAGCAGGAGAGCGTGACTGGGTTGGAGGAGACGCCGTCGATGGTGACGGACTGCTGTCTGTCGGAGGGGTAGGAGAGAAACCAGGAGTGAGCAGAGTCAGTGATGCCAAAGGAGTAGTGAAGGCGGTGGAGGAGGATAGAGTGGTCTATAGTGTTGATGGCGGCAGAGAGGTTGAGCAGCGTAAAAAGGGAGATGTTGCCCGAGTCGGTGGAGAGAAGCAGGTCGTTTAAGATATGTAGAAGGGCTGTTTCAGTACTGTGATGTTTGCGATAGGCAGACTGGAAGGGACTGAGGAGGTTGTTGTCGGCGAGGTGGAGGTTGAGCTGGTTGAGAACGACCTTCTCATGAAGCTTGGACAGGAAAGAGAGATTGGAGACTGGGCGATAGTTTTTGAGTTCGTTTGGGTCGAGGTTGTGTTCATTTTTGAGGAGAGGACGGACGATAGCGGACTTGAAGATATCAGGGACGGAGCCGTTCTCTAGAGATGTGTTGATGATATCTGTAATGAATGGCAGAAGTTTTGGAAGGCCGTCCGGTAGAGAGAAGCTGGGAGAGGGTCTAGTTCGCAGGTTTTGAGAGGCATGGACTTTATGGTCTTGAGGACTTCGTCCTGAGAGACGGGCCGGAAGGACGAGAGGGGGGTGCCGGAAAAAGGGGTGTCGGGAGGGCAAGGAGGAGAAGGCAGAGTGTCGAGTGTGTTGCGCAGAGTTTGGATTTTGTCGGGAAAATAGGTGGAAAAAGCGGACGGGAGTTCTTCTTTGCTGTGTGTGTTGGGGAGAGGAGAGTCTTTAGAAATGCCTAGGAGTGTGTTCATGGTAGCGTAGAGGGTTTTGGAAGAAGTGGATTCCAGGATTTTGGTTTGAAGGTGTTTACGTTTGGAGTCGGAGATCATTCTGCAGACTTTGGATCTAGTTGTTTGGAAGATCTGTCTGTGAACGGTGAGGTCAGATGAGCGCCAGCGGCGTTCCGCTTGTCGGCGCTCGCGCTTGACCTCAGCTATGTCGTCAGTGAGCCAGGGGAAGGGGGGTCGGTTGGGTATGGAGCAGGTGGTGACAGGTGCATGGGTGTCTAGAAGTTTTCGAAGAGAGGAGTCGAAATGGGATGCAAGATCAGGAGAGGAGGCGGGATCCAGGAGAAAGTCGACAGCTTCGTCGAAGAAGCTCTCTCGGTTGACAGATTTTAGTTTGCGACGAGAGACAAGGAGCCTGTTTTTTTTTCGGGGGAGGTAGGTTGAGGGAGACGAGAATAGCGAGGTGGTCAGAGGGAAGCACAGAGGAGGTGTCAGAGTCGAGAAAGAGTTGATCGGAGGTGCGGGTGATGATCCAGTCGAGGGTGTGGCCGAGTCGGTGGTTGGGTTTGGTGATGTGTTGTGTAAGATTGTGGTTTGAAAGTGCAAAGGCGTTTTGTGTCAGGGTGGTCGGGTTTGTCGAATCGTGGAAGTGGAAGTTAAGGATGTTTTCCGGGTCGTGTGCTGTAGTGGCCGAGGAGGAGGTCAAACTCGGTGAGGAACATAGAGTTTGTGAGTTTGTTTTGAGAGCTTGGAGGGGGGCGATAGATACACGAGAAGATGAGGGACTGGCCAGGGAGTGTTGCTACGGCCTCGACAGATTCAAAGGAGGGATGAGCAAAAGATAGAGACTGAGAGAAGGAGAGGTGAGCGGAGAGACAGTCCCTGTAGATGATGGCAATGCCACCCCCTCTGGAAGCGCGCGGGAAGGAGGCCAGGCGGTAGCCACTCGGAGTGACGCTGGCGATGATGGGTTCATTGCCAGCTAAGCGGAGCCACGTTTCGGTGATCACGACAACATCTAGATCATTGTCTAGAATGAAATCTGAAATCACGTCGGCTTTTGCCATCTTTGCAGACAGACTGTGCATTGAACAGACACAGTTTTAGGTTGGGTGAGACAGAAGGGGAAGAGGAAGAAGAAACGGACGAAGAAGAGGACAAAGGAGGAGGAGGGTGGGGAGGGGGAAAAGAGGATGGAGGGGGAAAGATGAGGGAGGGGGGGGGGGGGGTAGTGGGGAGGAGGAAAAGACGGGGAAGGAGAACCGGGCAAGAAAGATGATGCGAGAGGAGGGTGAGGGGAGAAGGGGGAGGAAGGAGAGTAGGAAAAGATGAGGAAGAGCGAGGGGGAGGGTGAAGGGGAGGAGGGGACGAGGAGGAAAAAGCAGGCGGAGGAGGTGAGGGGAGGGAGGGGGAGGAGGGTGGGGGAGGAGGCGGCCGAGGAGAGCAGGGAGCGGTAGGTGAGGAAGACAGGAGAAGACATGGGAGAAGAAGGAAGGGATGGGGGGGGGGGGGGGAGGCGGAAGGGGTGGAAGGGCATAGGAAAAGGGGAAGTGTGTGGTTGTGGGTGTGGTGGTGAGTCGTGCCTTCTGCTAATTCCACCCCTGCGGCCTCTCTTTCGCGACCGGATGCCACGTAAAGGCCCCGCCACACGTGCCGGTTGTGCCCCGATTTTGAAGCCGATTCCGATCCGATTGCGATCGGATGACGTCAATTATCCGATCCGGTCCCAATCGGCTGGGAATCGGGTGTCTAGAACCTGCTCTATTTTTCCGATCCGAATCGGCCCCGGTTGTAAGCTTCAACCAATCAGAGCGCGTCTCGCAAAGCATGTCGTTTCAAATTGCAAATGGCGGAACACGCCTGTTGTGATCAGTACCACCGCCGTTGCTGATGTTTCGCACGCCTCTTCCCGAATATGATGCAAAACTGCTGATAATGCAAGCACATCATCATCACTGTCAAAACTAGCAGCCATTTTGCAGAACAGGTACGACTTTGATCTTCGGTTCAAACCGGTCGGCTAAACAAATCGGGAAATGTGTGGCAGTGCACACGTTTTTTTAGTCCGGCCCGATCACCTACTGATTCGAAACTGATCGGGAATTGGCCTCAAAACCGGGAATGTGTAGCGGGGCCTTAAGGCATTTGCAACACTGTCGGCGGCACCGGCCGCGCAGTAGGTGGCGTGGCGACGTAGCGATAGCAGTTGTTGGCGTGTGTATCTGATGAGCATGATTGTTTGTGAGGAAAGGAAAGAGAAAGACGGGACGAGGGTGCAGTAGGGTGTGTGTGAGTGTGTGTGTGTGTGTGTGAGTGTGTGTGTGTGAGTGTGTGTGTGAGTGTGTGTGTCGGTGTGTGTGTGTGTGTCGGTGTGTGTGTGAGCGGTGTGGTAGAGGAGCGACCTGATAATACGCAAGGGAGAAAAAGTACAGTAGGTGTGTGTGTGCGTGTGCGTGCGTGTGTGTGTGTGTGTGTGTGTGTGTGTGTGTGTGTGTGTGTGTGTGTGTGTGTGTGTCTGTGTGCGTGCGTGTGTGAGTGTGGTAGGGGAGCGACGCTGATAATACGCAAAAACCAACACTGAAAGGGCGGAAGGGATACAGGGGAAGAAAATTACAAGCGGACAAACACGGTCAGTCAGCGGCGAGATCACAATTGGGGAGGGCGAGATGTCGACGGGAAATAACAAATTTAGGGCAGCACACGTAAAACCTATAGGACGGTAGGAACACGAACAACAACCAGCAACAGATGCGGGTAGCGAACAGACTCACACAGTAAACACTTAGCACACTAGCTCATAGCACGTAAAAACAGGGCAGCGGAAAAGGCCTGCAACCGGTCACGCTGCGGGGGAGGCAAAATGGCGATGTAAACAAAGTTCAAACGATAGACACTATTTTTTACGAGGTTGTGATCTTGAGGTAGTCTGGCGCCTGCTTTGGCCAGGCTGTCAGCCTCTCCATTCCCAGCTACTCCAGAATGCACTGGAATCCACTGCAGCACTATTTTGTCGACAGGGCATTCAGTCTATCTTGAAGCTTCCTGGTGCTGCTGTGTTGAGCACCTGCAGATCTGTACGATAGTTGGAGCTGCTGCCGCCAGCTGGTAAGGAGAGGAAGGTAGAAGTGGTCTGCACAACAGATGTACACGCCACTTCCTTCATTCCGCACGGCGTCTTGTGCGGTACCACAGATGCTGTGAGGGTAGCGCTTGTGCATAATCTCCAGCGAGTTGGCTTTGTGCAGTGCCGCGACCTTTGGCAAAGAGTCCTGGGACTTGTTTATGTGTCTAGAAGGCTCTTTCGAGATGTCCAGATATCTGAAGGGAGCTATTCACACATCTTTGGGCTTGGTTTCAGGACATCAGTTTTAACCCTTTGTGGGACCTTCAGTTGGCGGTTCAGACTTGGGGGTTTCTGACGGTTCTTGGTCTGCTCCTGTAGTCTCCCATGCTGTCGGTGTTTAGTAAGTCTCTTCATCGTGTGTGCTGTTCTGCGTTCCAGTGGCTCCAGTGTCCTCCATTTCCTAAATTGGGGTGCTCCAGATGGCTCTAAGAATGTCACTGCATCATGAGAATGACCCATGTTCTGCATCTTGTCAAGCCTGGCTTTTTTGGTTTTGCAGGCAGTGTTTTATGTTGTCGATATATCTTGGTACCGCACTACTGGTCTGACCAAGCAGGTGTTTGCTTGCGCCAGGATGCTGTAATTTGCGCCATGTGGTCCCCACCAGTTTCTTCATCAAAGACGTTTTTCCGCAGCTCTAGCTTCCATGGCTTCGATGTGAGGCCTCCACGTGAATCCAATAATTTATTTGTTGCCAGTAAAGTTGGCCTGTCTGTCTTTGGTACTGCAAAGTCTCCAAGTGTCATGTGGCTGAATATGCATGGTACTGTGGTTTATTAGAGTGCGCTGTGCAGCCCAGTACCTCCGTCTTCAGCACTCGGGGTTTCTGTCGGGGTTACCTCACCCTTTGCTCCTGGTCAAAAGGCCTATCCTGGGAGCACAGGATGGTTTAGTTTTGGAGTATCCTTCTCCTAGATGGATTGCCGACCAAGGCTTATGGGTCCCATCTACTCAGGTTTTTCCTCGGAGTTTTCCTTCTCGAAGGAGATCTGCCAACCAAGGCTATCGAGCATCCCTGCCCGGATTTGTATAGGGTTTTCTCCCCTAGCCTTTGCCTCTCCCAAGACACCCACAAGGCAGTGGGGCTATTTACCCATAGCTGGGGATCTGGTTCATGGGCATCAGGGCTTGTCCACACATCGATGGGCCTGCATGCCGCATGTCTGGGGGCCAGATCTCCTCCGAGTCCTCTGTAGTTCAGCCCGAGTCCGTAAGGTGCTCGGTTACCATGAGTCACCACGAGGAGGCACTACATGAGGCTTGTTGTTGGAGAGGCTGTGTACTGGCAGGGAGAGACTGACATGTTCTGCTCCCCTTTTCGCAAAACTGCTAGCCAGCGGTGGGAGCTGAAAGCGAGAGCGACAAGCACAGACGCTACACTACCGCACTAGACGCATCACAACAACCATTTGACCCACCTGCAAAGTCTCCAGTTTCAAGGTGACCTCTTCCATCTTTTTGAAAGAGATGGTCTAGCTCAGTTTGAGTGGCCATCTTTCAGTCCAGCTGCTGACTCTATTCGCAGCATCCTGGATTCTGCAGGATGCTATTTCTTTATGTTCTGCTGCGCTCCACACTGCAAAGTCATCCGCATGGAGGATGTTCGAGATGAACCTTGGTACTGTTGGACAGAGGTCATTAATGCAGACCCAAAAACAGCATCAGACACAACATCTCCCTGAGGTACAGCTTCCCCGAGTTTGACAAGACTGCTGAATGTGCAGACGGCAGAAGCTTCAGCGGCAGCCCCTGTTAAACATGCCTTAACTAAAAATAATTACAATTAAATTGATGGGTGACATTGAAATTAATGAAATGATCATAAATTTTATGCTCAATATGCATACTTTGTTAAGAAAACTGACAACAAAAATATTTAAACAAAGGAGTATGACATAAGCAATTGTTATGATCATTTTGCGTTCCTTTGCGTACTGGTAAAATGGGGGTAGGGCAGCAGATTTAGCCACTGTGGTCGCTAAATGCATCACAGCATCATAAAATCAGGTTGTGAGTAACTGTGGTACTCTATCCTAACCAATAAAACCTAAAAAAAGACCTATCAGTTGTATACATAAATTTCTGAGGGCATCGGAAACAACGTACGTTTCCCAATTCAGCAATTTTAATTGGAAAAAAGCTATCATTCACCACGAACGTACCGTAAAGGATGCCGACTTTTCTTATTTTCTTGCACGTTATGCTCCCATTATTAAAATTTAATAGGTAAAGAATATTTTTAAAACTTGGGGGTAGGGATACAAAATCAACCACTATGGCTCTCACAGTGATCACAGCATCATCTAAGTAAGTTTATAATAATTGTGACATCCTGTTGTAATGATATAAGCCTTAAAATGGACTGTCAGTGCTATAGAAAATGTCTGAAGGCATCTGACACATTATTTTTGTCTTTTTTTTGCGATTTCGCGGAAATGGCCGTTTACTGGGTGCACAAATACCTTTACTTTGAGCCAGAGATTCAATATGTTTTCATTCTGCAGAGGATGCAGAAAGTGTGCCTTAACATAATATTGCCTGATTTGGGTTTTTGGAAAGAATTCTGATTTATTTAGAGGAAAATGTTTCTCAACCTCATTTTAGCATTTGCGAAGAGCGTGAATGGGGGTACCCTTGCGCCATCGGCTTTATCTCTGGTGTGTTCCTAAGGATTTTCGGGGAACATGGCTTAAACATCTCAGGACATACCAAGGTACATTTTGAAATCCATCTTATTGAGTACTGGGGGGGGGGGGGGGGGGGGTGCACGGTAGACCTGTCTAGCTTATGGACTAGTATTCAACATTTAAGTAGGTCATCTCCATGATCTCCCGAAGGTAGTGGCTAAACCTTTTAGTTTGAAGCCTACTAAGTTTAAAAAAAAATAAAATAAATTATAGAACCAAGTTTGGTGATCACTTTTTGTTCTTAACGTTGTCCTAAAATATGTCGTGTTGGGGGGGGGGGGGGGGGGGGGGGGACTGAACACGATGCAAGCTTTGCTGAAACGGACAATACTGGGCGCACGAAGGTTCACGCGGTGAAACCGTAATGTTTTAATGACGAGCGCCTTCAATCGTACTTATAGTATATACCCTGAAACTGATTGTCACAGCGGATCTGTCTTCTACCGAGACGAATGTCACGTTAAATGTACGGGCGCTTTCGACGTTATCACCCGAAACCCAAGTCGCATCGCCTCGAAACTAAGCAACGTTGGAACCGACTAGCGCCAAGTACGTACTGACGTGGTTCCGGGCTGAGTTGTGCGAGTGACCGTGGCTGCGCTTAGTCCTGCGCCAGCCACTAAGCAAGGTTTTCCGCGGAGCGCCTTACTTAGTGGCTGGCGCAGAGCTATGCTCACTCATGCACCTGACCCCTCTAGACAAATAACGACGCTCGGTGTGTACCTTTCGCAAAGCCACCGCCAGCAAGTCATGTGGGACAGAACAAAACAAACACTGAGGGGCGGATTTTAAAATTATTTTTATTTATTTATTTATTTATTATTATTATTATTATTTTATTATATTATTATTATTATTATTTTATTTTATTATTTTTTTTTTTGGCGGGGGGGAGGGGGGGGGGGGGCGGGGGGGGGGGGGGGTGATTTCAGTGCCGTCTGACGGCAAACCCCTAGGTGCCCCAGAAACATGGATTCAAAGTGGTATCAGCAAGAGGCATAGAACATCATGAGCCCCCCGCGACTGCGCAGGCTCATGAGAATCAATACCTCTTGCAGCTGGATTTTCTAGGGCCGGCTGTCCGGAATGGGTTAACGGTTCTCAGTCTCGAGTCGTGATTGTGATTTTGTTCAACCTCGTCAAAAGAAATGTTCGTTGTGAAACCCTAAAAAAAGGGCTCAGTTAGTTCCCTTCGTCGCTAGGAGCATTATCGGCTGCCGCGCCGCCATCCTTGGAGGACACGCTCGCCTGGCGATAGACTTCAGATAGTAATAATAATAATACCGGTTATTATATAGGCGCTTTTTCCAATTATGCGAATCGGTTCAAAGCGCCGCGAACTGCACCCAACACGCACGCCGCTCACGTGACACACACCCTGACACTCTGAAGACAAACACAGCACAAGACAAACACAAGACATTCACGTGGTGCGAAGGGTCAATTCAGCTACTGAGGTTTCAGAAATTTTTGATCGCTTGTATTTGCGCATTGAGTTATATTATAAATATGAGAAATGCGCCATATAAATACTATGTATTATTATTATTATTTGACATTTATAAAGAGGCCTGAAACCGGTACCATAGTAGCGATAACGATAGTGTAGCGATAGTGACGGAGAGGCTGTTTGACCAATTAATAGTAAGACTTATTTTGTTCAGATGTTACACAAGTAACTTGGTGTTTGGCTAATATTGCTTTAATTTTTTTAAACACATATTTTGCCGAATAATTATTACTGTGCAACTACCTAGTCTCCTTGGTTTGACACTGACACAGCGACATATATGCTAGGGTAGGATATATGCTACTTTGTCATGAACTTCAGGGGAGGGTGTTGGGCAGGGGGAAGGGGGGAGCGGGGGTGGGGTAGTTGCCGTAAATACCCCCTTTGACTCACCTTTATCCAAGTTTTAATTCTTATCAGTATTCTCGAATTCTTTTTAATGCATGCGGCCCCCTTAAGCTGTTGGTCTTTCCAATTATATGCTAATGGAGATGAAGACTGTCCCAAAAACAAGTATTATGCACATATTAGGGGTATGTAACTATTGGACAAAAGTTAGGCCTTCTGTGCGCTGTGAGTGAACTCATGTTCAAACAAATGACATAACTGCTGCACTGACGAAGAGCAGATAGAGAAACAGATTTTTGGCATGGTTCTTTGAATTGTATTTGTAGCACAGTATGACTGTCACTGAGTATGGAACACATGATAATAATATTATCATGTGTCCCATACTCAGTGACTTTTGAACTTTAGTACACACACACAAAGACCAAAATATTATTAATATTGTCAATGCATTCTGACGGGCCCCAACAGCATTATCCATATCCTGTACATATTCTTTTGCCAGTGCTGTGCAAGCTATGGATGCAAATGATAGTTCGATCCTTGACATTTTTTTTTTCTCAATTCGCAGGACAATAGCTATTTTACTTTTTTGTTCATCCTTATTTTTTTAAATTATATTCATTCTTCCCTTAACCCTTGTGTTGTGTTTATGTGTCTCTTTTTTTTTTTTTTTTTGGGGGGGGGGGGGGGAGCAGGGGGGAGGGGGTGTCAGTTTTTAAGCGCTGTGAACCAGCGGCTTAACGTTGGATTACCGCAGATGCGAAAATGGCATGGTCTCTGATTGTGTTAGACTTTCATGGCATAACTGAGATTAGGAGGTGTAATCGGACTGATGTTAGTCTCACTACTGTCGGTGACACCCTCGCCATCCGACGCCCGCAGTGGTCACCGTTTCAACACATTTTTCTTCATGTTTCTTCCTCTTTGGAAACAACAAAAACTGTTTCTGGTTAGCTTTTTCCTACGGTGATCGCAAGGCCGATTTGCCGTTATTGTCTATAGCACGTCAGGACTTTCCTGTCATTGTTCTGACAGCGATATCATTCCCGATGAGAGAGACGACTGAGTCGGCATATCCTCTAAAGACTGCCGCCACGACTAGCAGGTACGCGTGATGACGTAAAACGTGAATGGGCCGCGTCCGTTCGTTCGCTCTCCCTCCTCCCCACCCCGCCCCCGTTTGATTTTGGCGTCATTTGAAGAATGTTGTCAAAGCTGTCCTAATGCGCAAAGGGCCATCGGGCCGACGTCGGCCGCTGTTGGCCAGCGGCGTACGGCCGTTCGCGGGCCAATGACAGCCGACGCCGGCCCGATGGCCTGTTGCGCATTGGGATGTCCGTCCGCATGAACACCCAGTGTCATTATACACACCCCCCCCCCCCCAACCCTTTGTGAGAGGTATTGGCCAGTGAAAATAGTCGTCGTCGTATCCGCCTATTTTTCCGTCAAGAACGTGAAAATTGCGGTGAATCCGCGATGCTACTGCCGCCACGAATCCCCCTCCCCTTCCCCCCCCCCCCTTGTACCCCTTGGGAGTATGCTGGGAGTACGAAAAGCACCACGGCAAGAGACTGTGTGCTTCCAACTCCCAAATCACAACGGAGGTGGGGATGGGGAAAGAAAAAAACAACTTATAGCATTTCCACAGCATTTATAGCAGGCCAAAAATCAATTATCACACACACACACACCAACGCCAAACAACTGCAAAATAGACCCCCCAACCCCCCCCCCAAAAAAAAAAAAAAAAAAAAAAAAAAAACAAAAAAAAACAAACAAACAAACAAAAAAAACACCACAACAACAAACAAACAAACAAAAAACCACACAAAAAAACAAAGAACAACAACAACAAAATAATAATAAAAAAAAACAACAACCAAAGGCAGTTGTAACAAAAGATTAATTATTACGCTAAATGTTACACGGAAGCCACACCACGTGTTCGACGTCTCGAGTCATTTTCAACGTCATTTGTTTACACGTCTTCTGTCGTGTTTTCGTTTGCTTGTTTATTTGTTGTTATACTTCTTCAATTTTATTGTAGTCCCTTTAATTATCCTTTAGCAAAAATAAATAATAAATAAAAATATGAAAATTAAAAAAAGCTGTGGGTGGATGATTGACCGTTGACAGCTCCCACCATCACCACCCTCTCCCAAGCCCCGATCCGCATCTGCTTGGTTCCGTCGTGCCTGATCTGATTACCTAGTAAGTCAACTTTAACGCAGGTACTGCCTGGTTACCCCGGCCACGCTGGTGTTGACAGTGCCGACATTTCAAGTACCACTGTAGATGTACGTGACCGGCGCTTAGCGGACTAATGACTAAACATGGAGCTAGATCAGCATAACCCTCCATTGCCGAGGAGAATTCAACAAGATCCATCTGCAAGAGACATATATCGGCCTCATGAGCCCCCGCAGCTGCGGGGGCTCATGAGGCTATGCCTCTTGCTGACCCCACTTTGTACAGACTGTATGTTCCTTGGACGGCTGGGGTTCTTGAGCAGTGAAATGACAGAGATTTCAAGAACCACAATCTGCGCCGCGAGGGAGCTCAAAATGGTAGTTGTGAACGGGCAAACGGCCCACCCAGTCGCTCAAACACAAACACGTTTTCTCGGTGTGACTTAGCAATCAGTCGCTCGTTTGTCCGCTGGCACACTGAACGTATTTGAATCGACAAACCCTATTCGGCGACACCAACGATTGATAGTTCAATAGCGATCGCGAGTGAAAAGATTTTCAATGGCAAAGGCACGGCCTCGGGCAATACAACTAATTCAGTAATACACCCGGCGATGAAAAAGTTACCACAGACCGAAACCAAAGTAGGGATTTGTGTAATAAAGATTTCAGTCCTCTCTGCGCCGTCTGGTGCTTGAGGCGACGGCAAGGGAGCGCCACTTTTGTCTGTCAGCTGCTATTTTGGGTGCTGTTTGCAGAGTAAGGCCTCTGTTCTTGAGCTCTCGCTCCACGGTTCGGCGCCACGTCTCCTTTGGTCGCCCACGGTTTCTCTTCCCCTGTGGTGTCCATCTCAGTGCCACCTTTGGTAATGAGTCGAGTGACATTCTGCAAACGTGGCCTAGCCATCTCCATCTCCGTGTGGCGATGGTTTCAGCGATGCTGTCTGCGCCTGCTCTCTTCCGTAGTTCCTCGTTTGTAATCATGTTTGGCCAGAAGACCTTCATGATCCGTCGCAGGCACTTGTTCTGGAAGACTTCCAGCTTGCGTTCCGTAGCGGTAGTGGATTTCCAGCACTCTGACCCATATAGAAGGACACTCAGCACGTTGCTCTTAAAAATACGGAGCTTGGTGTGGATGCTCAGGCTTGTGGTCCTCCAGATGGGTTTCAGCATTGCGAAGGCTTGGTTGGCTTTGCTGATTCTTGTGGTGATCTCCCTTGTGCAGTCTCCATCTGTGGTAACCTTGCTGCCCAGGTACGTGAACTCGTCCACCTCTTGCAGAGGTTGGTCATTGATGGTGATTGGGTCGCCCACTATGGTGTTCTTCCTCATGACTTGAGTCTTCCTAATGTTGACCCCGAGACCTATGGAGCTTGCTGACTGTGTTAACTGTTGTGTCTTCTGTTGCATGTCCTGGTTTCTGCTTGCCAGCAGCCCGATATCATCGGCGTAGTCGAGGTCATCCAGCATTGAGGTCAGCGTCCACTGAATTCCCTGCCTCCTTCCCTCTGTGGTGCGGCGCATGATCCAATCAATTGCCATTGAGAAGAGGATCGGCGAAAGAATACATCCTTGTTTCACTCCGGTTTCCACCTTAAACGGTTCGGTGAGCTGGTTGTTGTGGACGACTCTGCACTCAAAATTCTTGTACAGGGACCTGATGATGTTGACAAGTTTCTGGGGGATTCCATAGTATCGCAGGATTTTCCAAAGGGAGTCTCGATGCAGACTGTCGAAGGCCTTCTCAAAGTCTACAAAGACCACATAGAGGGATCCATTCCATTCGTTAGACTGTTCAAGGATCTGTCTCAGGACGAAAATATGGTCAATGCAGGACTTGCCTTTCCTAAAACCTGCCTGCTCCTGGCGAAGGATGCCATCCACTGCTGTCGTAATGCGTTCAAGGAGAATGCGGCTGAAGATCTTGCTGGTGAGGGATAATAAGGTGATGCCTCGCCAGTTGTTACAGTTCCCCAGGTCTCCTTTCTTCGGAAGTTTGACGATGGTGCCGGTCTTCCAATCGCTCGGCGCTTCCTCAGTGTCCCAGATCTTTTGAAAAATCTGACAAAGAAGCTGCGGCGTTACCGTATCTTCTACTTTCAGCATCTCGGGACACACTCCGTCATCGCCAGGTGCCTTCCCGTTCTTCAGCTTTTGAATGGCCTGCTTGACTTCCGCAATAGTAATGTTGCCGAGGTTAATGTCCAGGTCCTCCTCCGCTTCAGGAATGTCAGTGAGGGTTGGTGGGTCTGAGCGGTTCAGGATGGACTCGAAGTGTTGCTTCCATCTCTTCAGCTTCTCTTCCTCTACTGTGACATGAGTTCCATCTTCAGCTCTCACTGGAAGGTCGTGGTGCTGCCCGTAGTCGCCCTTCAGCTTCTTGGTGTTCTGGTACACTGTCTTCATGTCTCTCTGTTTTGCAGCTGCCTCCGCTTCTTCTGCCAGCCTTTCTGTATGCATTCTCTTGTCTCTTCTCGCTGATGTCTTCACCGCTTGATCTTTCTCTCTGTATTCTCTTGATATTCTTTCCTTCAGTCTTGGTGATTTGGTGTCCAAAAGTTTCTTCTTGATCTGTCTTCTCTCTTCTATGCGAGCCCACGTGTCTTCTGAGATCCACTCTGTCTTCCTGCTCTTTCTGTATCCTAAAACTTCCCCTCCTGTTTCCTTCATGGCTCTGTTGAAATCTTCAATAGTCAGCGCTGTCTCATCTTCCAAAACACTAAATCTATTCCTGAGGGCCAACCTAAACTCTTCTTTCACTTTTGGGTCTTTCAACTTGGCCACGTCGTAGCGCTGATTTCTGGTGTCTCCTATCTTTACTTTCCTAAGCTTTAATGTCACCTTCCCCACCAGAAGACTATGGTCGCTGCCAATGTCAGCATGTCGCATCACTCGCACATCCTGCAGAGAGTGCCTCCAGCGACCATTAATGATGATGTGGTCGATCTGGTTCTGGGTCTTGCCGTCTGGTGATTTCCATGTGAGTTTGTGGATCTCCCTATGCGCAAACAGGGTCCCTCCTATGACTAAGTCATTCTCCTCGCAGAAATTGACCAGCCTCTCCCCGTTGTCGTTGATCACACCCGCTCCATGTCGTCCCATGGTCCTCTCTCTGTCTTCATTGTCGCAGCCGACCTTAGCGTTGAAGTCACCGATCAGCATCAGCACGTCATGTCGAGGGATGTCTTCCAAAACAGCTTGGAGAGCGTCGTAGAATGCATCCTTATCCTCTTCTTCCGCGTCGTCTATCGGTGCGTAGCCCACTACAATAGACAGCTTTGCGTATTTGGAATTCATCCTGACGTACAGCAGGCGCTCGTTCACAGGTTTCCACTGTAGAACGGTGTTGGCCTTGCTCTTATTGATGATGACAGCAACTCCTTCTCGGTGTTCGTTGTCTGTTCTTCCAGACCAGATGATGACTTCTCCGGAGCTCAACCTCTGTCTGCCAGCACCAGTCCATCTTGCTTCTGTTACTCCCATGAGGGTTAGTTTGTAGCGGTTCAGTTCACTTACTGCTTGCGCAAGCTTTCCGGTCTGGTAGAGCGTTCGCACGTTCCAGCATCCAATTCTGATCCATCGTTTTGGCGTCAGGAGTTCCGCTATCGGGGTGGAGACGTCCTTGCGGCTTTGGTCCCCATCCGTCATAAGTCCAGTTTCCTGGTCTGCTTCGCTCCCAGCGCCGGTTGTCGCTTTTTCCCTTGTTGTCGTTTCCGTAGCAAGTTTCTTTTTACAGGGTGGAGTCGCTAGCCCCACGCCTAACCCTCCTCCTTTATCCTGACTTGGGACAGGCAGTTAAGCCCCCAAAGGGGCCTCCCTGGTGGAGTTGTAATAAAGATTTATTGACAACGAATCTTTATTACAGACGCGCAAAGCCCGGCAGTCTAGGTTGGGGTCGATCTCCACTGAGTCTGTTTCACACCTCACCATACATCATTACCCCCTCCCCTACAACCCCCCCCCCCCCCGCCGCCACCATCACCACCATCACCGCCTCAACATACTATTCCCTCTCTCATACACACACAACAAACACAGTTTCTTCTGTAGCCGATATTTTTACGCAGACTGTGCGAAGTGAGGTGATTGCAGTTACTTTTTTTTCGAGGAAAAACGGTGTGGTCAAAATGTCGATCACAGGTTGACAATTCAGTGCGGGCAGGTGGGGGTTGGGCGGGGGGAGGGGGGGCGGGGGGGGGGGGGGGAGGGAGGGGGGGCAGCGCGAGAAAAAATATTAATCAAGTTACCGCAAGGCGAGGGTGGAGAGCGGAGGGTCTCTCCATTCGCCCTCCCCCCTCCACCCCCCACCCTCCCCCCCTCAGACACACACTTCCATTTGATTTTTGGCTGTACCAATATAACCAATATGTGACATACACACCCTAAGGCCTAACTCAAAGCGGCTACATGGTGTCATGCCAGCTGATATACCATATAACACTGATGCCAACAAAACCAAAAATTAGCTGCCTTCTTTAATAACGTCCAATCTCAGCGTGTCCGCTATAAAAACCGCAATTAAAAAAAAACAATTACGGTATTTATAATGCGCTTATCTTATAATAACTCTAAGCGCGCACCCACAACTCGCGCACGCATGCGCACGCTTTAGACAACGACTTACGTACCACAAATAGTGAAATACATTACAACAGTCTGCTTAGGGTGGGGAATGTGGTGGTATAGTGCTAGAACTGTTGAAAGAGGTGAGTTTTGAGGGCGGACTGGAAGGAAGAGAGAGAGTGTTTCTGACGGAGAGAGAGTGGAAGAGTGTTCCAGGTGGATGGACCGTATACTGAGAAGGAGCGGGGGCCGAAAGTGCTGAGTTTGGTGCGGGGGATGTGGAGGCGGAGAGGGTCGGAGGCGTAGCGGAGGGAGCGGGGAGGAGTGTAGGGGTGAAGTAAGTTTGAGAGACAGGCGGGAGCGCAATTGTTCAGGGATTTGTAGCAGAGAGACAGAATCTTGTATTGGATGCGTTGGGTTAGTTAGTTATTTGGGTTTAACGCCGAGCAGGCGACTAAGGTCATCTCACGGCGAGATGGGTAAAAATCTGGTCAGTCAGACTAAAGCAAGGTCTTAAGACAAGATGTAAATATAGCTTAAAAATGTAAGGCTAAAATGTCGCACATGTCTTTAAAAGAAGAGTCTACAGACTCAAAAAGGGCAAATTAAAAAATTCACATAGTCCATGAATGCTCAGATTTTGTGAAAAATATTGCATTCTCTCAAGAGATTGAAGATTTTGTCCGGGGGAACATCCCGGAACAAAACCTTCAAGGAGTCTGCTGTGAAGTGTTTATATCTGGTGTCAATTAGATCAGCACAATACAGCAAAAAGTGTCGAACACAAAACTGCTCGTCACAGGCAAAACATCATGGATGCTCATCCTGTCAAGTAAGTAAGAGTGCGTAACATACGTGTGCCCGATGTGGAGCCGAGTAAGGACAGTCTCCTCACGGCGGCTGCCGCAGCGGAAAGGTAGACTGTCGGACACCGTAGTAAGAGCTTCATGCAGCTTGTTCCCTTCCTCTTTGTCCCATTCGGACTGCCACTCGCGGGTTATGTACGCATTAATCACAGGTTTAAAATCACTATAAACAGTCTGCGATTCTGTTGCCTTCGATGCCCACATGGCCCGGGACCCAAATAAAAATGATGTCATAATATTCCTTCATCAAGTCTGCGTAGAGCTCTCTAATTTGCACCAACAGTGGGTGGTCTGTTCCCGCGCCCTGAAGGGCCTGCAGGGCAGAAAGAGAGTCAGACAGAATCAGGAAGTTCCTTTCCCGAGACTGATAGGCATGCTTGAGTGCCAGCAGAATTGCCTGCAGTTCTGCACTAAATACAAGAGGAATGGTCAGGGAGGCGGAGCTTAAATGGGCGTCTAGGATGGCGAGAAGACACTGCAGCCGCAGCCACTCTCCCATCCTCAGACTTGGACCCATCCGTATAAAGACGACAATAGCCAGGAAAAAGTGAAAGGAGTTCATTGAGGCTCTGTTGGTATATGGCTAGTGGAGTACAGTCCTTCTTGTGGGAGGTCAAGTCCAGTAAGATGTCAGGAACTGGTAGTAGCCAGGGTGGAGTGATGTGTTGCAGAGATTCCGAAACTTTGTCCAGGTCCACTCCGGCTGCCTGCAGATGAGGTCGGACACGGAAGGAAAGTGGACGGAGAGATCCCGGATGGGCATCGTAAATCTCTGCAAACGACGGGTTAAAAACACAATCATAGGCAGGATTGTCTGGATGGGCCTTCAGGTTCAGAACGTAGCTGAGCATGAGGCGGATGCGGCGGAGCCTGAGAAAAGGCTCCCCTGCCTCAGCATACAGACTAGGAACTGGAGATGTCCTGAAGGCTCCCAGACATATTCGCAGACCTTGATGGTGAATTGTGTTCAGACGCTGTAGAACAGACTTGGAAGCCGAGCCATATACCACAGAGCCGTAATCCCGTTTGGACCGGACAAGGGCCCGGTACAGTCGAAGTAAGACAATGCGGTCTGCACCCCAGTCAGTACGACCAACGACACGAAGAATGTCGAGGGCCTTCCGACAAGAGGTTCTAAGGTAGTTAACATGGTTGCAGAAGGTCAATCTTTTGTCAAAGATGACCCCCTAAAACTTTGCCTCTTCGGCCATCTTAATTGGCACACCAGCAATGCTCAGGCTAGGTTCTGGAAAAAATTTCGTCTGGTTAGTAAAATGCACACAGACTGTCTTGGATGGCGAGAACCTGAATCCGTTGAGAGACACCCACCCCTGGATGCGATCAACGCACAGCTGCAAGCGTCTCTCAAGGGATGCAAGTCCTCGACCTCGTGCACACAAAGCAAAGTCGTCCACAAACAAAGAGCATTCAGAATCATCCTTGACGGCCTTTACAGTGTTATTTATTTTAATGCTAAATAAAACAGGAGATAAAATGCTGCCCTGCGGGACACCCATCTCTTGTTCAAAGGAATCGGAGAGGGTGGAGCCCACACGGACATGGAACGACCTGTTAGACAAAAAAGTGTGAATAAAAACGGGCAGGTGCCCTTTAAAACTCATGTCCGACAAATCAGACATTATACCATACTTCCAGGTAGTGTCATATGCCTTCTCAAGATCAAAAAAAAAAAAAAAAAAAAAAATTGCATAGACATGCTGCTTGTTGACAAAAGCATCTCGGATAAACGACTCAAGGCAGACTAGATGGTCAGTTGTACTACGGAAGCGCCGGAAACTGCACTGGAGGTCTGTGATGAGACCCTGCGACTCAAGATGCCACACCAGGCGGGCGTTGATCAAGCGTTCCATAGTTTTACATAAACACGATGTCAAAGCGATTGGCCGGTAGTTGCTCGGGTCGGAAGGATCCTTACCCGGCTTGGGGATTGGCACAACCACAGCCTGGCGCCAAGATGGCGGAAAATGACCGGTTATCCAGATATGGTTAAAGGCCTTGAGAAGTACAAGGAGGGAATCCACAGGCAGATGTGTTAGGAGCTGATAGTGGATGGTATCTAGTCCAGCAGCAGAGTCAGTACATTCCTGCATGGCTTGCTGCAATTCTGAAAATGTAAAAGGTGCATTATAGTCTTCTGAGTTATTCGACATCTTGGCTTGACTTCGCGAACAAAGATTTTATAGGAGTTGCCCACGACGTCTGCAGGCCTGTTCGTGGCTGCGGAGGCCAATCCGAGACAGGCAGGTTCGACCGCAGTGGCTGCAGGGGAAGGTATGGCCAGGGTTCTGAGCTGCGGCATCTCTGTTTTTTCTCCTGAGCCGCTTGTCCTTAAGGCTAGCTCTGTGAGAGTCCTCAAAGGAGACAGCTGCCTTGTAAATGGTGGAGCGCCAGGTGTCACGGTCCGCAGCAAGCGAAGACCACTGGTGGTGGTCGATTTGGCAGGCACTAAGTGACTTCTTGAGACAGTCTTTGTATCTCTTCTTTGGTGCCCCTCTGTCACGGTGTCCAGTAGCAAGCTCGCCGAACAGGGTGATCTTTGGTAGGCGATGATCCTCCATCCTGGAGACATGCCCCGCCCAGCGGAGCTGTGTCCGCAGCAGCAAAGCCTCGATGCTCACAGTTTCAGCCTGATTAAGGACCTCGACGTTGGTGACATAGTCACTCCAGTGAATGCCCAGGATGGTACGCAGGCAGCGCTGGTGGAAGCGTTCGAGGAGTCGTAGTTGGCTGCGGTAGAGGGCCCAAGACTCGGAACCATACAGCAGGGTGGTGAGGACCACAGCTCTGTACACGCTGATCTTGGTGCCTGTTTTCAGCTGTTGATTGTTCCACACCCGCTTGAAATTCGACATAAAATCACAAGTACAAGACTCTCGCTTCTCACCCTCTGTCTTTTAAAGGTTAAAATATTAACTTGCGACGAATTACGAAAAGCACGTCGTTGAGCAGATTTGCTCGTTTTTTGGCCCTTACGGCACTCTTCATTGAACCATGGTACTCGCGGCTTCCGAGGGAGTGATGTGGAAGGTCTAGGGATGGTTTCACCTGCTACGTCCAACAAAATAGAAGTAAAACAAGTAACAGGTTCTTCAGCTGACATGACCACCTCCTCTGTAAGACGAAACTGACAGAGGGAGGCGAACAGAGGCCAGTGAGCTTTCTTGAGATTCCAGCGCCCCACTGGCGAATCCTCCTCACAGTTAACCGATGACAGGACTACTGGGAAGTGGTCACTACCACACAGGTCGTCGTGAACCTTCCAGTCAAAGTCCAGCATGAGAGAAGGATCACACACAGTGAGGTCTAGAACAGAACTAGATCCTGAACTTGAGTTAGAGTATGTAGGTGAGCCATCGTTAAAGACACATAGGTTAAGTTGAGAAAAAACATCTTCTAACATCTGACCTCTGCCATCATAGTGGTCACTACCCCAAAGGTGAGCGTGACCGTTAAAATCCCCCATGAGAATAAAGGGAGGGGGCAGTTGATCTACTAAGGTAAAAATATCATTACTACAGACCCACAAGGATGGTGGCAGGTAAATACTGCATATGGTTATGGCCTTCTTGAAGGTAACCCGAGCTGCGACAGCCTGAAGACAGGTGTCGATGCTAACGGGGCTACATAAAATTTGGCTACTAATGAGATGAGCCACTCCACCCGAGTGCCTCTCCGAATCAGAGCCTTTATGTATTACGTTAAAACCATTAAAGGACACAGGGTCAGAAGTCTTCAGGTAAGTCTCATGAAGAGATATTACTGAGGGGTTATAGAACTTGACTAAAAGACGTAATTCCTCAAAGTTAGCTTGAAAACCACAATTCCACTGAAGCAGAGAGTACATGATTATGTCTTATCTGGGGTGAAGAGTTTCCCCCCGCCCCCTTTTTCCTTTGCCTTGGAAGGAGTTGAAGAAACAGAGGAGGGCCTCCTCTGGTTCTAATAATAATAATAATAATAATAATACCGTTATTATGTAGGCGCTTTTTCTCAATTTTTGGGCAAATCGACTCAAAGCGCCACGAACTGAAACCCAACACGCACACTCACGTAACAGACACGGATTTACGCCATTTAAGACAAACACAGTACAAGACAGACGAAGGGCCAGTTCAGCTACTGAAGTTACAGAGATTTTTGATCGCTTATATTTTAAATTTGTAAAGTGGCCTGAAACCGGTACCAAAGTGTGTGTGTGTGTGTGTGGGGGGGTGGGGGGGGGGTAGAAGAACCGGAGTACCCGGAGAAAGAACCCCCGACGGTCCGCCCGAATTAACGGTGACACTTACCAGAGGAGAAAAGTCCGACGCCGGAACCCGTTTTCGAACCTCGCACCTTTGTCATTGGTGGCAGGCGCCTTAACCACTGCGCCACGGACCGTCCTTCGGAGAGGAAAGGAGTGGAGCTGCCTCAGCATCAGCAACAACTTCCACCCCCTCCATCCGCTCCTCCAATGCAGCATATTTGTTTTGAAGGGGGACGTCAGTGTTCCCCTTCTGGGCCCGTGCGCACAGCGGTCCCATAGATTTCTTAGACTTCTGGTCCTGGGCAGCGTTCCTGCCCGCTAGAGCTAGCGGCCTTAGAAGGCTGACCAGAGCCAGAAGCCTTTGGAGTTGACAGACTAACAGGTTTGGGTGGGGGCTGAGGCTTAGGGGCAACAGAAGGCGGCACAACCGGACCGGCAGTGTCCGCCTTCTGCGTTCCCTGGCTCCTCGTCACCAACGGAGGAGGGTTACTCTCCAGGGGCGAGAGGAGCCGAGGCTCCGCCCCCAACCAAGAAGTTGGGGTTTGACATGAAAAGTCTTTGGTGGGGCACTTGCCTGCCACCGCTGCACTGAAAGTATACACGGAGGTGTTAGAGTTTGGGGCAGCCGCAGCTGCACCAGGGCCTTCAACCAGTTTTTTTGGCATCCAGAAAGGACAGCCCCTTCTCCACACGCACCTGCTGATTCTTGCACTCGGATATCCAACGAGGGCATTTCTTATCCGAAGCCATATGCGCCCCCTGGCAATTCACACACAGGGGGGTGGCTGTGCAGGACTCAGCAGAGTGTCCGGGCTTAGTGCAACGGGCGCATGAAGCCTCTGCCTGGCGACATGTCTTCTGCCCATGGCGATACTTTTGGCACTTAAAGCACCGGAGGCGGGGAGGGACGTACTTGTTCACTTTCAAGAAGTAGTAACCTCCCCAGATGGTAGTAGGAGGAGTGGGGGTGCCAAACGTCAGGATGATGGTAGGCAGACGGATCTCCCTACCACCTCGCTTGGAAGCGAAGCGCCTGACGTGTTACCCCCTGAGACTTAAGGTTCCGTACAAGTTCATCTTCTGACAGTTCTGCCAAAGCGTGATCTTTGATTACTCCTCTTGACGAATTCATAGTTTTGTGGGGTGTAACCTTCACTGGAGTGTCTCCGATGGAAGAGAGCTTCAGCAGCCCGCTGGAGTGTGCCCGGGTACGGCACTCCACCAGCAAGTCACCAGACCTGAGGTCTCGTTGCGTCAGGCCTGCCAACACGGCTCCTGACGGTCTCCCCCACCAGAAATGGATGTAGCTTGGTTGGTTGGTTGGTTAGTTCGGGTTTAACGTCCACAGCACCGAGATGATCATGGACGGCCCTGACGGGCGGGTTATGGGGGACAGGGAAATCTATTGCCTATGGAATACGACCTGAACACTGATCAACTCAGGCGCACTCCAACTGTGCCACTTTGATTTACCAGGACCTTTCAACGAACATGCTATTGAACAAATCTGTTTTTTCCCCTGGATTGTGAGTCCAGCTACCGGGGACGGGACGGGATTCGAACCCACGACCCGGCGATTCCCTTCGCTCTCCTGCTCCGACGTTTAACCGCCTGAGCTATTTCGGACTCTGATGTAGCTTGGAAACAGGTGTATCTTTCATCTTGCTATGAACAATGAGGAAGCGAGGCCATACAGCCGACGCCTGAGGCGTCGCTTCCTCACAGTACCAGTCACTGTCATGTTCAATGTCGGTGGCTATGCGCCGCTTCTGTGCAAGTTTAGGTTTTTCTTGTTTTTTCCATATTATAATAGTAGAGATATTCATCCCCCGGCGGTCCCCGCCCGCCACCGAGCCCAACAAGGGAAAGTGCAACTGTCGGCGGGTCTCCAGCCGACGCACAATGGAGACTGCCCGAAAGATATACTCAAGGGGGTAAGCCCGATTGAACCGTCTGAGCCACCGCCTTCTATCACACGGTTGAATGCAGGGGAATACAGGCGTAGAGCACCTAATCAGCAGCAGAGGCTATAGCATGGTGCTCCGTATATCAGCCTGCATGTCAACAATGGGATAGGGCTCAACGTGACAAGAGCCGATTGACTAAGCCGGTAGGACTAGCCTCCCGTTTAGGCAGAAGTCAAGGCCAAAGTGGAGTGTTTCAGCCACCAGGATCCTCTTCTCCCCCGACACGGGTCTCCAAACACGACAAACACTTGGGATCCAAAGGACCAAAAGCTCACGAGTATTTTAAAGGACCAATCCAACATGGTAGGACCTGGGTTAGCACAGCTCCTTAAAAACCGGACCAGGGAAAAAGACTGAACAACATATCTGCTGACATCAAGTTCTAATCCTGGACAAAGATGGCACCCCTCTGCTAGCCCACTCAGTCAGGGACTGAGGGGACTACCCACCCACGCCACGTGGAGGCCGGTGCCCAGTGGGCGGGGGTCGAGGGAAGGGGAGAGAGGTTGATTGATTGTACATTGCTTAACGTCCCGACAGCAACAAGGCTTTTTCAGGACGTGCCTGCACTGCTTGTGAAAAAAAAACAACAGAATATTGAATGTATGTCGCCAGCCGGTCCAATACGTTAAATAAACCTACGCCATGGGGCCTAAATAAAGCTAAGACCACTTAGCAACACACATCCAATATCGAGAGCTACAGGCAGTGCAGGCAGTTGGGAGAGTTTTAGAAAGACATATACAGGTGAATGGACCAAGGGTAAACAGAAACACATGCCCCAGAATACAGAAGAAAACCCACCCTGTGGGGCTGACCAGGGTGACCCTGGGAACTAAAAAGTAGTTGCCCCACCCAAGTCCCCCAGGGCAGACCCGGGTGGGGGTAAGGGGAGAGAGGTCTGGAGACCTTTTCACCAATGGCCGAAAAATCACATGACGGACCGTTTACAATTTTCAAGAAGAGGCGCAGGAGGGTGTGTGTGTGTGTGTGTGTGGGGGGGGGGGGGGGGGGGTTCCAAACTCCCCAAAATGGAAAATTACACATTAAAGATATCCTGGGAGCCGTGCACCTCGGAACACCCCTCTCCCCCTGAATTTGCTTCCGAAAATGTACATAAACCTGTTTCGATAATGCTAGCTTTTATCAAGTTTTACTTCTATGGTGGAAAAACTAAATACATTAGATTTTATTCCTCCATACATAGAACATTTTCAACAGCTGACCATGCCTGCCCTTTGACCTTTGGAAGGAGCCAATAAATTTAATATGCATATACAGTGTAACCCCTAGCAAAACATGGGGTCTTACCGCAAAGTTCACATACAAACTACCTGTAATAGCAACAACCTAAACTAAAAAGCCTACTTACTTCCCGTAAACTTTTACCTTAACGAGAGGTCTACTTAGTAGAGCTGTAAAACAAAAGTTGTATCATCAGTTTTCTCTTTGGCAAGTTTTAAAGTAAGATAATAACAGTTTCTCTCAAAGGTCGCCCGTTTATTGGCCTTTGTAACCTTGACCTTTGATGGAGGTCAGCGCAAGTGACAATCAAAGATATTGTCAAATAGGATCCATGTGCCAAATTAGACGTCTGTGGCTCTGATGGTCTCTCAGAAATTCAATATGATAAAATCTGCCACAAGTGGATATACACAGGATGATGGATGGATGGATGGACCAATAGTGGACCAGTGGCAGATGATTCATTATATTTAACTCACTTTCAATGTTAAATGAGCCTATAATGTGTGATAACCATCTCTCATGCCTTAATTTTCCAACAAAATGTAAGTGAAACTTGTAAAAAGGACATATTCACGCTGTTTCATAATAGGAGACCTAGTGTTTCATATTAGGCAAATGATGCCTAATATGAAACAATGTGTCACTTTTTCAAACTGGAACTGCTTCTGCGTCGATTCGAGTTTTGAAATTTGGCTTTGTCCTAAGATGTATCAATGTAATCTCTATCAAACCCCGGTGTCGGATTGATTCTACCTTTCTTTGGACGGTCGCGCGAGACGTTTTTGCTTAAGTGTTTCATACATGGGTCTCCTCCCATAACTCTTTTCCTGCCCCTGAATGCATTTTTTTCTTTCTGAAATGTGTTTATTCAACGACTAAAAGCCAAATTAGCCCAAGAAACCTGGATATAAACTGGTGTCAGCAAGTGGCATAGATCCGCAAGGGCCCCTGCAACTGCGAGGGCCCACAAGGATCTAAGTTTCTTGCAACTGGGCTATGTTCATTTTTTTCTCAGCTGTGAAGGGGTTAAGTTTGACTATCTGAGCAGCTGTACATGCAGTAACACACATGGTATATGGGTAGAAACATGGCCCAAATATGTGACATATAACTTCCAAATTTTCTTTTGGAATTAAAAAACTGATGATGTGTCATTTAATACTCAAGAATACCATGCTTAAGAATCTGCAAAAGATTTGATATTTATACATTTTGTTTTCTTCCCAGAGTGGGATGTAGCACGTGACCAACTATCATTGGGCAGTCGAAGGATAACACCAAATTTAATGACAAGAAAATGAGGTCTCAAAGTTGACGTTGACAGAAATGTAAGGTTATTATTTTGTAAAATACTGATGGCAACCAATTTTAGCATTGTAATATGATTTTGTGGATGTCGTGTACATGCAGTGTATGATTTATGTGGGTTAAACTAGACGCAAAATTTCGTCATTTAATAATCCCGTGGCGTTTTAGAAATAAAGCCTAAAGTAAAGTCTCAATTTTAACTCGTCAATGTTATCTGTCAGTTTCATCAAGCACAGCAATGTTGGTGCTTGAAATGTAAATCTGCATAATCAACATCGGCCGCCGGGCAGTTAAAACACTGACACCATAAAATACACACTTTCATTCAGAAAAAAGAAACCATAAACGTTTTCAGACACGACAGAACATTTATTGGAGCAAACAGATCCTTATAGATCTTCACAGCCCTGATGAATCTCGTGCTTGCGCAAAACACTAACCTGAACATTTCTGGTTTAAAAAACCCAGACTACACGATGTGTGACCTAGCAATGTGTATCTGACACGGTGAATCGACACCTCGTTGACGCGACATTTCCTTGAACGACACCTCACCGAATGCGACAATTCTCGTAACTATGATTTGTGATTTATAAATTTCATAATTTTTGATTGACGAGTTTGTGTGGAGTGCAAAGAAAATATTGTTAGTGCTGACCGTTTGATGTCTAATCCTCCCCCAATGACGCTATTGTGGCCACGTAGTGATCGTTGTGAAAAGAACTTGATCACCATGTAATGTATCATACAGGCACATTCACCACGCCCCCACACACGTACGTGACACATTATCAGGCACAAACACGCACGCAGGCATGCACTCAAGCATACACACGCGCATGCACACATGAAGGCATAAATTTGGGCATTTTTCAGCCTGTTGAACAACATTCAAGATAGACGAATTAATCACGACTAGCAATATTTTGGTGAATATTTCTTTATTATGTCTCAAACAAACACATCGTTTCAGAAACTGCGTATCTTAAAAGAAATGCATTTTTTTTTGTTTCGAAAGTAGGTTACCCCCCGTTGGGCCATGTTTCTGAGAACTGCCCAGATATAAAGTGGAAATAGCACTTGACAAATTCAATCCTATTTTGAGCTGCAATGAAAAGCGTGAACATCAAAGTCCCTGAAGTCTCATGTGCATGACCGATCTGCATCATTCGGTAACTTTCTGTAACCTTGAACTTCACAGCAGATACATTAAATGAGCAAGTGTGCAAGTGTTAAAGCTTCTTGATATAATAACAGAGTTGGTCATAGTACCTGAGAGATCCATGCTTGGCAAAGAATGTGCATATTCACAAATTTTATGACTTCCTTGACTCTTTATCTTTAAAAGTGGCCATCCAAATTATCACACATAAAAGGTATTATCAACGTATATACCACATTTATTTCAAATGTTTGCAAAAGTGCACATACGAACTACCATATCAGGTGTATTTGCTGACCTCATACGACCTCTTTGGATTATTAAGCAAAGGTTGGTCTTATTATCAAGTATTCCTGTAACACGTTTGGCTTTGAAAGCAAACAAAATAAGTAAGAATTGGTTGCCAATTTACTAACTATCTGCGATCTTGACCACTGAAAAAAACTGTCATTCAAATCTCTATGCCTATCAAGGTCTTCCCACAAACATCCAAGTTTGAAGTTAATGGTTCTAGTAGTCTCCAAGCCAGTAGGTTTGCCAAGGGTGACAAATGGCTCAGTAGATATTCACTTTTGCTATCACAAGTAAGCAAAAAAATTACAGCGACGAGAAATACTCATTCATTTGTACAGACCTGCTGTTTACAGATTTATCAAGAAAAGGAAAATCCTTTTAAAGACACTTAACTTCAAATATTTTCAGGTGTGTATACGCTTGAAAACAAGGAGTATAAATTTGATATGGACACTGAAAAATCAGTAAATATAGGACAGAACAATAAACATGGTGCATAAAAAGGTCTGCTCACCCAAAAATCTGTAGATTTGTATACGCCAAAATGTCTGTGACAGAACAATTTTCAATGAAAAAGAAATTCGTATAAAATCAACTGTTAAACTGTGTATGTATGTGTAATGTGAAACCTCAAAATACATGCTACCACCGAAAATGTTTACCTCTTCAACTGCCACAGCTAAATGACTTCCATTCTATAGAAGTCATTTAGTTCTGGTATTTACAGTAACGGTGGCTGCATGCGCAAATGAGTTTGAATAAAAAACGTCCCAAAGTAGAAAAGGTCTTGTGTGTGCATGTCTTCTGTTTAGTTCACTTGATGTCACACAGCAAGGCCACACCACGAAGAATCCAATGGTCGGGATGCTGTGTTGTCTTGAGTGTGACAGCAGAGATATACGTCTGGTCCGTACGCCGAGGCTTTTTATAGATGGGGCAGACATAAAGACGAGGGTCCGTCACCACCGCCTCCTTGGCGTAGATGTGTAGGACAGGCATGATTTCAAACAGAACCTTGTTCTTGGACTCTATCAGTTTACTGGTTCTTCGGTCCCAGCCTGCACCTTCTAGATACAAGCCGTACACGTAAACCCCTTCCGCTGGAGCATGGTTGATGTCATCCTTCATGTGTTTTGACACATCATTCTGCATGATGACAGTGTCCAGAGCCCAACCTTTGTGAGCACGTGTTACCTCCTGTATACACATAAAAGCAGATGTGTTACGTGGTGGAATTTCAGTCGAAGTATGATAAACACACCAGACACACACACGTAGAGTTCTTTAAAATAAACCTCGTTCAGCTGCAATCCGTCACACGTGGCTTAAGGATGTAGTCAATACTGGAGTAACAGTTCCAACAATATTTAATTCAGCGATGCGATATCCACACAGTAATGCACTTTCAAGTGCACAAACTACTGATACAAAGTCTCTTCTGCGATGTCCACACTGCGACACAAAGTTTCTCATACACAGCGTCTCTCGCAATAAACTACGTGTCTCTACAACTGACAAAGCAAGACAATGTATGAACGGGCTTTCCCAGCGCCCTCCTTATATATACTATCAAATTCTAGAAACGTCTACGGAAATCATACAACGCAACCAAACAGAACGAAACACGCAGCCGAAACTCATTAACATGAACTTTCCAGAAAAAAAACTATAACAGGCTACAAAAACTCGGCTGCTCACTTCAGCTCTAAATTCTAGCGTATAATTAAGTCACATAAAAGTATGGTATCCCTATCCTCTGGTAGCTCTAGAAAGTACGAGAACATTCCCAAAACAAAACAAAGGCTGCTCAATCCACGCGCACAGGAAAACAAAAAGTAGCGAAAAATGTAGCGAAGTGTTGCCAACTAACCGACGTGACACTTACGAGGCCACTAGACAGTGCGACCTTTCTAGAACGCTCCGGACTAAACTTAACAAAACGAAAACGGCTCTACTCACGAACAAAAGGAAATCTAACTAAAACGGCACGTGAATCGTAACCGTGATAGCTCAAATAAACATCGGATCGCCACCCACGACCAACACACGCACGCTCCCACAGGACAACACAACCACAATCGTAACAAGATGATACATTGAAGACACCTATAATTCCATGAGATTCAGAAGTTAATGAACATACTTTAGAAAAACTGACCCACAAACAAGCTAACTGACAAAGAAAACAAAATATACTGATGATAAAAAGAAATGCGACATGCTTGGAATTATAGCAAACATTAAAGAAAATTAATATGACATTTTGAAATTATCGGAAACACAAACGTGTTTCCGATGACTCCAAAAATGTCGCTTTTTACCTGTCTCATGGCCGTAAGAAAGCCCTGAGGGTTGAAGAACCCAGTCATCCAAAAGGTGAAAGGTCGCCCGCTGAAACACCAAGAGTTGAACTGCGTGTTGCGGTCAATAAGCTCCGTGAACCAGAATCCCAGAGTGCTCGAGTGCCAAGACATCTGCGCACAGAGGCACACCAAAAGGCAAATGCTAAAAAAGAACCAGCAAAGTTTGCTAGAATGTGAATTACAACAAACTCTAAAAACATTTAATAGTCAGATAGACGTTTGTTGCCAGGTGGTGGACGACACACCCATTAACCATTTAACCCCAAGGCTGCATTTTCCAAATTGTAGAGATGTCATTTAAGGTGAACGCACCGAGAAGCACTGTAATTTCAAATCCATGGAAAAGCTTTAAGCATGACGTCTTTAAAGTGATCCTTCACTACTGCAATGGGACAGTATCCCTAATATTAAAGTGAGGCGGTGCTTCCCTTGCTTTTAGCGCGAGACCAGACTTTGGGACCGTGGTCCATAGAATGAGCATATATAGGTAGATCCGTCCCTATACAAACAGTGTGTTACAACTGTGCCGGAGAGCGATATTTAGCTATTTTGCATCAAGAACTGCTCTTAATATACAGCACACATAGCAAAAATAAAAATTTGTGCGAATAAAGCATCATCCTGACTACAGTTCTGTGGTGCTTATTTCTGGAAAGAAAGATGTATTTGTAGCACTGCCGAATGTGGACAGGGGTAAGGGTAAAAAACAAACTTGGTCAGCTGTCCGTGAGCCGCGCTACAGTGGTGTTAGAAAAACCGCTTGCGCAAATCCAAGATAGAACGCACAGCGCTACATTTGGTATCGTTGAAAAGATCTTTTCCTGCCCCTCTTCATGGTACCTAGTGTACTTTTTAATTTAAGAGAAAACTGCATCAGATTTTGATGTGAAATGTTCAATGCGATATGTTGTCTGGGAATGACCGCGCGCACATGCGCCAGCTGCCGACGAAAAGCTCATTCAAAAACCTTTCGATCGATATATCATCTGACCGGGACGATCAAATCTTGGATTTGCGCAGTGGCTTTGAAACTCACACCCCAACCCAACACGCAAACACGCCATCACAATGGCGCCAGCGATAGAAGCTTCTTTCGTCAACGATGACACAAACTTTTCTTGTGACTTGCAGAAAACACTGCGCAAGTACACACATGTTTATGCTTAATGATAACCAAAGAAATTTTAAGCATATCAAACTAAAACTGACTGACAGAATTCATTATGTGGACCCGCAGTTACATTTTTACTGTATGTAGTTTATTTCCAGTCTGAACTTCACGCCCTTCTCGTGGTGTATAGTTTCATTTTACCTGAATTACAGCTTTGACAAGTCTAGTCCTACTGAAATGCACGCCATATATATTTCAATACTTCATCATTGCACTTGAAATTTTCTCAACGGTTTCTTTGAAATAATCGTTTTAATCTACAACAAGAACAACTCTTTGCCAGGTAGCAGAAGCACTTTTCAGCATGCCAACTCGTTTGGCGTTGACTGCCTAAACTATGAAAAAAACTAAATGTTTTTGTCTACTGTATTGACAATCCGGTAGACTTTGAGGTCGTTTACACTTGCAATCGGGATTGAACCCGAGCAGAGTTGAACCCGGGCTGGTGCGTTTACACGCATTTGGAACTGGGGTTGACACGCCCACATGACGCGACAAAGCATCTTAGGAATGCATTATGGCGCCCTCCACGAGATAACACGTACGTTGATCATGATGTTCTTTGACTCTTTCAGTTGGATTGTGACCAGTCTTTCTTTGCATTGTTTTTTATGTATTATTTCTTGCTGAATAGAACGAGGTGATCTCGAACACCAGGTTCAAGATGTAGGTAGACTGGACGAAAGGGGTTAACACCTTTTACAGTTCTCGTTCAACCCTCAACACAGCGTTACATTCACGTTGTTAAAGTTATTTTCCCCAGGATCAAGCATCGCAACACAGAAAACTGTCTGCAACAGATACTTCTGACAGTATGTGTATGGTTCCTTTGTGTACTATCTTAGAGCTTTATGATGTAAGTACAATGCCAAATGTCGAAATTTATCGTTTGCAGGGTGTATTGTTTTTGTACCCGAGTCGCGGATTTATCGTCTGCATCGGCCTTGTTTTGAATTAATATGCATATTTATGAGCCTACGTCACAAGGCAGAACCAGCCAGGCCGACTATCAGTGTATCGCAATACTGCAGCAGGTCACGAGGTCGTCGGTGTGGTGTACACACGTGTCAGTGTACACGTGTACTGATGTTTTCCGGCATGTCTTTGGCGTAATTTTTCACGAAAAAGTAGAATAAAACTTCCATCTCGCTATGATGTCAAAACCACAATGCGGGTTCCGCTAACCTGCTAGTATTTACTAGTAACGACATGGGGACGTAGCTTAGTGGATAAGACACTGCGCCGGCAGTCGTAAGATCTCGGGTTCGAATCCCCTGGTCGGCAGGAATGGGATGTGGACTTTTCCTCATTCCCATCGTGTCAAATTTACGTACAGACTCGGCTTACGGATGCCTGTCTCGCCTTTGTGTGTACAGCACGCATAATCATCAAGTGCGCACGTCAAAAATCCCATTACCACTATTCGAAAAGAGAAGGCCCGGTAGGGCCGGTGAAATGGAAACAGAAATATATCACATGCACCGAAGTTAATAGTTGGGTGGAGGTTTGCACATAAAGTAGCGCTTAGTAGCAGCAGGCTTTCAAAGCTTCAGCTTCCATCCCTACGGCGCTTTAAGCATCTTTAATTAGATGGATATGTGCGCCTCGGAGACACCATAGTGCATACCATACCATACCATTCCATAACGATCGTGCTGCCGGCGTCGCGAAGGGCGTGGCTTATTTGACTCGAAAAATCGGCGAGCCTGCGTCCACGGTGCCTAATTTGACCTTTGATCCTTTACCCCTCGAAAACACGGCGCAACGCGTTCCATCATTGAAACATTGATTATTGATGTTTAACGCCGAGCAGGCGACCAAGGCCATCACAGCGGGATGGGTAAAAATCTGGTCACCCAGACTAAAAGCAAGGTCTTAAGACAAGATGTAAATATACCTTAAACATATGGCAGGCTAAAATGTCGCACGAGTCTTTAAAAGAAACGTCTACAGACTCTCAAAAAGGGCAAAATAGTGAAAATCTCATAGTCTATGAATGCTCAGATCTTGTTAAAAATATTGCATTCTCTCAAGAAATTGAAGATTTTGTCCGGGGGAATATCCCGGAACAAAACCTTCAAGGAGTCTGCTGTGAAGTGTTTATAACTGGTGTCAATGAGATCGGCACAATACAGCAAAAAGTGTCGAACAGAAAACTGCTCGTCATAGGCAAAACACCATGGACGCTCATCCTGTTTTAGTAAGTAAGAGTGCGTAACATACGTGTGCCCGGTGCGGAGCCGAGTAAGGACAGTCTCCTCACGGCGGCTGCCGCAGCGATAAGGTAGACTGTCGTACACCGTAGGAAGAGCCTCATGCAGCTTGTTTCCTTCCTCTTTGTCCCACTCGGACTGCCACTCGCGGGCTATGTACGCACTAATCACAGGTTTTAAAATCACTATGAATAGAATGTGTGTCAGGGACAGGGTCATTGCGGGCACTGTTGGCAGCAGAATCTGCGATCCTGTTGCATTCGATGCCCACATGCCCTGGAACCCAAATAAAAATGATGTCATAATATTCCTTCATCAAGTCCACGTAAAGCTCTCTAATCTGCACCAGCAGGGGGTGGTCTGTTCCCGCGACCTGAAGGGCCTGCAGGGCAGAAAGAGAGTCAGTCAGAATCAGGAAGTTCCTTTCCCGAGACTGATAGGCATGCTTGAGTGCCAGCAGAATTGCCAGCAGTTCCGCACTAAATACAGAGGATTGGTCAGGGAGGCGGAGCTTAAATGGGCGTCTAGGATGGCGAGAAGACACTGCAGTCGCAGCCACTATCCCATCCTCAGACTTGGACCCATCCGTATAAAGACGACAGTAGCCAGGAAAACTTGAAAGGAGTTCATTGAGGCTCTGTTGGTATATGGCTGGTGGAGTACAATCCTTCTTGTGGCGGTCAAGTCCAGCAAGATGTCAGGAACTGGTAATAGCCAGGGTAGAGTGATGTGTTGCAGAGATTCTGAAACTTTGTCCAGGTCCACTCCGGCCGCCTGCAGATGAGGTCGGACACGGAAGAAAAGTGGACGGACAGCTCCCGGATGGGCATCGTAAATCTATGCAAACGACGGGTTAAAAACACAATCATAGGCAGGATTGTCTGGATGGGCCTTCAGCTTCAGAACGTAGTTGAGCATGAGGCGGATGCGGCGGAGCTTGAGAGAAGGCTCCCTTGCCTCAGCATACAGACTAGGAACTGGAGATGTCCTGAAGGCCCTCAGACATATGCGCAGACCTTGATGGTGGATTGTGTTCAGACGCTGTAGAACAGACTTGGAAGCCGAGCCATATACCACAGAGCCGTAATCCAGTTTGGACCGAACAAGGGCCCGGTACAGTCGAAGTAAGACAATGCGGTCTGCACCCCAGTCAGTACGACCAACGACACGAAGAATGTCGAGGGCCTTCTGACAAGAGGTTCTAAGCTAATTAATATGTTTGCAGAAGGTCAGTCTTTGTCAAAGATGACCCCCAGAAACTTTGCCTCCTCGGCCACCTTAATTGGCACACCAGCAATGCTCAGGCTAGGTTCTGGAGAAAAAAATTTCGTCTGGTTAGTAAAATGCACACAGACTGTCTTGGAGGGCGAGAACCTGAATCCGTTGAGAGACACCCACCCCTGGATGCGATCAACGCACAGCTGCAAGCGCCTCTCAAGGGGCGCAAGCCCTCGACCTCGTGCACACAAAGCAAAGTCGTCCACAAAACAAAATTGTGAATAAAAACGGGCAGGTGCCCTTTAAAACCCATGTCCAACAAATCAGGCATTATACCATACTTCCAGGTAGTGTCATATGCCTTCTCAAGATCGAAGAAAATTGCATAGACATGCTGCTTATTGACAAAAGCATCTCGGATAAACGATTCAAAGTGGACTAGATAGTCAGTTGTACTACAGAAGCGCCGGAAACCGCACCGGAGGTCTGTGATGAGACCCTGTGACTCAAGATGCCACACCAGGCGGGCGTTGACCAAGCGTTCCATAGTTTTGCATAAACATGATGTCAAAGCGATTGGCCGGTAGTTGCCCGGGTCGGAAGGATCCTTTTTCGGCTTGGGGATTGGCACAATCACAGCCTGACGCCAAGATGGCGGAAAAGGACCAGTTATCCAGATATGGTTAAAGGCCTTGAGAAGTACAAGGAGTGAATCCTCAGGCAGATGTGTTAGGAGCTAATAGTGGATGGTATATAATCTAGCAGCAGTCAGTACATTTCTGCATGGCTTGCTGCAATTCTGAAAACGTAAAATGGGGCATTATAGTCTTCCGAGTTATCCGATATAAAATCACAAGTACAAGACTCTCGCTTCTCATTCTCTCTCTGGAAGAAAGGTGAATAATGCTCTGCTGAAGAATAATGGGCAATGGTGGAGGCAAGCAAATTGGCCACAGCCTTATTATCCGTGACCAAACTGGCACCATCTCTAAGATGGCCGACAGAAGCCGAGCCACCCCTGCCCCTAATTCTTCGAACAGCCTTCCAGACTTTTTGGGATGGCGTCCTAGAAGATATAGATGAGACGAAGCGTCTCCAGGAAGCAGGGCGTTCACGTTTAAAAATGTAACGGGCTTTCGCCCGCTGTCTTTTAAATGTTAAAATATTTCCTTGCGACGGATTACGAAAAGCACGTCGCTGAGAAGATTTGCGCATTGTTTGGGCCTTGCGGCACTCTTCATTGAACCATGGTATTCTCGGCTTTCGAGGGAATGATGTGGAATTTCTAGGGATGGTTTCACCTGCTATATACGTCCAACAAAATAGAAGTAAAACAAGAAACAGGTTCTTCAACTGACATGACCACCTCCTCTGTAAGACGAGATTGACAGAGGGAGGCGAACAGAGCCCAGTTAGCTTTCTTAAGATTCCAGGGCCCCGCTGGCGAATCCTCCTCACAGCTGACCGATGACAGGACTTGGGGGAAGTGGTCACTGCCACACAAGTGGTCGTGAACCTTCCAGTCAAAGTCCAGCATGAGAGAAGGATCACACACAGTGAGGTCTAGAACAGAACTAATTGATTGTATTGATTGTACATTGCTTAACGTCCCGACAGCAACAAGGCTTTCTCAGGACGTGCCTGCACTGCTTGTGAAAAAATAAAAAAGAAACAGAACATTGAATGTATGTCGCCAGCCGGTCAAATACGTTAAATAAACCTAACACATGGGGCCTAAATAAAGCTAAGACCATTTAGCAACACACATCCAATATCAAGAGCTACAGGCAGTGCAGACAGTAGGGAGAGTTTTAAAAAGGCAAATACAGGTGAATGGACAAAGGGTAGACAGAAACACATGCCCCAGAATAGAGAGAAAAACCCACCCTGTGGGGCTGACCAGGGTGACCCTGGGAACTAAAAAATAGAACAGAACTAGATCATGAACCTGGATTAGAGTAGGTAGGTGAGACATCGTTAAAGACACATAGGTTAAGGTGAGAAAAAAACATCTTCTAACATCTGACCTCTGCCAACATAGTGGTCACTACCCCAAAGGTGAGCATGAAGTTAAAAATATCATTACTACAGACCTGCAGGGATGGTGGCAGGTAAACACTGCATATGGTTATGGTCTTCTTCAAGGTGACCCGAGCTGCGACAGCCTGAAGACAGGTGTCGATGCTAACGGGGTTACATAAAATTTGGCTACTAATGAAAAGAGCCCCTCCACCCGAGCGCCTCTCCGAGCCTTTATGTATAACGTTAAAACCATTAAAGGACACAGGGTCAGAAGTCTTCAGGTAAGTCTCCTGAAGAGAGATTGCTGAGGGGTTACAGAACTTGACTATAAGATGCAATTCCTCAAAGTTAGCTTGAAAACCACGACAATTCCACTGAAGCAGAGAGTACATAATTATGTCTTATCTGGGGGTGAAGAGTTTTTTTCCCCTTTTTTTATGCCTTGGAAGGAGTTGAAGAAACAGAGGAGGGCCGGCTCCCGGGCCACCTCTGGGTCTTGGGAGATGAAGGGGGTGGAGCGGCCGCAGAATCAGCAACGACAACGTCCACTCCCTCCATTTGCTCCTCCAATGCAGCATATTTGTTTTGAAGGGGGACATCAGTGTTCCCCTTCTGGGCCCGTCCGCACAGCGGTCCCATAGATTTCTTAGACTTCTGGTCCTGGGCAGCGTTTCTGCCGCTAGAGTTGGCGGCCTTAGAAGGCTGACCAGAGCCAGAAACCTTTGGAGTTGACAAACCAACAGGTTTGGGTGGGGGCTGAGGCTTAGGGGCAACAGAAGGCGGCACTACCGGACCGGCAGTGTCCGCCTTCTGCGTTCCCTGGCTCCTCGTCACCACCGGAGGAAGGTTACTCTCCAGGGGCGAGAGGAGCCGAGGCTCCGCCCCCAACCAAGAAGTTGGGGTTTGACATGAAAAGTCTTTGGTGGGGCGCTTGGCTGCCACCGCTGCACTGAAAGTATACACAGAGGTGTTAGAGGTTGGGGCAGCAGCAGCTGGACCAGGGCCTTCAACCAGTTTTTTGGCATCCAGAAAGGACAGCCCCTTCTCCACATGCACCTGCTGAATCCTGCTCTCGGAAATCCAACGAGGGCATTTCTTATCCGAAGCCATATGCGCCCCCCTGGCAAGTCACACACAGGGGGGTGGCTGTGCAGGACTCAGCAGAGTGTCCGGGCTTAGTGCAACGGGCGCATGAAGCCTCTGCCTGGCGACATGTCTTCTGCCCATGGCCATACTTTTGGCACTTAAAGCACCGGAGGGGGAGAGGGACGTACTTCTTCACTTTCAAGGAGTAGTAACCTCCCCAGATGGTAGTAGGAGGGGTGGGGGTGCCAAACGTCAGGATGATGGTAGGGAGACGGATCTCCCCACCACCTCGCTTGGAAGCGAAGCGCCTGACGTAAGTCACCCCCTGAGACTTAAGGTTCCGTACAAGTTCATCATCATCATCATCATCATCAGTCCCTTGCCCGAACTGGGCGTTGGGGGGACTGAAAGGCGGCAGCAACAGACAGTGCTCTCCACTGAGTTCTATTTTGGGCGGTGGCAAGCAAGTCTGACATCTCGAGTTCGGTCCATTCTTTTATGTTTGCGACCCAACTCTTTCTCTGACGACCTCGCCGACGACTTCCTTCGAGAGTGCCTTGGAGGATAGTCTTGGACAAGGTGTTGTGTCGGGTCACGTGGCCAAACCAAGCAAGCTTGCGCCGTTTCACGGTTGCCAGAAGGGGTTCATGTGGGCCCACCAGGGAAGTGTCGATGCTCCGTACATATTCGTTGGTCTTGTGCTCGCGGTACGAGATGCGGAGCAACTTCCTCAGGCACTTGTTCTCAAAGGCCTGGATTTTCTTTTCTGAGTCTGCAAGCAGCGTACAAGTTCATCTTCTGACAATTCTGCCAAAGCTTGATCTTTGATTACTCCTCTTGACGAATTCATAGTTTTGTGGGGTGTAACCTCCACCGGAGTGTCTCCGATGGAAGAGAGCCTCAGCAGCCCGCTGGAGTTTGCCCGGGTACGGCACTCCACCAGAAAGTCACCAGACCTGAGGGCCTCCCCCACCAGAAATGGATGTAGCTTGGAAACAGGTTTGTCTTTCATCTTGCTATGAACAATGAGGAAGCGAGGCCATACAGCCGACGCCTGAGGCGTCGCTTCCTCACAGTCCGAGTCACTGTCATGTTCAATGTCGGTGGCTATGCGCCGCTTCTGTGCACGTTTAGTTGTTTTCCCCCACATTATAATAGTAGAGATATTCATCCCCCGCCACCGAGCCCAACAAGGGGAAAGTGCAACTGTCGGCGGGTCTCCAGCCGACGCACAATGGAGACTGCCCGAAAGATATACTCAAGGGGGTAAGCCCGGTTGAACCGTCTGAGCCACCGCCTTCTATCACACAGTTGAATGCAGGGGAATACAGGCGTAGAGCACCTAACCAGCAGCAGAGGCTATAGCATGGTGCTCCGTATATCAGCCCGCGTGTCAACAATGGGATAGGGCTCAACGTGACAAGAGCCGATTGACTAGGCCGGTACGACTAGCCTCCCGTTTAGGCAGAAGTCAAGGCCAAAGTGGAGTGTTTTTGCCACCAGGATCCTCTTCTCCCCCGACACGGGTCTCCAAGCAAGGGAAACACTTGGGATCCAAAGGACCAAAAGCTCACGAGTATTTTTAAGAACCAATCCAACATGGTAGGACCTGGGTTAGCACAGCTCCTTAAAAACCGGACCAGTGAAAAAGACTGAACAACTTATCTGCTGACATCAAGTCCTAATCCTGGACAAAGATGGCACCTCTCTGCTAGCCCACTCAGTCAGGGACTGAGGGGACTACCCACCCACGCCACGTGGAGGCCGGTGCCCATTGGGCTCATAGTTTTGTGGGGTTTGACCTTCACTGGAGTGTCTCCGATGGAAGAGAGCCCCAGTAGCCCGCTGGCGTGTGCCCGGGTACGGCACTCTACCAGCAAGTCACCAGACCTGAGGCACTTGGCATCAGGCCTGCCAACACGGCTCCTGAGGGTCTCCCTCACCAGAAAAGGATGTAGCTTGGAAATAGGTTTCTTCTTCACCTTGCTATGGACAATGAGGAAGCGAGGCCATACGGCCGACGCCTGAGGCGTCGTTTCCTCACAGTCCGAGTCACTGTTATGTTCAATGTCGGTGGCTATGTGCCGCTTCTGTGCAAGTTTTTTTTTTTTCCATATTATAATAGTAGAGATATTCATCCCCCGGGGGTCCCCGCCCGCCACCGAGCCCAACAAGGGAAAGTGCAACTGTCGGCGGGTCTCCAGCCGACGCACAATGGAGACTGCCCGAAAGATATACTCAAGGGGGTAAGCCCGATTGAACCGTCTGAGCCACCGCCTTCTATCACACTGTTGAATGCAGGGGAATACTGGCGTAAAGCACCTAATCAGCAGCTGAGGCTATAGCATGGTGCTCCGTATATTAACCCGCATGTCAACAGTGGGATAGGGCTCAACGTGACAAGAGCCGATTGACTAGGCCGGTACGACTAGCCTCCCGTTTAGGTAAAAGTCAAGGCCAAAGTGGAGTGTTGGCACCAGTGAGCCACAACCCAAAGGGAACCTCAGCCACCAGGATCCTCTTCTCCCCCGACACGGGTCTCCAAGCACGGCAAACACTTGGGATCCAAAGAACCAAAAGCTCACGAGTATTTTTAAGGACCAATCCAACATGGTAGGACCTGGGTTAGCACAACTCCTCAAAAACCGGACCAGTGAAAAAGACTGAACAATATATCTGCTGACATCAAGTCCTAATCCTGGACAAAGATGGCACCCCTCTGCTAGCCCACTTAGTCAGTGACTGAGGAGACTACCCACCCACGCCACGTGGAGGCCGGTGCCTAGTGGGCTCATTGAAACAGAACACTGGTATTTATACCCACTTTCTGCACTGCAGTCAATTTCACATCTCACACATCTAAGTCTACGTAACTGAAAGCATCATTGGAAACGATAAATGCACCGTCGCAGCAGAAGCACTACCTCTCTGAATCGAGTGAATGAGAGCCCGCATAGACAAAAAACAAACAAAAAAAAAACATGTTACGACCAGCGATTTGCAACGGCTTTGACACACACAGTAGTTTTCAGATCTTTGCAGCATAAAATGTTATAACTAGATCGTAACTATATGATAAAACAGGTTTAAAATCTTGCGAAATCAGTAAGAGATAAATTCTACTGAAGATCATGAATTCTGAAAATCACTAGCGCTGGCGGAACTATAGGATGATCGACAAAGACCGTAGATTACTCACTGATTCAGCAGGAAAGGGACAAATTTTAGGTGGGCGGTCAAGCCAAGCTCTTGCTTTACGCATTGCCACATGTACATAAATTCCCTTGTCCGATGTCAGTTCAACTTAGGGGTATCTTGTCTCTCTTCCTCTTTCTTCTCTTCAATTCCGAGTCTGTCATTGTCGGCGCGAGTCGATGATACTTTCTCTCAGTTTTTCTTCGCTCTTTCATTCGCCATCTTGTCTCTGATTGGATATAATTATGCAGATGGCCTAAGGTCGTATAGAATAGTTATGACGTCATCTACCATCGCACATCAGAAGCAATCTTTTCACGGTGTACCGTCACAAGATTCCGGTGGACTTCTTTTCGCTTTGAACGGACGAAAGAAAGCATTTGGTGGGACAATAGGGTGGTCACTGTCTAAGTGGGTATGTATACTGAACCCCAGTAAAAGCTTCTTGCAAACTGAAGCCTTCAAAAAGGTCAGGCGTGCCCCTTTAACTGTTTCAGCTACAACACATGAAGTACGAGTAACTTGACACCTAAATAAAAAGGAAATCACGGAGTCGGTGTCTGAGCTCATGACAATGTGTTTATTCCATTGTGTTCTCTTACAAAAAACCAAACAAACAAACAAACAGACAAACAAACACCAAACCCAAAACAAAACAGTGTTCACTCTTTACAACCTACCGTGACCCTTGACCTAAGAACAGTTAACCAAATTAGTATGCATAGAAAGTTATTTATCACCAGCTACCTGTTTGCCAAACATGGTTGAAAAGGTCTGCAAAAATGTTGGAAAAAAAAACCTAAAAATATATTTTTAAAAATGTAGACGTGTTTTACAGCGTTTGCAGATCTCTTGCGACCCCTGACCTTTCTGAGGGGTTATGCAAGTTAGCATGCATACGAAGGTCATACCAACGGGTATGTCTGTACCAGGTTTAGGTTGAAAGCTGTAAAAAATATTTGAGAAAAAACGTTTTTGGGTCAAAATTGAGTATGCATAGGAAGGTCTTACCATCAGGTATCTTTGTACCAAGTCTGGACTTGACGTTGTGAATGGTATTTGATAATTGCTATCTTGCTATCTATATTGCTATCTTCGACGTATTTCCTGATCACCTGTGATCCTGACCTTCTGAGGTCACAAAAATTGGCAGGTTTAGAAAGGTCTGGTTTAGGCGAATTTTCAAGTTGTGGCTTCAATGAACAAGAAAGGCAAAGCCCTTATGGCTCACGTGTATGATCGATCCACACATGTCTGACAATAAGTAAAGGGATGGCTTTTGCACTAACAAAATCCATGTTTTCCAGAAATTTTATCAGTTTTCACACATCTGTGAAACCACCGTGACCCTTGACCTTTGCAATGAGTCGACTAAATTAGGATATTTAGGAAGATCTTATCATCAGCTACCTTTGTGCCAAATTTGATTGAAAAGTTTGCGAAAATGTTGATATTAACTACAATTATTGGCATTTTATACACTTTTGTCGACCGCTTGGACCCATGACCTTTTCCGAGGGGTCATCCAAATTAGTATGTATTGATAGGTCTTACCATCAGGTATCTCCGTAGCATGTTTGGGTTTAAGTTGTGAATAGTAATTGAGAAAAAACATTTCTTGTCAAAATGTTGTTTTTTTTTTAAAACCTATTTCCTGAGCTTTTGAGACCTTGATCTTTCCGAGGGGTCATCCAAATTAGTATGCATAGATAGGGCTTACCATCAGGTATCTCTATAGCAAGTTGTGGGTTTGAAGTTGTGAATAGTAATTAAGAAAAAAAACATTTCTTTTCAAAATATGTGTATTTTTATCTATTTCCTGAGCTCTTTTGACCCTTCAGAGGGGTCATCCAAAGTAGTATGCATAGATAGGTCTTACCATCAGGTCTCTCTGTAGCAAAGTTGGGTTTTGAGTTGTGAATAGTAATTGAAAAAAAACATTTCTTGTCAAAATATGGCTATTTTTTTTAACCTATTTTCTGAGCTCTTGTAACCCTTGACCTTTTCGAGGGGGTCATCCAAATTAGTATGCATAGATAGGTCTTACCATCAGGTATCTCTGTCGCAAGTTTGGATTTGAAGTTGTGAATAGTAATTGAGAAAAAACATCTTTTGTCAAAATATGGCGATTTTGGACCTATTTCTTGAGCTCTTGTGACCCTTGACCTTTCCGAGGGATCAAACAAATTAGTATGCATAGAAATGTCTTACCATCAGGTATCTCTGTAGCAAGTGTGGTTTTGAAGTTATGAATAGTATTTGAGAAAAAACATTTTTGGTCAAAATATTGCTATTTTGGACCTATTTCGTGAGCTCTTGTAACCCTTGACCTTTCCGAAGGATCAACCAAATTAGTGTGCGTATAAAAGTCTTACCATCAGGTATCTGTGTACCAAGTTTGGGTCTGAAATCGTTAATAGTGTTTGAGAAAAAATAAATTATGTCCAAAAACAGCTATTTTTGATATCATTCCTGATCCCCTGTGACCTTGACCTTTGTGAAAGGTCACTGAAATCGGTATGTTTAGAAAGGTGTTGCCACAAAGTATCCTTGGACCAAGTTTGAAGACTGTAGTTGAATAGTCTCCGAGAAAATGCCAAAGTTAAAGTTTACCACGGACGACGGCGGACGGACGACAGACGAGGGACGGACGACCACTGGCCCAGCACACAGATTCACTTTTGCTTCGCACGTGAGTCCAAAATGCCATTAAAATTTACAACTGACGACGGACAGACGAACACTGGTCCAATGCACAGACTTACTTTTGCTGTCGCACGTGAACCAAGAAGTGCATGTTTGGACCACTTCAATTGGGGCAGAATATCCCCACAAAAAGAAGAAGAAAAAGAAGAAGAAGAAGAAGAAATACGTTTGGGTTTACAAACCTGGTTTGATTTTTAAGCCGTAAGTAACTATGGTAAGACGACTAACCTCTGATGTCAGTCGTGTTACCAAAGATAAGTAGAGCGGGGGGGGGGGGGGGGGGGAGGGGGGGGTATGCACACTGTGTTTTCTAATGGTCATATTCCAGGCTTCACATAACTTGAAGACGATGTAAAAGTTTAACAGTTTTCAAGCTTTGAAACAAAACATATTTTCTGTATCTTTATTGTGAGATATTGTACCATTTATAAATCGCTACAGGAGGGGGCGCGACTCTTTCCGACGACTCCGGGCTCACATCGTTCCGCGTTTTTCTGTTTGTTTTATTGTAATGTGGATTTGGCAGTGGCTGCAACTGTGCAACATAAGGATGTTTGGGAGATGTGCAGCTGTATGGATGGCTGTATTTCTGCTTCTGCACCCCACACGAGTGATGGCAGTGAGTCTACACGGTCTCCACAATGCCGGCCATACCATCATCAAGACCCAGTATTGCCGCGAGTACCTGCTGTCACTCCGGTACACCAACACACCCGCCCAAGATGTTGGCATTGATCTCTCTGTTTTACCAAAGAACTCCAAAGTGAAAAGAATGAAGAAACACGGGTCAAGAGGAGGAATTATAAACAGACTAAACAAACGAGCGTGTCGATTACCACTGCCCGCTATTACACTTTCCAAAGTCCGTTTGCTACAGAACAACATGGATGGACTTTCTGCACTAACACAATATGGCAGTGATTTTCGTCGATTTAGTCTGTTTTGTCTTACTGAGACGTGGTTGACTGAAAATGTGACTAACATAAGTCTAAAGGGATACATAACGATTCGATGTGCTAGAGACACCAAGAAAGCAGAGAAACAGAAGGGGGAGGATTGTGTACGTTTGTCAAGAAGAAGTGGGCATCACAGTACACGGTCAGAGAAAGAATTTGCACGAGGAATTATGAGATTTTAACTGTCATTCAGACCCCACTACCTACAACGAAAACTTGGCCAAGTGACAGTAATCTTTCTTTACGTTCCGGGCCCGGACTTCTCGTTTGCTGCAGAGAGCTACAACATGGCGGTCAATAGGTCACCAAAGTTCAAGCCTAAAACAATTTCTGCCTCACTTCAGGATTAAAGTCAGCCGGGTAGACAATAGAGACTATTTTGTCATAGCACAAAAATACGAATGCATACTTAAGTCTGTACCACTTCCAGGAGATGGACCGACTATGACTCAAGGGTAGTGCCAGATTAGCTTGGTGCTTGATAGCACCAGTTTAATCTGACACTACCCTTAAATTATCATGGTTGATTCATAGACCTGTTGCAGGGCGTCGGGGCTAAACGGGCTAAGCAGATTTACTTTGCTATTGCACATGAGCCTATACAGGTTTGATTTTTTTTAAAAAAATCCATATACCAGATTTTGAGTAAACAGATTTTCGTCTGACAGCTCTCATCAATCTAAATAATATTTAGCAGTTAAGTACCTTCAACCAAAAATGTGGGATGCGAGCATCATAAATGCAATCAAGGGCGTCACGCAGATTCTCACTCATGATGATAGTGCCATCGATGGCCAAGTGTAGATCACTCAGGGTATTCCTCACTGCGGTGATCACCCTCTGCATGCGTTCAATCTCCTGACGCAAAAAAATGTTCATCGGCGCCAGGATGCCCATTTTCAACAGGCGTTCGTGCACCTCATGATGCACATAGTCTGGAGGCAGTTTGTCCAGCATGTCAGTCGCCACGCGATAAACCACAGATTCACGGGTTTCACCTGATCCACCTCCAGAATCCTTGGGCTGGATGTTCATGATACTGTCCAAAATATTCTTGGCCGTCTTGCTCGAGTAGCTGCAAAACAATGCCAACCTGGTCAAACCTCGATCTTTATCTGGATTCACATGTACCTGTTAACCCTCTGGCCGTGGGTATCACTTTTTGTCGCCACGACTCCTGGTAGAAATCACTTCGACAAAAAGCGATGACAGCCGCTCTCTGACAGCAGTTCATTTACAGCACAAAGTCACCCACGCATGACACCCAAGGACAAAGCACAAATCTGCGCCAAGGTCTAGAGACTTTATCTATCTGTTAACTTCTTGGACTCACGTAATGTCAGCGTTCGAGTGCAGCCCGAAGACTTCAGGAGTGTCCGTGGCTGGCAAACTGTTGATGTATTCGTGGAACTGATCTATCTTTGTGACGGGCGGGATGATGTAGCCTTTGTAGAAGCAGAACTGAGGACTGAACATGTTCTCCCCAAACCACACACGACAGAAGGTGTTCAGCAGCCGTTTGTCATAGTCGTCCGTCACACGTCCACCATACTGGATCTCACCAAACATGTAACGCACACACACCCAGGTGACGCCCTGGAGTTACAGACGGTGAAACAGCAGTGCAAATTAACCAATTTATCTCCGTCCATTTCTTTCAAAATCAACAGGAAAGCCCTCAGGATAAATTAGTCGTAAACCCCTTTACTGCCGAGGACTGCTGATAACCAACTGAGGTATAGATCTTCATGAGCCCCCGCAATTGCGAGGCCTCATGACGATCTATGCCGCTAGCTTAAACTAGTTTGTATCCACATTCCTTTGACAGCTTGCGATCTTTGACTTGAAGAATGTAGATTGATTTCAAGTACACAATCTGCGTCCACTGGCAGTGAAGGGTTTAAATCACATCAAGTGACCAAAGCCAAATCGGCACCAACACTGACACTATGACAAGAGATGAATCCGCCGTGATAGTTCAGATGCGGTACCCGAGTAGTTTGGCACCTAGAGATGTTTTCAGATGTGTGACCCCAAACCACAGACCTGCAAAACATGGGAATTTTTCCACATACCTTTTTGATGTCCATGTCATCTAGATGATTCTGCACAAACTGGACACTGGCGTTATAGTCAGACGTGTTGAACTCATAAGGAATGTTCCAGCCCAGGGGGCCGAACTTGCGCCTCTCCTGCACCACTGTATGCAAGAAGCCTACACCATAAAGCATTGGTTTCCACTGTGGCATACTGGAGTAATCCAAAAAGTCTTGGGTGATGCCAGCATATGTTCTCTTCAGACCAGCCTTCACTCCTTGAGGAGGTTCATTGGTAAACTTGATGGAAATCTGAAAAAACAATAGGCACATAACCGATATGAAGGCATGCCTGCCACATGTATGCACAAGCGTACCTGCACTTTGACACTGATTATGTGATGGTGTGGGCTCGTGGACTTGTGGCCAGGTTACCTGAACAGGTCATTTTTAAGTCTCTTCTATTTATAGAAGAGACCTTTTAGGATGGGACGCGTTGGAGCATTTTCCATAGCACGCATATAATACGATAGGCGGGCTGGCCCCAAACTCTGACAGTGAAGTAACTAGATGGAAATTACGTCATGTCTACAGTTACGCAAACCTCGCTGTAGAACATACTTTCGGCGCGAATGTGCGTGTGCGTGTGTGTGGGTAGACAAGAAAATCGTAGAAGTTTGCGTACAAACAAGCTTGAAATGCCTCATTCAGGGCAGGGTTGGATCCAGGCGGGGGGTGTCTAGACGGAAGGGGGGGGGGGTAATAATTGCCTCAGCGGGTGAGTCTACAACCTTACAATTAAACCTAGATAACTGCCTCGTCTGAGGATGCAATAAAGATGCTATCGCACAGAACACGGCATTGCTTTCCGTGTGCCCCTGTGACTGAAGTGCACATGCACCTCTATGGTCGTTTGAGGGACTGGACTGGACCCCTGATCAGCCGTGAGTGCATACTTTCCCGCAGATGGGGTGGACCAACAGTCAGCGGTTTATTGCCAGAAGGCTGCCTCAGTCTGATGATGCAATAAGGAATGTCTCGCTTAAAGCAAGAGGTATGCTTTTTATGAGCCCTCTTGTCTGCAGGGGCACATGACTCTCTATGTCTGGGGGAATTATTGCAACGCGGTGCAGGTCAGCAGTGACGAATGAGGATACACAAAAGGAATGTCCACAACCAGCTTCAAGAACCAACCAATAAAAAAAAAGGGGGGGGGGGCACGTGCCGCCTAGCCCCCACTCCCCTGGATCCGCCACTGCGGGGGTGTCTAGGACAGCCTCCATGCATATTAAAATTGGGTGTTTTATTGAAGGGTTAAAAGACCGTTTATAGAAAGTCGGTTGTCTCACATTAGAGTCCGTAATTTTCGATATATTCACTTGACATTTTGGATATAGCTAGATTGCGTAGATTGGATTCAATGATTTAATGAAGCTTTATTTATCAACGGTTGAGGCATTGACATCATCACAGACATAGCCATTTTTCAAACCTGCCGTTGCTACAGAACTACGAGACAATATACACAAAACTAAATACATAAATGTACATGTATATGAAACAAAAACATTGCCAGCTTAGGGAAAGAAAGTCCCATGATGATCTCACACTCATAAACACACACACACACACACACACACACACACACACACACACACACACACACACACACACACACACACACACACACCATCACACACGCACACACACACACAGTTTATAACTGGGAGCAAACGTAATCAGATTTACAGGGCATTAGAATTTCACAACGTAATGATTATGACTGCTTCGAGAAGTACTTGAAGAGACTGATTTTGAAACGGGCTAGAGAGAAGCGGATTTTACATAATCAGGAAGCGTGTTCCAAGTCTGCGTTCCCGAGAATGACAAACTAGATTTGTATATATCAATTCTTGTTTTGGGGACTAAAAAAAGTTGCCTAATATTACCAAGCCTAGATTCCGACTTAGAGAAAAGAGTTGTGATATATTCTGGTATTTTCTGTTTCCAGACTTTGAGCATAAAAATAGCCTTATTGTATCTGAAGTGGTCTTGCAGCGGCAGAAATCCTATTTGGCGAGTTTTTCTTCTGTTGTGAGTCGTGAGTCGGAAAGGATTAACTTTGCCGCCCTTCTGTGTAACGAGTTGAGTCTCTTCAAGTGGACTTCACTGCAGCCATCCCAAACGACGTTGACGGGTAATCAATATGAGAACGTTTGTGAGCGTTATAGAATAGTTTGCGCGTGTCCGAGTCAGTGTAATATTTCAATTTGGACAACATAAAAAGATTTTTGGCTACCGTTCTGCATAAAGTGTCCGTATGAACCTTCCACTTAAACTGACTGTCAACTGTAATCCCTAGTAGGCGGTGAGCATTAACTTGTTCTATTTGACTGCCCTTGAATAAAAGGTTAAGTAACAGGGGTGCTAACTGGTGTTTTTGACGAGTGGCGATTATCATAGATTTTTGGTTTTAATTGGATGAACAATCATAGAATTACTGTAACACCATTCTGACACCTCGTCAAGACTATGCTGCAAGTTGGCAGAAATTACTTGTATATCATTGTTAGTCATATGAATGGAAATGTCATCAGCAAAAAGATCACATTGTACGTTCTTGCACGTTAAATGAAGAGGCAGGTCATTGATGAATAGACAAAATAATAAGGGACCAAGCACGGATCCTTGGGGAACTCCATAATTTATATCTTTTAGAGAAGAATAAGGTCCATTCTCTAGAACGTTCTGTTTACGATCGTTTAGGTATGATCTAAAAAATGCAACTACTTCTGTACTATTCAAGTATTTCTGAATCTTTGTCATTAGAATGGTGTGATAGATTAGGTCAAAAGCCTTTTTAAAGTCTAAGTAAACGACACCTGTTATCTGGGATTTGTTCATACCCTGGAGCCATGCGTCAACGAGGCGCGTGAGTGCGGTGTGCACGAGTGTTGTAGGCGAAATCCGTATTGAAAGGGGTGGAGGAGCTTGCGGTTTTTTTAAGTAGGCAAGCAGGTGTTTGTGGACATGCCTTTCACGCGGCTCTGATACAACTGATAATAATGAAATCGGCCGATAGTTGTTAGGGTCAGAACGATCTTTAGTTTTTGGAAGTGGAATGACTTTAGCGTGTTTTAGTTTGTTAGGGAAAGTGTGTTGCTTGATACAAAGGTTATAAATGTACGTAATAGACTCTACTATGTACGGCAGGGATAACTTAAGTATATGCGGGCTCATGTCGTCAGGCCTCGAAGACTTTTTATTTGATAGTTTACTAATGAACAACCCCACCTCATGAACTGCTAGCAAGAAAATGCTGAAGTGGTTTGTGTTCTCTGTTCTTTGTTTACAGAATTTAGAAAGCAAGTTAGAACATTCATACTTACTGCTATGAGTTGAGGCATTTAGAGTTTCAGCGACTGAAAAAAAAGATTATTAAACGTTTCTGCAGTAAGACTGCTGGGAATGGCTGTTCAAGTGCCAGGGGAGCCTTTAGTTAGAGTGTTCAATAGGCGCCAGATAGTCGAAGTATCCTCAGTCTTTAACCGTGTCAAGGACTAACCTTTTCCTTGCCTCTCTGATCATTTACTTAACACGGTTACGTTGTTGCTTGAATTCAGTAAATAGTTCTTGACTACGCAGATCATCTCTGAGCGCCATCGCTTGCATTATTTCTGGGGTTAACCATGGAGGAAGATTGTTCGATTTAACCCTTCTCTCACGAAGGGGTGCGTGTTTGTTTAATACATTTAGAAAAAAAGAGTATACCAAATAGAATGGGCAGTGTCCGGGTCATTGGAGAGAAGTACATCGTTGAACGGAGTATTATTTAAATCAAATAGGAATTTATCTTGGTTAAAGTTCTTGAATATTCGATATGTTTTGGTTGTATGGCCGTTCTTTTTCGCTTTAGGAATCTTTGTCGACCATGAACAAACAACTGGATAGTGATCACCAACACTTATATTTAAAATCTCAACATTACAGACGGCTTTGGGTTTATTAGTGTATATGTGGTCTATAAGAAGTCAAGAACAGTGACATGGCAATCGCCAGGAGGCCTGGTCCATAACCAGATTGACTTCATCTTGCTGCCTCGACGATTCAAATCCAGCATTAACAAAGCACAAACGAGGTCCTTTCCTGGCGCTGATATTGGCAGCGACCACAACCTCGTCCTTACTAGCCTCAAGTTGAAGCTGGCATTGAAACGAGATAGCAAGAGCCCTCGCATCAGATTCGACCTCCAGAAGCTAAAAGACCCGGAAGTAGAAGAGCTCTTCCAAGCCCAGGTGGGAGGCAGATTTGCAGCCTTGGTTACTTTGGACTGTGACGTAGACACCCTTGCTGGAAATATAAAAGAGGTGTTACTTTCTACAGCAGAAGAAGTGCTGGGGAAGCAGAGGAAGCGCAAACAGCCCTGGGTCACCGATGACATCCTCGATCTCTGTGATGAGAGGAGAGCCTGGAAGAAAAAGAGAGGCCAAGACCTCACATCAGCAAACAAGTACAGACTTGTCAACAAGAAGATCAGGAAGAGGATGAAAGAAGCCAAAGAAGATTGGATTGAAGACCAGTGTTGTAGCGTGGAAGAGGGCATGGCAAACGGCAACAGCAAGAAGGCTTATGAAACGCTAAGGACCCTCACCAAGACTCAACAGCGAACAGCCACAGTCATCGAAGACAGCAGCGGCCAACTCCTTACGGAAAACACTGCTGTACTAAACAGATGGACTGAGTACTGCCGAGACTTGTATAACTACAAGGCTGAGCCAGACACCAGCATCCTCCAAAACAACCAGGCTGGGGCCAGGAAGGCTGAAGACCTGCCAGTGTTAGCTGAAGAGGTGGAAGCAGCCGTACGCGGCCTGAAGGGAGGAAAGTCTCCAGGTGTAGACAACGTACCTGCTGAACTGTTGAAACATGGAGGAGAAGTAACAACGAAGGTCCTCACTACACTCTGTCAAAAGATCTGGGAGCAAAAGAAATGGCCAGTAGAATGGACACAGTCTCTAGTGATCCCGCTCCCCAAGAAAGGAAACCTGAAACAGTGCCAGAACTACAGAACTATCAGTCTGATAAGTCACCCTAGCAAAGTAATGCTTAGAATCATTCTCAACCGCCTCAAAACTTTCGCCGAGGAACTGCTGGCAGAAGAACAGGCTGGCTTCAGAGTTGGAAGAAGCACTGTAGAGCAGATTTTCAACTGCCGCGTCCTGATCGAGAAACATCTGCAGCATCAGCGCGAACTCTACCACAACTTTATTGATTTCAGGAAAGCATTTGATCGCGTCTGGCACGACGGACTCTGGCAAGTCATGAGATCGTTCAACATAGAGGAGGGACTGATCCAAATGATAGAAGCGCTTTACAAGAACACCTGCAGCGCGGTTCTACTTAACAATCAGTCAGGCGAGTTCTTCAGGACGACGATCGGTGTCCGTCAAGGATGCCTGCTCTCTCCTGTCCTTTTCAACATATTCCTGGAGAAGATCATGCAGGAAACCCTCCACGACCACCATACTTCAATCTCTATTGGTGGCAGATCCCTGTGCAATCTTCGATTCGCAGACGACATTGACCTCATGGCAGGCAGCAATAGTGAGCTCCAAAACCTGACAGACAAACTTTCAAGTAGCGCAGGGTCTTATGGCATGGAGATCAGTACGGATAAAAGCAAAGTGATGATCAACACCACAAGCGACAGCAGCAGCAACATTCACATGAACGGCCAGAAGCTAGAAGAGGTCAATAGCTTCAAGTACTTGGGAGCCACCCTGTCCAAAGACGGTAGTTGCATAGCAGAGATCCGTATCAGGATAGGTACAGCAACATCCGCAATGGCCAGGCTGGACAGGATATGGCGAAGTAACTCCATCAGCTTCACCATCAAGTACAGGCTTTACAAGTCCCTCGTAGTGTCTATTCTACTCTACGGCTGTGAGACTTGGACACTGCTTGCAGACTCAGAAAAGAAAATCCAGGCCTTTGAGAACAAGTGCCTGAGGAAGTTGCTCCGCATCTCGTACCGCGAGCACAAGACCAACGAATATGTACGGAGCATCGTCACTTCCCTGGTGGGCCCACATGAACCCCTTCTGGCAACCGTGAAACGGCGCAAGCTTGCTTGGTTTGGCCACGTGACCCGACACAACACCTTGTCCAAGACTATCCTCCAAGGCACTCTCGAAGGAAGTCGTCGGCGAGGTCGTCAGAGAAAGAGTTGGGTCACAAACATAAAAGAATGGACCGAACTCGAGATGCCAGACTTGCTTGCCACCGCCCAAAATAGAACTCAGTGGAGAGCACTGTCTGTTGCTGCTGCCTTTCAGTCCCCCCAACGCTCAGTTCGGGCAAGGGACTGATGATGATGATGATGATGATGAAGTGAGGACGTATTCTAACTAATTCTGGTGGGCGATTTTACTAACTGGACTAGACCCAACAATGAAGATATTGTATCCGACGCAGTGTGATTCTTAAGGAAGACTATATTAAAATCTCCCATGAGAAGAAGGTCAGCCTTTCTTTTAAAGCTTTGTCAAGGTTCTGACTAAAATGGTCGTACCATTCAAAAGTGGCGGCAGGGTTTCTGTAAAGGAATCCAACTAGTAGCGGTGTCGATTTAGGGCATTTCACTTCCAGCCACAAACACTCTACGTCTGCTGCTTCCAAGTCAAAGCGTCTACGGACTAAATGCTGAATGTAGTTGTGAATATAGACAGCGATGCCTGTTTGACCTGGGGACGAGGGGTCTCTCCTAGTCACGGAAAAATTAGGAATACTAATGGATTCATCGCTCACACACGAGCTCAGGCGCGTCTCAATAAGCCTAAATAAATGAAAAATTATGGGATTGCCAATGTAGACAGATATATCGGTTAGTTTATTGTACAAATGAAAAACATTGAGATGCCCTATTCGCATAACTTTCAAATTTATGTCTGATTACGGTGTAAGTCAAATTAATAAGAACAAACAATAACAAAAAAAAATGTCAAACGAAGGAAGTATACGCTGCGATTAGTAAATGAAACAGCACAAATGCTAATGTGTATAAAGCTGGTAAATAGATAAGGCAATGAAATGATTTAGCAGACTCGTCGGCAGGGAAATAATCCAACTGCTCGAACATCAAAGTCCCGATAGCAAGTTCAGTTAGGCGTATCAGCCTCACACGAGCACAATAATGGCCGGGGTGTGGTAATCCGCTTGCAACTCGATACTGCTCAGCGAAGTACGGTGGAGACACAGCACAGTTATCGCTAGTGAATCGAAGCTTGACTGAATCGTCTTGCTTCAATCGAGTTTCCTTCACGCTGATATTGGAACAAGCACGGATTGACCTTGTATAAAACACACAGAGTACTCCAACTCTGTAGTTAAACTCAAAGGAACATTGATATTCTAGTCTCGGAGAGACTTTAATCACGACGAACGATCGAACGACACAGTAAATGATGATCGTAACTGTTCTTAGTCACCGCAAAACACATAACAGTGGCACATAGATCACTAAACGTTTACCTTACTGCGCACTGTTCACAAGCTAACAACAGTTCTTGAACAGTCAGAAATACACATGTGTAAAAACAGTCCCTAGGCACAGTCCCGAACAAATGCCTACAAGAAAAGTACTAGCGGTATCAAATACACACATTTATCAAAGGAACAGAATCAGAAATGAACTGTCAATCACTAATTAATTAATTAATTAATGGCACGACGAAACACCACCGATCTTTTTTTAAATAATGAACTAAAAATCTGTTTGTTGACTGATATCTCCCTGGATAAATGGCTGAAGTAGCTGCGCCAGAACGCGCATTACCTGAGAGTCGTTGCCTCCGGGGATAGCTGCAGGGGTCTCCCACCACCTGGCCGGGGTGCTAGCGGTTTTAGGATCAGCCAGAGCCTGGAGAGCGCTGTTTATTCTCGAGTTGTCCTGAGGCTGGGGCGGCATGCGGTGAAACTCTTCCTCCGTCACTGTAAATGGCTTGGCGTGACCTGGCTGAGGACAGTACACAGAGGGATGGCCAGGTTGCGCATGGGTGGACATGAGTGGCTGGGTTTGGCGTGGTTTGTAGGGAAGTGGCTGGCCTGGGAACTAGGGGATAGAGGGTGGCTGGTGGAGGGGCAATTTGTCTTGGAGTGGTGTTGAGAAGGGCTGGGTTGGGAGTAGTAGACGTGCGTAAACCTTGGCCCTCTGCCATTGCCCGACTGGTTATGCTGGTGTTGCTGAGACCAGTCATTCTGCTGTTGATGCTGCTGGTTGCGGCGATCCACGATGGATCCGTCACCTCCTGGTGCACGGCGCGGCACTCCAGCAAACCTGATGTTGAGTGCCAGTGTTCTGGTACCGGCTGGAGTCAGGTGGATCCGGTCTTTCTGGAACAAGGCCTTGCGCGGTGCCAGATTGTAAGTAAGGAAGGCCGGCATATGGTCAATGTAAAGGACCTTCTCTTGCTCGCAGGTTGCCCGCAGGTTGTCGTTGGAGGGGAACTCGGCCTTCGACAGGCAGTGGTGGGCCCCTCCACGAATGATGGAGGACATAAACAGGGCGGCGTTGGAAAAGGCTGCACGTAGTAAGCGGATAAGCTGCGCCCATGACTGCTTGCTGACGACGCCCACTTTATAGCTGTTTATCCCCGCGTGTAAGATCACACGGCGGATATGTGGCGACGGCGGTAGACTCCCGAGCCACTCAGTGACGTCACTCACTGACAGGTTCTGGACCACGGCACCATTCACCGACATCCTCCGCTCGTCCACGTTTTTGAGGATGGAGTCGCCGCTGAGGAGTGTGTTGACGTCTGGCCGGACCTGTAGACACTGGAGCTGGTGTAGGGGTGTGGGGCTGTGATTGCTTTCACTATGGCCTCTGCCGTTACTATTGATGCTGCCAGTACTTGTATTGTCGCTGGTGTTACCGCTATAAGCGCTGGGGCCTCGGGTGTTCTCATCTATGTCTGATAAAACAGAGAACCTGTTTTCTATATGCACCTGTGGGAGAACAGCCCTCTTCGATGCGACATCTTGGGCTTCAGAGGGTTTGTGAGGCTGAGGCGGGAGTGGCTGAGGGCAGCGGGGATTTTCACCTCAGCTTGATCAGTGGTATGATGCGTCTGTTTTACCACGGCCTCAACTTGCTTTCTGAGTTCCTTCAGCTTACGGGCTTGGTTGTCTCTGCTGCTGATAAGCTGGAGTACCTTTTCAATGAGAGCAGCATGGCTGGTGGATAGGTCGTTGACAACCGAACTGACACACTCAGCATACTCTTCCGCTGCCTTCACGCTGTTCTTGGCTTTGGTCTCGTTGTCACGGACGACGCTGTCAATACGCGCCAGTACCTCAGCATGCGCAGCACACTGGCTCTTAACGTCGGAGAGCTCTGCGCACTTTCTGTAGCTCGGCTTGCAGGCTCTCGATGGTTTGTGGCATTCAGCGGTAGTTGTTGCTGCATCTGAGACATGTTCTGGTTCAGCGCCGAGCCTTGTGCCTCTACAGAGAGAGGTGGGGGCACACAGTTGATGAGTGGGAAGGTGTTTGTAGGGGGCGTGACCTGAGTCGAGGACATATCAGAAGCTATGTCAGTCCCGGCCGGCGGAGAGTTGTCGCCCTTGTCCCCATCAAGGGTAGCTGGAGCAATTTCACAACTGCTTGCATGGTTGAGTGAAGCCTTCGACTGGAAACTAGTAACGTTGAAGTTGGATGGGGGTTCGCTGGTAGTGTCGTCTGTCCCCGTGGCGAGTACGTTGTTCGGTTCAAGAGTGGCGAGAAGGCTTCTCTGCTCCGGGGTAGTGTGCAGCTGTCGGCGAGTACACTAATCCCATCAGCGCACTCAGCCGTTTTTTGGTTTTGAAGTTGTGAATAGTCTTTGAGAAAAAACATCTTTTGTCCAAATGTGGCTATTTTGGACCTATTTCCTGATCTCATGAGGCCCTTGACACAGGGATCAACCAAACTGGTATGCATAGAAAGGTATCTCTGTACCAAGTTTGGGTTTGATGTTGTGAGTAGTATTTGAGAAAAACAATCAATTTTGTCAAAATATGGCTATTTTTGACCTAATTCTTGATGTCCTGTGACCTTTACGAGAGGTCACTGAAATTGGTATGTTTAGAAAGGTCTTGCTACAAAGTATCCTTGAGCCAAGTTTTAAGACTGTGGCTTGAATAGTCTCCGAGAAAATGCCAACGTTAAAGTTTATAACGGACGACGGCGGACGGACAACGGATGACCACTGGCCCAAAACATAGACACTTTGCTTTGCACATGAGCCAAAAATCAAGGTCGAAAAGAGCACTGTAATTACTATACTAGCAGTCTGTTTGGCAAGGGTTGCAATCTTGCGTGTGTGACAAATCCACAGAATAAGCATGACCTTGATCTTTCCAACAGGTCACTGAAATTAAAGGTCATGGGTAATATTTTTCAGAGCAGGGGCTGAAGTGTCTGAACATAAGTAAATGTTCGGCTTTTGTACCAGCGAAATCTGAGTTTTCTCAAAATGTATTCATTTTCAACCCTCCATGACCCTTGACCTTTTGTGGACTAAATACGTATGAATATAAAGGTGTTATCATCAGCTACCTTTCTACCAAATTCGATTGAAAAGTTTGCAAAAACTTTGATAACAAGAAAGGCAAAGCCATTATGGCTCATGTGTGATTTACATATGTGTGAGACCTTAGAGAGAATAAACTATTTTCCTTGACCAACCATTTCGTTTACATTTATCAAACGACCTTAATTAACTATTTTTCGATAACAAAGCTCATAATGACCACTGCGCTCACATTTCCCAACTCTCCTCTATTGCACTGTGTGAAAATAAAGATTTACAAAATCAACACCATTGAGGACTAAAGCAAAATAAAAACCTGAGCTAATTAATCTATCAATGATGTAAACATTTACATTCAGGAATGTGTATTTAATAAGTTTAATTATAGTTTCAAAAATTAATATTTTTTTTATTATAAAACGAACCAAAACGAATTACTTCTTTTAATTGATATCAATGCTGTAGAAAACAAAGACTTAGACTAAAGACTAAAAAAACAGCGCCTTCTCTCTGTAGTTGTTTCAGGCAAATCAAAAGCTTATTTTGGAAAACAATACATGACAGAAGATATAGAATCCCTCTGGCTGATGAATTAATTAAACTACATTTTAAATATGAAAATCACATCGCTTCAATAATGACTCGTGATTTAAGTTGATCTCTTGTCTGTCTATACACAAAAGCAGTGAGTCACTTTCTACCTGTAGACACTGACAGTCTATCACACGACCTTGAAAAAGCAACCCTATTGTTTCAAGTTTAATTGGCAAAGTAGCATGCATCATGTTTTACAAGTTTGGCAATTACCTTGCACCTGCGGTAACTTTGCTTGTTACTGGGAGTCAGATTGATTTTTTGAAAATACATTTTCTAGAAAAAGAAAATGATGGATCAAACGGACGAGACCCAGACGACTCCACAACGGAACCCTGTTTTGACGCAGGTTCAAACGATCACTAAACCAAAAAGCCCAGGTTGGATAGAGGCTGGAAAAAAATTAGCTGAATGGAACAGACGGAAAAAATTACAGCTTTAGGTGCAAACAGAAAAGGCTCATGTAACTGACCCGCCATCAGCGCCAGTGACACTACCGTCAGGACCAACAGGACCATCAGGACCAACACCCTCACCCCCATCTCCCTCTCATCAAAGTGTCAGACTATCAGCCGAGTCTAAACCTGAAACAACAAAAATATATAGTTGCTGTATTTGTTGTTAACAATCTTTTTTTTGAGTGTCACTGCATACAATGACGAAAGAAACTCTTTGTACCCTGTGTACTGTGGCTTACCTGTAAGTTTAATTGCGTCTGATTCAGTTGTGACCAGTCTCACATCTTTGTGGTGATGAGGATTTTCCATCATCTTTCCAAAACAGGCATTGTTCATAAGCTTAAAGAAGTCTTTGTCAAATGCAGTGTTGCCATCTCTTGCACGAAGGGTTGTGTTTTTCATTATGTAATCTTTCATAAAAGCAGTCTGATCAAAGCTTATACTTCTGTGAACTTCCTTTAGTATTAACCCATGTCTGATGTAAAACTGCAGTAAGCGATAGTGACAAACGTAATTGAATTTATCATTTAAATTTGGCACAAGTTTAGTGTCTTCTTTTTTTCCTGTCATACTCATTTTCTCAACAGCTAATAGATAATCATTATGGTAATCATGTAGATGGTGTGGGTACTCCAGGTCTACTTCAAAGATCCAACCCTTTGTGTCGTTTTGGTCATGATTCATAATATAGTTTGTTAACCCCGAGTCTGTTATGTCATACTGTGACAAATCATGCAGACAAAAGTTTTTCAAGGGCAATAACTCACACATCGCCCAGCCATACAAATTGTTAGCGTCCACGTACGTAATGAATGACCTTGACCTAGAGGGGTCAAATCCAAGGTCACCATGACCATCCAGATATTTGTTGTTGGCTTTGGCATAGTTGTTTGTGGCTATACTAATGCCTCCTCTCAATCCACGATCCACCATTTCACCCATCGTACGATCATACAACAGGTCTATATATATCTTACTGGATTTTAAAAATGCATCCCATGTCATGCCAGGACTAGTTATGTAGCAAGCCGGGTCAAGACTGTAGTGCAACAAACCCTTTTCAAGATAACTTTCAAATACGTCTGCTAGCAAGCAAACGTCAGCTTTCAAGTACTGGTCATGGTAATCACCAATCGTTTCACACCCTAGTTTACCCCATTCATCAAGTGCATGCTGGTATTCAGAGTCAGAAATACCTTTTCCATTTAAGGTAGAGTAAAATTTCTCTTTTGGTGGTAATCTCCTTTCCTCAAACACAACCCAGTCATCAATGTACTCTTAGGGATAGACAGATTTTTTAATTAAGTCTGGCTCAAAATATTTACTTGTTATTGGAAACAATGTCAGCCCTTCTGCCAGACTAGCAAGTCCTAAAGACAAATGTTGCATTGAGTCATAAAACACTAATTTGTTGTCTAACTTAAAAGTCAAGTATTTCTCAGTTGTCTGTGCAATGCAACTAATTTTTTTGGTAAGACTCATCCACAGCACGCATGATAATGTGTGAATCATATCCCTTTAGATTGTGAAAAAAGATTGGTAACTTATATGTCACAGGATCTATTTTTAATAACAAGTTACAATTGCCATGTGCAGCACCTCTGTAATGCCCAGTTATGTGGTCATGGTCGCGAACTTTTTCACCCCCTAGGTGATGTTCACAAATCCAACACGTCTCTGCTGCATCAAAATTCAGTTTGTCTTCTTTTGTCATCACCAAAGGCATCTGACATGTTGTGAGATACTGTACTATACTACTATGCAGTTGTCTCATTTCTGTTAAAAACAGACATGCTGCATTTTCACCCCTGTAGATAACAGGTTCTGTATGCACACCGTCTGACCTAACAAGAATGTATCCAAAAGAACACACCACATGGTCACTCAACTTTACTGTCTTTGGTAATGTTTCTGGAACATGACCGTCATAAGGTACAACCAGTGATTCAAAATCGGCATACACTACAAACGGCAGCTTTTGCTGATTCCCATAGTTCTTAAAATATACCTGACTACCAGGATCTGGATACTTAAGTATTGTTTGTATGTCATCAGCTGATCTACAGTGCTGAACATGATTGTGTGCTACTTTAATAGAAGAAAACCTTTGTAAACATCTCTTACACACTTCCTGTTTACTAACATATTTTGAAACAATACTGTGAATTAGACGTGACATACTCCTGATAATTGTATAGTGAAAGTTATCATTATGGCTTATTAATAACATGTCAACATGCTTATCTTCTGGCTGACCATAGGTGGGGGCAAGTGGCGATACTCTAATTGGTTCTAACTTGTTAGGAGAGTCATTACAAATTTACAGATATCCCAGGATTTAGTTTTTCAAACAAGTCTATGTCTTCTACCTTAACAGAGAAATCTATACCACTAAAGTTGAGTTTGTTTACAAATTTTTTACATGTTCAGGGTGTGTTTTTACAAAATGCAGTTTAGCAAGCACACACAACATAAAACAAAAATTATCTTTGTTCTGAATATTGACAACAGCCTTCTTGTTTGCAACCTCTGTTGGCAGTGGTAACCATGATTTGCCTAATATAGGATGATATCTTGACTGTTTTAATTGAAGTTCATGCACATACCCTTTGTGCCAACCAGACCCCTTTATTTTTGCTTTGTCAATTGCTTATAGAAAGTCAGGCAACAGTTTGTTTCTAAACACGTTTTCCAATTCTCTTTTTGAATTGACTTTGTGTTGTCTTGTAGATATATAAGATACAATCACTTCACCATCTACCCTGTTAAATTCTATTTAGGCAACAACCTGAATCTTTACACTGCCTGTAAGAAGATTATCTTATATGACAGAAAAAGAGTTTTCTATCGATTCATAAACACTGTAAGTGTTTGATATAGGCAAGTCTTTTGTGTGAAACACATTACGTAAGCCATGGCTTTGGGCATTGTCCGTCAATTTTATTTGACCGACAAAATAATAATAGAAAAAAATAATGCAGACTCTGTATGCGTAATATCATTTTATTAACTGTAACATTGAAAAAATACAAATTTGTTTGGTTTACTTCTTTCACTATATCATTACACACTGCATTAAACCAGCCACTGTAATATTCATTAACAGTAAAAGTTTGTGTCTTTATATTAACAGTTATTTTTTTGTATTATTGATAGTCTAAATGGATTACCGACACCCAAAGTTATATTACCTGTCATGTACAGTGTTGCTGGTGCTATAAATAAATTTCCAGGTGGCCCTTTTTTAAGCCCGTTTACATATTTAACGTCTTTAAAGTAGTATGTAATATCTATGATTTCACCAATAGGCCAATATTGCGTGATTTGTCTGTCATTTTTTGTGGACAAAACAAAAGTATAAATTAATTTACAAACCCATACCCAGTCGGCTGATCTGTCCTTAATAAGATAAGATAAGCTTTAGATGCTTTGTTGATGTCAGTTTTTTTTTTCACAATGTCTCGTTCATGTTTGTTTGGTATAACATCATACTCTTTGAGGCAGTCTTCAAAACTGTCATGATCCTTACAGTAAAACAAACAGATAAACTTTAACTGCTCTCGAAAATCTTTTAGTACAGCATTATATTTTTGAGTGAGAATCCATACACTGACATTTGCATGCCTGCCACTCAAGGCAAGTTCTGCTAAAGTGTTTCTCTTCTTGACAATGTTTTTTTTTTCTGCAGAGCTGTCATCAACTATAAACAACGTTGGTTGTCCTTCAAATTGCTTGTAAAAAGATTGTAAACAGTCGTTCAGTTTTTTTCTCAGGGTCGACTAAATAGATGTTGTTGTCAGTCCAAGTGAATAAACGGTTGTGATATGCTTTGTTGTGTTTGATAGTAGGACAGAATATAACAATATTTTCAAAATGATGGATGTATCTTGTTTGTAAGAGATCAAGAACAAAATCAGTTTTTCCACAGCCTGTGGCACCGCAAAACAAACCACAGTGTGGGTCGAGTGTCATCAAGTTCATTTTAATACTAATTATAATTTTAATACATGTGTCCACTTAGTCTACGGTCTGCAATATTGAGTTGTGCGTCATAAATTATATACAAATATATATTTATTGCTGCAGCAGTTTCAGTCTTTTTTTTTTTGGTATCTGAATTGTATTTCCGTTACTACCGTTTTCAACAGTATGACCTGACCCGTGTAAGTAGTCGTCATCTGTACTACGCAGGTCTAGCCACAGTGCATACTTATTCATAAGTTATTGCCTGATTCTTACATCATACAAATGTAGATCTTTGCAAGTTATGTTTGCTGGTTTTTCTCTAAGTCTCCCGCCTGCAAAATACTTTGTGATTTCGTCATAGTGCTGATAAGGTTGCATTCCTGAAGCATACACTTGATTAGGGCGACCTTCAATTGTACAAGACAAATGAGTAATCTTTGGATTGTAGAATTTTTCTGAATCCCGTTTGTATGGACTACTGGGTTCAACAAACAACATAAGAATGCCTTTCAGTGACCTAGCAGGTGTGTTCAAGTTGATGTTCCATATTGGATCACTTTTGTCTTTATGCATTAAACTGTGTCTTATCACACGGTCATAATAAATTGGAAGACTTGACTGGTACTGATTTTGAATGAGAGTAGCTAGATGAGCATGTGTGACAATTTCGTATTCCAAAGAGATGTTAGAGATCTTATATGTCACATTGGGATCAGATGATTTTATAACTTTGGAGTAGGCATTGAAGGTTAGTTCAAAGCTCAGATGGTCATTTAGTGCTCCTTGGTAATAAGGTAAATGCGCTGTTAGGATTTCAAATTCAAGCGGAATGTAAAATCTGGTTCCATATGTTTCTGCCATAATAACGTCCTTGGCTGTAGTGGTTACTTTATCGCCCGAATCGATTCGAAGTTTAGCAATGTTATCTGACTGTATGCCTTGATAAATACGGTCATCTTGTTCTTCTCTTGTGAGCCAAAGGTCTTTATAGCAGTAGAAAACATCAGCATCATCAAGACTAACACTTCCTGACCTTCAAGTTTAACTTTAATAGTTCTAATAATTGCTCCACCAAGGTTGGTAACTAGTGTTCTGTTCACATCTGATTCTGATGAAAATTCAATGTTAAAAGCAAGATGTGCAGTACCAGGAACAATAACGTCACTGGGACCTAGGTTTGGAAACTTGACAGTAAGAGTTTGGTTTTGATCTATGGTACTTGGATTATTTGTAATGACAATTGATTGCCTAATGCCCTTAACACCAAGAGGCTCACGTAGTTTTCTGTACGGGTCTAACTTTGATCCGTAAGATGATGTCATTTTATTATGCAAAAATAAAAAAATTAAATTAATAAAAACAATGGCAGCAGATGATTTTGAAATGGATGTAATGAATGTCTCTGATACTAGTGCAACAGATATGACTGGAATGGTAAATACTTCTCCTATGTATCAAGAACTGTTAAAAGACAAAGTAAACTCATTTTATGAAAGTGTTGGTACGTGCCCAGATGTAATAGATCCTAATCAGTTTGAATATGACAAAGGACACTTATTTGTAAATACAGACAAAGGAAAAGTGTATCTAACCCATAAAAACAACACTGCTAGGTTTAGAGCTTTAAGTACAATTAAAGGTGAAGTCAGTGGTGAGGCAGCACTGCAGCGTTACCTTGGTGTTGGTATTGGTGAAAAGTTAACACCACAAGTTGCTAGTGCCCTTCACGACACACAAACAAAGTTGCCAACAGGACAGGAAATTGAAATGACAGAAGTAAAAAGACTGCCAGAAATAGCAAACAATGTTGAACAAGAAACCTCATTTACTGGTGAAGTAATGAAAACAATAGACGACCCTCCTTTACCTATGTGGGATTTAATGGGGTTAAATAAATCATTGCAGTCAATAAGGTGAGATGCTAAATAATGTAGCCAAACTAGATGAGCTTGATAATCAAATAGAAAGAGAAAAAGAAAAACTGGCTACAGCAGACAATGGGAATCTTGACACAGAAATAAAAGAAAGAATACAACACAGATTAAATGATTTGCAGATAGAAAGACCAGGGCGATTACAAGTGATTAGTATTGGAAGAGAAAAACTGAAATCACAGGTCAACAGGATAAGAGAAACTATTCAGAAAATACTTCACGAAGACACAACATCCGCTGAGAGATTAAAAACACTTTTCAGAGAGCAGGGTATCACTATTGCAAGTTTAATTACTGCTCTTGGATTTATAATCAGTACTGTAGTGTTGGCTGTCTCCGGAGCTGGGGGTAGCGCAAGCGGTGGTCCGCCTGGTCTGGTACCTCCAGCCCCAACTGACCCAAAAGACTTACAAACATGGGTAAAAAAACCAGTTGTCTCATATATCAGACTTGCTTCAAAAATTGGCTGTGAAAGCAATGGATGCTTTGCCTGTATAATAGGAAGTGTTGTCAGTTGGCTGATAAGTACAGCAGGGAAGATAGTAGGGTTTATGGCGGAGCATGTGTGGGTCTTTTTGGTGACAGTAGGAGGGTTAATAATGGGTTATTTAATGAAATAGGTAAAGAAGTAATATTCCTAATCCAGTAAGGCCTATTACCAATGCAGTTTTCTCTGACTCATGTGTCTTTGGTGATGGTGTTGGATCTGTTACTACCTGTATGGGTGACGGGGGTGATGATGTTACCGGGGCCGGGGCAAGGGCTGGCATTATTAATGGTTTTAATGACTGTAAATGTGTGGTTGTGGCCCCCAAGTTTACTGATTGAGTCCTAATTTCTGATCATGCCCTGCAACAATTATTTCATTATTATAATTTGTTATTGTACCCATTTGGAGTTGAAGGTCAGATGGTAACATGTATAACCCGATGCCAACTACAAAGTCAACTTTTCATCTAGCATATCTGAGAACGTCTTGGTAGCATTGTATGCTTGATGGGAGATCTACTGTTGAGTTTACAGAGTCTTCTAAGTTTGCAAGAAACTGTTTTTGTGCTTCAAATTTTCCACTCCCATTTAAAAATATTTGATTTTGGTAGCGATTGTGCTCCTAGTATACACCACACATACGTTCTGATAGACTTATTTATGCGTTCAACTCCCGCTTGAGTAAACCCGTCACTCCTGTCTAAGACAAATGTAGTCCAGGCATTAGACTGTTTCTGTTCAATTGATCCTAACCAGATTTCAGATTTTGATGAAAATGACGTGTAACCAGGGTAGTAATCTTGAGGGTATTGTCTGTGACTCATAGCATAATATAATGTTCCCATGCCATTTGTGATCATCAAGTTTTTGTGTAAAGTCATACTTAGGGCTGATGTTAAATTCATTACAAATGTGTTTGAATGCTTTCATTTCCATGGGGTTGTTAAAATGGTAAAACTGGATTCAGTGGGCAGTGGGACATGGAGTTCTGACAGTATTCTTCTAAGCTCATAATACATGTGGAAATGATACACAGACCTAATCAGTTTGTTTGAAAGATTCAAATGGTCTGTAAAAGAAACACCGCAGCCTGTAGTTGAACACAGTACAGCAAAGTTGAGCTGGTTTTGAAACATCTGTAGTGGGCTTGAGGACCACTTTTTTGCAGTTACATTATCTGTTATTGGCGGGTTTAGATATTGGTCAAAGGGGTTGGGTATTTTCACTTGAAATAAATCTTGTTCATTTACAGCTATGCTGAGCTGATTTAAATGAATTATTTTCTGTTCATAAGTTGGCGCAACATTGTACTTGGCATCCATGTTAAATTGAAATGCGTTTGTAGTGATGCTTGTTGGCGATTTAAATTCCATTGTGCTTTTTTTTTATGAGATAATAAAAATGTTTATTACCTTAACAAATCTTAACACAAGCAAACCAGTGTGGTTAACTAATGGGATTGATAATCGTGATGGTAGCAAGGCTATAGCTATCCATGAAATGTTCTTCACTGTAAAGTGGTTTAATGTAAAAGATGATATAAATTATTATGTAGCTGGATCTAAGTTTGTTAGTACTGAGTGAGCTAATGTTTTACGAGCTGGGTATTATGACTTTTGTACTTTAGCTGAATGGCTACAAAATGAATTTAAAATTAAAGCACCTTTAAATCCGGCTAACTTACTTGTTACATTGGAATTCCCGAAAGATAGTGAGTAATCATTAAGTCTTGTAAAATTACTTGGGTTTTATGGCAATAAATTTTATTTTCCAGATGTAGATTGGTCAAGACCAGACGGGCGTGTACTATTTTCACCAAAAAAAGATAAAGTAACTGGAATATATCCTGTTCATTTGTCAGTACACACAGTGCTAAATGTTTATTTAAAAGAACTAAACACTACTGAAAATGTACACAATGGAAAGCCTTCAACTTTGTTAAAAAGCTTACCGACTGGAACTGCTCCCTATTGTGAAAGCGTGGTTGTTAGATTTCCTAATTTGCAGTTTAAGAAATTAGGTTCCAGTTTCTTTGAATCACTGTGTTTATCTGTAACTAATCAAGATGGTAAACCAGTTCTGATGCATGATTTTAGTGTTGTGTTGGAAGTTAAATAATTTTATTTTTGTTTATAAAAATGAGTGCTGGCCCAAAGCCGAGAATTACATCAGTTGCGTGTCCGGTAACTGAGTTGAAAGATTTGGCTGACGTACAGGATTTTGATAAAGAGGGGGAGGTGGGGGAGGTATACGGTTTTGAACTTGATTCTTTTGGCATGTACAACCGGAAAGTAATCGATGACATGAAAGACGGCACAGAGAGACAGATTCCTAAACTTGGCCAGCTTCGTGATGTCACTGTTTCTATTCCTATAAATAATGCGCTCTGCAACTTAAAAAATGTGAATAATAAGTGGGTAGTTTCGCCTGTACCTGTTCCAGCACCAACAATTGACTGGGACATAAAGTTTGAATTTATTAGTCCTTATGTATACACTGATGATGAAGCGCATTAGTATTTAGAAAAGTTGTTAACTCTGGGCCATTGATTGTGAGTCTTGTTCCAAGTTTTCCCCCAGACAACAATAGCAGAGAAAAACTAAAAGTGCAAGAGTATGAGAAACGACGGTATCTTCTTACGCATAGAAAAGGCAGATCAGATACTTCTGTTGTGTTTATGCCAGCAAACTTTGCTAGAGAAGCGACAATAGTATTTGAAATTATCATGAGATCTGTGTTTTCTGTAAAAGAGGCAGATATCGCACAGGGATTCAAACTTACCTGGGATGACACAGTGACAGAGGCAACAAAAGTCTTTATTGCTATTAAAAAAGGTGTTGATCTAGAAGTTTCGAGCAGTATTCCATCTGTCAAGATAGTGGTCGACAAAACAACTTTTGTTCGTCTAAGTTACATAAAACTGGAACACATAGATCTTGTTTTATTTTATTATGCTAGCAAATTATACACTTTTGACGAGTTGCAAAATGTAATCACTGATTAAATAATAAAAAAATATTTGTCAATAGAAAATGATGAACTTGTATCCGCAACTACCAACGCTTGCGCTTGAGACACTTGCGATGACTGATCCGCATGCGCCAATTGCATCTGATAAAACATTACAGTCAGACACATTCCGATTAAATAATATTACAGACGCGTTAAATTATTTGGAAAGTGAAGAGGCGATGATACTCTAGATGCAAAAGACAGTATAAGACGGTTTTTAATTCTGTACAAAACACATCTATGGCTGTGGGTATGGTTTCAGCTGCATGTTCTGTAGGGGGTATTGTTTTGATAACAACTGGAATCGGCAGTTTAATCGGAATTGGTCTTGAAGGAGCTAGCATTGCCAAAGGACTGGCATGCTTTGGTCTGGAAGGTCTTAACAAAAGATTTCATACAAAGTTGCAGAAGCATGAAGCATCGAGTACGCTCGCTGGAGCAAAGTTGAGTAGTATGAAACTTATTATCAGTAAAGCCTTGCAGGACAATTTTATTGACAGCGATGAATTTAAGAGAGTGCAGGATGATTTGGCCAATTACAAACAACAGAAATCTGAAATTCAGAATAAGATGCGTAGTCAATCTCCCGTGAATGTTGAAGAACTAAAGGCTAATTTTTTAGAGGAATGAAAAAAAAATTGGGGTAAAGGAAACCACAGAAAAATTACAAAACCTTTTAAGCAAATAAAAATCAGTTTTGGCAATTGTTTAATATTTATGTCATACATTTCACAGAGAGATGACAAGCCGCCGCCTGCACCTGTCTATTTATCCCCATCCACTCCGCCGCCAGAGTACTATTGAGAAAAAAAGTTAATTTTTTGTCCTTGTAAGTTGAAAAAATTGTCTGAGTATCTTGTTGACTTGATTCAAGAACTTACAAGTTGTTATGTTTAAGTTCTTATAAGTTTTTATTTTAAGACACTTATAAGTTCTTATGGCAACTAACTTATAAGAACTTATGTCAACTAATTTATAAGAACTTAAAAAGTTACCTGTAAAGTTTGTTGGCAGTTGTAGGTGACTTTGGAAATTTGTTAACAAGTATCTGTAGGTAATTTTGAAAATTTGTTATCAAGTGCATGTAGGTACTTAACAACAATGTTTGTGTGTGTGTGTTGTTATTATTAAAACAACTGTGTTTTGGATATTGACTCAGAGACAATGTTATAAATGGACTTGAAATGTCTTTTTTCATATCTCTAGCACACAAATACACAAATTGATCCATATATACACACACACACATGCACACGCATGCACACGCATATACATACACACACACACACACACACACACACACACACACACATATACATATATCTCTTGGCTTGACTTCGCGAACGAAGATTCTATAGGGCTTGCCCACGTCGTCTGCAGGCATTTTCGTGGCTGCAGAGGCCAATCCGGGACAGGCAGGTTCGACCGCAGTGGCTGCAGGGGAAGGTCTGGTCAGGGTTCTGAGTTATGACAACTCTGTTTTTTCTTCTGAGCTGCTTGTCCTTAAGGTTAGCTCTGTGAGAGTCCTCAAAGGAGACGGCTGCCTTGTGAATGGTGGAGTGCCAGGTGTCACGGTCCTCAGCAAGCGAAGACCACTGGCGGTGGTCGATTTGGCAGGCACTAAGTGACTTCTTGAGACAGTCTTTGTATCTCTTCTTTGGTGCCCCTCTGTCTCGGTGTCCAGTGGCGAGCTCGCCGAACAGAGTGATCTTGGGTAGGCGATGATCCTCCATCCTGGAGACGTGCCCCGCCCAGCGAAGCTGTGTCTGCAGCAGCAAAGCCTCGATGCTCACAGTTTCTGCCTGTTCAAGGACCTCGACGTTGGTGACATAGTCACTCCAGTGAATGCTGAGGATGGTACGCAGGCAGCGCTGGTGAAAGCGTTCGAGGAGTCGTAGTTGGCTGCGGTAGAGGGCCCAGGACTCGGAACAGGGTGGTGAGGACGACAGCTCTGTACACGCTGATCTTGGTGCCTTTTTTCAGCTGTTGATTGTGCCACACCCGCTTGAATAGTCGCCGGAAAGCACTGTTCGCTTTTGCCAGCCTGTTGTCCAGCTCCTTGTCCAGCCTGGCATCTGACGTGATGATGCAGGTAGGTAAACTGGTAAACTTTAGTTCGGACTCGCCGATGGTGATGTGGGGAGGGTGATGCTCTTCCTTGGGTGCTGGCTGATGAAGGACCTCTGTCTTTTTCAGACTGACCTCAAGTCCAAAGAGCTGGGCGGCATCTGCGAAGCAGGACGTAATGCGCTGCAAGGCTCTCTCTGTGTGTGCAACGAGGGCAGCGTCATCAGCAAAGAGCAGCTCATGAATCAGTTGGTCTAGGGTTTTCGTGTGGGCCTGCAGTCGTCTGAGGTTGAACAGGCTGCCATCGAGACAATACCTGATGTACACTGCGTCGTCATCGTCGAGGTCCACTGTGGCCTGCTTCAACATCATGCTGAAGAAGATGGCGAAGAGGGTCGGTGCCAGCACGCAGTTTTGCTTCACGCCGTTGCGAATGGGGAATGGTTCTGAGAGGTCACTGTTTAGTCTGACCTGGCCTTGCTGGTCCTCGTGGAGCTGGACGATCATGTTGAGGAACTTTGGGGGACAACCTAGTCGCTCCAGGATCTGCCACATACCTTGCCTGCTCACAGTGTCAAACGCTTTTGTTAGGTCGACAAACGTTACGTACAGCCCTTTGTTCTGCTCGCGGCACTTCTCCTGAAGCTGTCTCAGCACAAAGACCACGTCGGTGGTACTCCTGTTGGCTCTGAAGCCACACTAGCCCTCTGGGAGGTGGTCTTCAGTGAAGGCAGGTACCAGCCGATTCAGGAGCAACCTTGCGAGAATTTTACCGGCAATGGACAGCAGGGTAATTCCACGATAATTAGAGCAGGCAGACTTCTCTCCATTGTTCTTGTACAGGGTGATGATGACTGCATCGCGGAGATCCTTTGGTAGTGTTCCTTTTTCCCAGCAGCAGAGAAAGAGGTCGTGGAGCTTGTTGTGCAGTGCTGGGCCTCCATGTTTCCAGATATCTGGCGGGATTCCGTCAATGCCTGCTGCTTTGCCACTCTTGAGCTGGTGGATGGCTGTGAGGGTCTCTTCGGCGGTGGGCGGTTCGTCCAATTCAACCTTTAGTGGAAGGTGTGGGATTTGGAGGATGACTGTTTCTTGAACAGTGCGCTCAGCGCCGAAGAGGTCCTGAAAGTATTCCGACCAGCGGTTCAAGATGGAGGTATTATCTGTGAGGAGTGCCTGTCCATCAGCGCTTCGCAGGGGACTTTGTACCAGGTGCCTAGGGCCATACACTGCTTTCAGTGCTTCATAGAAGCCCCTGTAGTCACCGTTGTCAGCGCAGTGCTGGGTCCTCTGTGCGAGTCTGGACCACCACTCGTTCTGGAGCTCTCTAAGCTTGAGCTGGAGACTGCTGCAGATGAGGCGGAAGGCAGACTTCTTCACAGGGCAGGAAGGCTGGGCTAGGTGGGCCTGGTGGGCGGCTCTTTTTTTTGCTAGAAGTTCCTGGATCTCTACGTCGTTTTCGTCAAACCAGTCTTTGTTCCTCTTTCTGGCAAAGCCCAAGACTTCCACAAGAGGATTTTACAATAGCGGTTTTCAGTTGTTCCCAGAGTGTTTCACGGGAGGAGTCTGCTGGATCAACTGTGTCTTTGAGCATGCGCTGTATATCGGCCTGAAGGGCAGCTTTCTTGTCGTCACGCTGAAGGCTGGCAACATCAAGCTTTTTCTTGGGGGGGGCCCCCTTTCTTGGGTTTCAGCTTGAGGCGGAGCCTGAGTTTGCAGAGAACAAGGCGGTGGTCAGTGTGGCACTCTGCGCTGGGCATCACTCTGGTGAGGAGGACGTCACTGCGGTCCCTCTGACGCACAAGGACATAGTCGATAAGGTGCCAGTGCTTGGAGCGAAGATGCATCCAGGTGGTCTTTCGACTGTCCTTTTGTTGGAAAGTAGTGTTGGTGATGACAAGTTGCTGCTCTGCACAGAGCTCCAACAGTAGGCGACCATTGTCATTGCAGTTTCCGACGCCATGCTTGCCGAGGACTCCTTTCCAGGCTTCAGAGTCTTGGCCCACTCTGGCGTTGAAGTCGCCAAGGATGATGACTTTGTCGTCTGCAGGGGTGCTCTGCAGGAGGCTGCGCAGGTCAGAGTAGAACTTGTCTTTTTCTGCAGGCTCTGCCAGGAGGGTTGGGGAGTACACACTGAGAAGGGCGACGTATTGCTGGTGTCTCAGTGGGAGGCGCATGGACATGATGCGGTCAGAGTGACCCGTTGGTAGGTTTTCCAACTTAGTCGCAATAGGGGTCTTCACCATGAAGCCCACGCCTGAGAGCCGTCTTTCTGATGCAGGCCTGGCTGACCAGTAGAGGGTGTAGCCAGCGCCAAGTTCTTGGAGGCTGCCTTCCTCCGGAAGGCGTACTTCGCTGAGCGCGGCGATGTCGATGTTAAACCTCCGCAATTCATGGGCAATGAGGGCGGAGCGACGTTCAGGGCGTCCGCTGTCTGCTGTGTCGAGCATGGTTCGGATGTTCCAGCATGCTACGTTGAGTCCGGTCGTGGTTGTCATGAGAGTGGATCCATTGTTTTTTCTTGTTTTCTGACCGCATGAGAAGATGCCCGTTGACCGCGGCTAGCCAACTGGGGTTACGAGGGGATGAGCTTTGGTTAGGCCACCTTTTCTAGGCCCCTCTCCGTGTGGAGCAAGCAGTGCTGTCCCTAGAGAAGGCTGCTTGGTCGTTCAGGGTGTGCCGAGTGACGTTGTCATCCCCAGGTGAACATCAGGCGACCAATATCCTGAACCGCCTGCATGCAGGCTTGAGAATGCGGCTTCCAGTGACATCTTTCACCTGCCGTTTCGCCCCTTGCCCATCGCTACAGGACTTGGAAAGTTCAGTGTCATAGTCCGTGGGCGTTTCCTAAAGCCTGCGCGGTGGAGCTTTTTGGTGGAGTGCAGTGTGCGCAGTACTGGCCCCACCCTTTAAACCCTTGGTTCGTTTGCCATGGCCATCGAGGTCCTCGGGTCGTAGGTTTTATATCAGACTGTCCTTGTCTTAGTCTCTGGCTCAAAAGCCTTCCCTGGAGACACGGGGGCTTTGATGTCAGGGGTTTCCTCCCTTAGCCTTTCCGCAGCCAGGCCTGCAAGGCAGCAGGGGACTCGTGGGGGCCGGGGTCGTCTATGTCCCGTGCAGATGTGAACATCTGCCCACTGTCCAGACGGTGACACTTACTAGAGGAGAAAAATCCAACGCCGGAACCCGGTATCGAACCTCACACCTTTGGCATTGGAGGCAGACGCCTTAACCACTGCGCCACTTCCCCGTCTTTATACATATATACACACAGACAAACACACAGACAAACACACATACAACATGCATGCAAACACACACACAATCTTTATTCAGCATGCATGAATATTTATTGTAAAATCCAGTCTGCAAAACACATCGCCACTCTTTAGTTTCACAGTTAGCCTTTAACACACTGAGGCTGAAAAACCACCAAGTCAGCACACACGCAATCAATATGGTTGTCACCGTCAGTCTCTGTTGTTTATGATAGAAACGGCGTTCCTATCAAGAACGCCGTTGTCATGGGCAGTCCTTTTGTTTACTGCACTGACAACGTTAGAGCATGTTGTTAACAAATAACTGAAGACTTTGTGTCATGAACCATTAAACTCTGTGTTTTGTTTAACATTTCTTAGTTAACCATGGCATGAAAGTGTTAGCAAATGACTATGTTTGGAAAGGCTCAATCTTCTGTTTACAACCTGGTGCTCAGTCTGCGTGGTTGCTACAAACAGTCTCGTTGTTTACGATAGAAACCGCGTTCTTATCAAGAACACCATTGTCATGGGCACTCCTTTTGTTTACAGCACTGACAACGTGATTAGAACATGGTGTTAAGAGAGCAACTGGCCCGAAGCTGGAACGGGCTTGCTAAGGCCCTTGTAAAGAAAGTCGTTTAACTCTGTGTTCTACCTCTCATTTTGGCCACACTTACTGTTACTCAGCAAATTTGATGCGCCATTTTGGCGGTGTCAGCAACTGTTCAGCAGCCGATAGTCCATTGTGAACACCTGTGTGATCTCAGTTTCACTCGCAAAAGCAAGCTACTTACATGAGCCGCGACGGCATGGAAGTAAAATGACTTTGTTCAAAAAGCTCTATCATCTGTTTACACCTTCAACACATCCTGCCATTACTGCGCTGCGAGATCGATAGGCTTATTTTCCCAGTGCAACACAGCCTAGCATAGCTAAATCCACACAATTGTCCATATTAGATAGAGGCCGACGTGTTTTTCCGTTCGGTATCCTGTAATAACCGGTAGGCAGTCACAAATATATTTTTAATGTAGCCAATGTTAGTCAGCATAGCCTGGTCAAATTACACTAGACTAGCCTGGTTAACAATTTAACAGTAAGATTTTCTTTTCTGGGCGCACTGCAGGCTAACTGCGAGGCCTTTTTCTTGTTTCAAAATACCACAAATTATCAATCTTACCATAGTATATATTTCACAAGATTTAGCGATAACACTGAATATCAAGACTGCGATTTAGTCCGTCACTGAAAAACACAGTCGTCTTACACACAGCCGTATAATGAATAGACGAGACCGGCCGACCGGGCAGAATGTCACATGACTGTTGTCAATGGTGATATTGACGTCAGCGGCGCATGCATGTGCGGTGTGTGTCTGCGGCACGACAGCTTGACAAGACCGGGACGCTGATTGGTTTATCACGTACATTTGGGAATGTAAATGTTTACATCATTGATAGATTCATTAGCTCAGGTGTTAATTTTGCTTTAGTCGTCAATGGCATTGATTTTGGAAATCTTTATTTTCACACAGTGCAATAGAGGAGAGTTGGGAAATGTGAGCGCAGTGGTCATTATGAGCTTTGTTATTGAAAAATAGTTAATTAAGATCGCTTGATAAATGAAAACAAAAATGGTTGGTTAAGGAAAATAGTTTATTCTATCTCTGATCTTTGTGATGAGGGCTGGTTTCTGCAGCAGCAAAATCCATGTTTTCTGAAAATGTAAGCATTTTTCACACATCTGTCAACCCCCCCCCCCCCCCCCCCCCCCCGTGACCCTTGACCTTTGTGATGAGTCGACTAAATTAGAATGCATAGGAAGGTCTTATCATCGTATCATTAGCTATCTTTGTACCAAACTTGGTTGAAAAATTGGCAAAAATGTTGATTGATTGTACATTGCTTAACGTCCCGACAGCAACAAGGCTTTCTCAGGACGTGCCTGCACTGCATGTGAAAAAAAAAAGAAACAGAACATTGAATGTATGTCGCCAGCCGGTCAGATACATTAAATAAACCTAACACATGGGGCCTAAATAAAGCTAAGACCATTTAGCAACACACATCCAATATCAAGAGCTACAGGCAGTGCAGACAGTAGGGAGAGTTTTAAAAAGGCAAATACAGGTGAATGGACAAAGGGTAGACAGAAACACATGCCCCAGAATAGAGAGAAAAACCCACCCTGTGGGGCTGACCAGGGTGACCCTGGGAACTAAAAAGTACCTAACCCCACCCAAGTCCCCCAGGGCAGACCCGGGTGGGGGGGCAAAAATGTGGGAATACCTACAATTTTATAAAAAATCAGCATTTTACACACATTTGCCAGCCTCTTGTGACCATTGACCTTTCCAAAGGGCCATTCAAATTAGTATGCATAGATAGGTCTTACCATCAGGTATATCTGTACCAAATTTGGGTTTTAAGTTGTGAATAGTATTTGAGAAAAAACATCTTTTGTCAAAATATTTCTATTTTAGACCTATTTCCTGAGCTCTTGTGACCCTTGAACTTTGCGAGGGATCAACCAAATTAGTGTGCATTATAAGGTCTTCTCATCAGGTATCTCTGTAGCAAGTTTAGTTTAAAGTTGTTAATAGTATTTGAGAAAAAACATCTTTTGTCAAAATATGGCTATTTCAGACCTATTTCCTGAGCCCTTGTGACCCTTGACCTTTCTGAGGGGTCATCCAAATTAGTATGCATAGATAGGTCTTACCATCAGGTATCTCTGTACCAAGTTTGGGTTTGAAGTTCTGAATAGTATTTGAGAAAAAATAAATGATGTCAAATAGAGCTATATTTTACCTATTTCCTGATCCGCTGTGACCTTGACCTTTGTGAAAGGTCACTCAAATTAGAATGTTTAGAAAGGTCTTACCACAAAGTATCATTGGGCCAAGTTTGAAGAATGTTGCTTGAATAGTCTCCGAGAAAATGCCAACTTTAAAGTTTTACCACGGTCGACGGTGGACGGACGACGGACTGACGACCACTGGCCCAAAAAATAGACTCACTTTTGCTTCGCACGTGAGCCAAAAATTACAATTCTATCAAAAACTGGCATTTTTCACATACTTACTGCCCTCCTGTCACCCTTGACCTTTCCGAGGGGTTATCCAAATTAGTGTGAATAGAAATACCTTACCATCGGGTATCTCTATACCAAGTTTTTGTTTGAAGTTGAAAGTGTTAGTATTTGAGAAAAAAAAAGTTCTTGTCAAAATATAGCTTTAAAAAAAAAAGTCCCTTGTATTTATAGAAGGGACTTTTTAGGAGGGGTCGCGGTGGGCCGAATTTAATAGCATGTCCATGATGTCAAAGGCGGGCAGGCTAAACCTCTAACAATTAAAGTAACAAGATAAAAAATTACGTCATGTCTAGTTACTCTAACCTCGCAGATGAACGTACATTTGGCGCAAAGCGCCGTATGTGCGTATGAATGTGCGTATGTATGTAAACAAGAGAATCTCCGGTATTTCTGAACACACAAGCTTTAAACTTGGCGAAAATATACTAATGGTCAAAACTTAAGGGCCACTTTTTATCGCAGACGCACCGACAACACCACACAAATAATGTAACAATACTTGGAATCAGTACTTTGCTAATTTATTCAGTAACAATTTCATTTAAGTTTTGAGTAAATCAATCAATTGTAACAACAGCAGTACGTTAGAATGTTCACCCACCCCTCATTTGAAAAGTCACACAAGACTGGTCCAGTCAGTAGCTAGTGTACCCACCGTTTGCAGCCAAGCATTCAATGCAGCGTTGATGCATGGGTTCACCAGGGTTCGGAGAACATGTTGTGGGATCGCTTCCCACTCTTGATTCAGGAACTGAGTCAGTTGGGGGACGCTTTGAGGTGGTGGGTGGATGCTGACTACACGTTGCCCCAGCACGTCCCAGAGGTGCTCGATGGGAGCCAGATCAGGTGAACGAGCTGGCCACTCCATCCTCACGATGCTCCGTTGCTCAAGGTACTCATCCACCACACGTGCGCGATGAGGTCGAGCGTTGTCGTCCTGCAGAACAGCATTGTCGCCTATGGCTTGGAGAGCTGGCTGGATGAGGGGCTGCACAATCTCGTCCCGATAGCGCAGTCGGATGACGTGGAGGCCTGCCCATACCATGACTGAGCCTCCTCCGTAGCGATCCACCTCTTGGACGCATCCATACGTGAATCGCTCGCCCTGGCATCTCCCCAGACGCTCACCCTGCCGTCGTTGAAGGACACAGTAAACCGTGACTCATCAGTAAACAGAACCTGAGTCCACTGGAGTCTGTTCCACCTCACATGTTGACGACACCAAACAACCCGGGCTCTGCGATGAGCTGGAGTGAGGGGTATTTTCACTGTTGCTCTGCTATGAAGCCAGGCCAATTTCGCGCAGACGTCGGCAGACTGTGCTTCTGATGACGTTAACGTTTGCAGCTTGCATCAGTTGACGTCGCAGAGTGGTTGGCGTGACAGTTCGGTCGCGCAGAGCCGCCACACAGAGGTATCTGTCATCCCTCCTGCTGGTGCAGCGCGGGCGTCCTGAGCAGGGTCGTCGTTCTGCCCTTCCAGTTTCAGCAGCCTCTGGACCACTGAATGGGACACCTCAAGACGTCTCCCAACTTCTCGTCCGGAAATTCTATCCTGCAGCCATGCTAGCGCCCGGCCTTGATCTACTGGCGTTAGGCTTCGTCGTGGTGGCATAGTTAGGAAAGTGACAATTATGCCCCTACTTTACCGGTACTTGTAGCGAAACAGAAGTGCTCAGTGTTCACGACTGACCCCTTTAGCACGTGTATCACGACTTTACCGAGTTTTTTTGCACCTGCCTGCCTTTGGTTCGCTTGCCAATATCGCACAGCTTTTCACAAAAACTGACGATGTTTCACGTGCATTTGACACGTTCGTGGAAACTGATGAATTGTTGTCCTTTGTTCCCTGTACAGTGGACTGTCTAAGGTCAACTTTAACCCCATTTGGATCGAAAGAACATTGTATTTTATTAGCGTACTTGCGACGATAAACGATGACACAAAAAGTGGGGTGGCCCTTAAGTTTTGACCATTAGTATATATATATATATATATATATATATATATATATATATATATATATATATATATATATATATATATATATATATATATATATATATTTATATATATTATATATATATTCTTAAGTGGGTGGATAAGACAGCCTCCGAGCATATTGTAATTGAATGTCTCATTGAAGACATAAACAACCGTTTATAGTAAGGCGGTTGACCCAGAATAGAGTCCGTAATTTTTGTCATATTTACTTGGACTTTTGCATATAGCTAGTTTGGAGAAAGACATTGGATGAGTTCGTTAGCCAGCTTTGTATCCTTTAAACTTCTTTAGCAAAAATTAATTCCTTTCATAAAAGAATTAAAACACTAAAAAACCTTTACTTCTAGAGAAAATCAGACAGTGGCGGTGACGTAAAAGAGGCAACTCCGTCACCATGCAGACACTGACATAATACTCTAAATATGACGTCATTCTCTCTCGCGCGCGCGGCTCTCTCTTTCTCTCTCTCTCTCTCTCACACACACAAACATGCGCATATCTCCAGGAGGGATAGATCCTCATGCGCCCTCCAGGTTCATGAGGATCTATGCCTCTTGGAGATGTTTGGAGCGCGCGCGCACGCACACACACATCGACGCGCTTTCGGAAGAGCATGCAGGTGACCCATGTACTTAATATATCATGTAGCTAGGTAAAGTCAACCTGCTTTCACTCAAATTACAGCAAGACTGAAATTGTACCATGAAGTTCTAGTTTTGTCACCATTTTCTCAAGCCTATGAAGCGAAAGTGAAACTCATATCACGTAAAATATAAAATTACGTAAAAACTAAAACATACATCATGACAAATGACGTTTGACAAATCAATGACGCGTATATCCTGCGCCCCTTATAGAACTCGCTGACGCATTGGCAGATTTGCAAGACTTTTTCAATAGGAGATAATTCAACATCAAAATCAGGTCAAAGACAAAAGGTTGAGACCATTGATAGCGAGGACAGCTTTCATATAGAAGGGACCTTGTGGGTTATGGTTCATTCCATCTTGCTTTTATTACCTCTTTCTGCCCCCCCCCCCCCCCCCTAATGACCCTTGCGAGTGGACCACTAAGTTATTAAGTATAGAAAGGTCTTATCATGATCTACCTTTGTGCCAAATTTGACTGACACGTTGGCAAAAACTTTGATAGACAATTCAATAAAAACTGGCATTTTCACACATTTGCCGACCTGTTGTGGCCCTTTCCGAGGGGTCAGCCCGATTAGAATGCATATAAAGGTCTTAACATAAGGTATCTATGTACCAAGTTTGGGTTTGAGATTTAAAATAGTATTAGAAACAATTTGTGTAAAAATATGGTTATTTTGTTATCCCTTTCTGGGCCACCTGTGACCTTGACCCTTGACCGAGGTCACTAAAGTTTGTATGTTTAGTAAGGTCTTGCCACAAAGTGTCCTTGCGCCAAGTGTGAAGTGCGAGGCTAACAGTCTCCGAGAAAACGCCAACGCTGAAGTTTACCACGGACGACAGACGCCGTACGACGGACGCCGGATGGCCCATTACATACTCACTGTTGCTATGCACGTGAGACAAAATGCGGAAAAATGCATGCAAGCTTATATGGAAGAGCCTTTGTGGGCTGGTTCATCCTATTTTGTTTTTCTATCAACTCAGCAGTTTCACACACAGACACACACACATGCAGTGGCATGTATGACAGTGCGAAACGCTGAAATGACTGAAACCGGTCCATGGACTAACTACCGGTATGCCCCATGATCCCTGACCAGCAAGAAACATATATTCTCATTAGCCCCTGCGGATGCAGGGTATCATTAGAATGTATGTCTCTTGCAGATGGAATAGGCTGTACAAAGCTAAAATTCAGCTTTCTGGCAATTTGAAAAGCTGAATCAGTCTCCTGGACTAAAGAATGTCACCCATGCATATATACAAATGAGTTGGAGCACAGACAGCAGACCTGTAAAAAGTTGATGGGAAATTTCTTGTGTTCCTCAGTGGTGACCCATAACCGGAAGCTATCGTGGACATGTTCAGCATCCAGCAAAGTTTCCATGGCCTCGTTGATATAGTCCAAGCCCAGATGACAGTTCTGACACAGCATCCACCCCCCTTCTGTAAAGCAAGTCTGCATGATGCGCCGCGCATGTACCTCCTGGCCCTGGCCCATGGAGATGGCACGGCATTCTGGGTGGTACATAGCATGCCACTTACAACCAACAATTCTTGTGTCTCAACACAAAGACTATACAACGGTAATATAAACTACGTATCTAAATAAGCATCATGTGGGAGTCTAATAATTAAGTTTACGTCATACTCCTTGTACGCCTAGGCAATTACATTGTATCAGGAAAGACATGCAACCTTGATCAGGTCACTCAAAGCGTTTAAATGTTTAATTACAGATGTTTGTCATAGTACCTGAAAAACCATATGTTCTGACAACATGAGATTAAAAAAAAAAAAAAACATATTTACTGACCTCTTGACCTTTGACTTGAACAAGCAGTCGAGCAGATTTAGCATTTATAGTCTAGCAGCTGCCCTTCATAGACGATCAGCCGTTTACGAGATAGCGATTTTCTAGAGAGTAACAAAGGTTTGGGTATATCAAAATGAAGTCTAGTATGAATAAAAGCTGTGAGCACTCGTTTTAAACTGCCGGAGGATGGACACATTTTTCTGTTGCACGTTGTTTTTTTCCAGTACGGCTGCAGACGAAAGCAGGACTGTCGCAGCCATGTTCACTGGGGATCAATAGTTTACACGGGCATCATTTGGTCCTGAATTTAGTGGTAGTATGCACTATATGTCACTTAAAAGGTTTTCATTATTGTTTAAATAAATTTTCACACTTAATTATATTAAGAGAAGAAACAATAACGAAAAAGCTTGCTTTGAGCTCAAATATGGTTACTCAACAATAAGATATCCCAATTCACGTGATCGACACATGATACACACGTGGATTCCTTGCTGTGAATTTCGGTGTGCCGACGAGTTCTTTTTTATTTGTTCTACATAAGCTTGTTTGTTTCCCCAAAAAAGCAAACTTGTAAAGTTGCTGTGTGCATTTTTACGTTTTGATAAAGGTTTGTCACGTTTATTTCCATTCACTTTATCATCGCTTTGCCCGTTTCATTTCGACACCACAGCACCAAAACAAAACGCAACCCACAACACAAACGCTATCTTCGAAACCTATGTCCGAAGTGCAACATGCTGCATGCTGTAAAAGAGAAAGAGTGCCACACCACTTGGTTTTAACTGTCATTGCTGAGCAAAGTTTCGGAACTTGATTAATTATTTATTGCTGTAACATTTATTTTAATCAGTTGCACTGGCAAGCTATGTTGTGATGTGCGACTGATCAGAGCCAATTATGCTGTCTCAGTGATCACTGATGGTACAGCTAACTTTACACTGAAAAAATACACAGCACAATGTGAACACGCTTGGAAGTTGATGCAATGCTTTGTTTAAAATTAAACCCTATCTTGCTAGCAGTAGCCTACTGCACAAAAGAGGAACTTATTTTGCTGCTGCGTAATTTGCAATTTGTCTGCATATAGACATTTGCCGTTCACTGCAAGGATTCTCAGCAGCTGATATTAGCACCGACATATATTGGAATTAAAACGAGAAAGAAAACGGAGAAAGGTGACACAGAGATGTTTTAATAATCAGTTAATCAAGTGATCAAAGGAATGAGATATATATGTTTTATGATGAACAGCTAGCACCGTTAAGGGGAGGGTGTGGGTGGGGGATGGGGGTGGGGGTGGGGGGGGGGGGGGTGGGGTGGGGGAAGGAGGCACATACTTTATAATGTACACGTACTATTTCTTTCAGTGTTTCCATCACCCACTCGTAACACCATTGGGCTCGATGAGTTCTCATGTTTTATTCGAGTGATTTACAAAATACTTGTACTTGCTGCAGTTACGTTATCTTCTTACTGGTTTTGACTCACATTTCGCTGTAAGATTTACAGTCCCATACTTTAACTCATTCTACCCCAGACACACCACAGGAAGATAAGGATCGACCATGATAGTTCAAGGATAATGCCAGAATAGCTTGGCGCCTATGGGTGCCAAGCTATTCTGTCATCACCCTTGAACTATCATGGTCGATCTGTGTTCTGCACTGCAATGCAGTCTTCAGAGGACACCTGCAAAATTTTAGGATTTCGGTGTTGGGGTAGAATGAGTTAAGCCTGTCCCGCCAGAAATAGTAACTATGGGCGGAAATCGACAATTTATATCTATCCCAAAATTCCGGGATTTTGAGACCACAAATTTCAACGCCTTTCCGCCGCCCAATTTTCTTGGTTTTCTCCTTTTTTTTGGTAAAATAAAGGTTTCCAAAATCAATGACATTCATGACTAAAGCAAAATTAACACCTGAGCTAATTAATCCATCGGTTATGCAAGTGTGTTCATTTTGCAACGCGTATTTTATTGATTACTTAGCCAATTACGGGTATTTCAGATAGACGATCGGGGGGCGCTGTCACATACGCGCTCACTTACAGGGAGCTAACAGCACACACTTACACACACACAGCAGCAATTACTTCCCTTAGTACTAAACGCGCGACACGGTTTGTTCACGCCCCGCCACTGACTATGCGCGCACACCGCTCACTAGTGACGCCTGTCACTTAGGACAACAAGGCCAAACATTTAACCGGTCGGTCTTTTCTGCCTTGTGTGTTGAGCGAGGCAGACGTGTTTCAAAACGTGGCAGAATTCTTAACCGGTGATAGCACTAAACCTTGTAAAAATATACTACTTTGATATCGGTAAGTGTCGCCGTTTCTGACATTTTCTAGTGTAGATTTGCCCGAGTCAACGCTGACTAGCGTACGTTACAAAAATACATAGTGACTGTATACAGGACACTGACGAATAGTTTGTCGATAGTTTGCGTGTTAAATTTGTGATATATAGAAAGAAGAAAAGGCCTTGCGGTTACGAGCCTTCTGAGTGCGCTTAGAAAGAAAATCTTATTGTTTAATTGTTAACCAGGCTAGTAGTACGCGTTTTAGAAAATGAATTGGGTTGAGGAAGACCGATTGATCCTTCAATCTCACTTAGATTATCATAAATCAATGACGGCTTTCTTAGAGTCTGTATTAGCAAACCAGCCTGGATTTTGGACAGCGAACTCAATACCAAAAAAACCAATTGGTAATTTAGCCGACGTTCTTGAAAGAAAAACAAAAAAAGAGGTGAGTGATCCAAAAGATCTTCATCTATATTTAGAAAAAAATATTACAAATAGACCGCTACCAAATGGTATTAGAGTAGATGACTGTAATTTACAGGGATTTACACTGGCAACAATAAAACCGCATTTAGTTAATGGCTACACAATAATACAAGAAACAGAAAAAAGAAACTTGATGTCTGCTATTTGCTATGGGGAGTGGCTAATCGTGGGTGCAGAAATCCATAAGAATCAAAAATTACAACATGAAACAAACTTGAACTGGACAGATTGGTTAAAAGTACACATCGGAATTTCAAAGACTTATGCTCATCAGTTGAGTGTTTTAGCCAGGTTGCTACGAGGGTACCCAAAATTGTATTTTCTTTCACTGTCTTTCCGAAAGGTGTACAGTTTGCGGAAGCAAATTGAACAAATGTTAAAAGTACAGGAAATAGCCGATTTTTGGAAAAACCTCTAACGCTGGTCCATATCTATGATTGCCTGTTCGTTTTGTTTGTTTGTACAAAGGTTCTAATGCGTCTTAACAACCCTGTTTGAATCACATCTGAGACATTTTTATCACTTTCGTTTTGTTCACTGACTAAGCCCGTGTGATCATCACCGAGCAGGCCGCACTAACAAGAAAATGAAAACGTGTAACTATAAGTCCGTGAAAGTGATTAATCACCGAGCAGGCCGCAAACAAGAAAAATGAAACGTGTAACTGTAACTGTAAGTCTGAGTAAAAAATCACTGAGCAGATCACAAACATTACACATGAAAATGTGTGACTGTAATTTCATATGTGATCTATTACCTAGCAGATCACAAACAAGACAAATGAAAATGTGTAACTGTAAGTCTTTAAGTGAGAAATCACAGAACATACCACAAAAAGGCTGTACGTCTGAGAGTGTGAAATCACAGAACATACCACAAAAAGGCTGTAAGTCTGAGAGTGAGAAAATCATCGGACAGGTTACACGTAAAAGTGGCTTTAAGACTGAGAGTGAGAAAATCATCGGTCAGGTCATAAAATGGACGGAGTGAGATTTTGTCTGATGTGTGACAAACACCATAATGACCAAGTCGCACGAGAAGCTAATGTTTATATGTTTGTTTTGTATTTGTCTCATCATAAATGTTATGGACCAAGTGTGAGGTGTTTCGCCGCGCTCATGCAAGTAGCTTGCTTTTTGCAAGTGAATTGAAACGGATTTTACATAGGTTTTAGCAACAGGACTGACGGTGGGGTATACCTGTAGCACCCTGGCAAAGAAAGATGAGTTTGGCTTTGTATCTGAAGAAGTACCCAACGGAGAAGGAAACACGCTTAGAAAAGACGGGTACAACACAATTTATTAATATTTCGGGTAAATACCCTTTGTCAAAATAGACAAACAAACAAACATACATATTACACGCTTGGCAGTCACCTTTTTGGTCTGGATTGGCTTTGTATCTGAATAATTGATTGATTGATAACTAAGCACCCTGGACAAGCCTTCAAATTGTGGTAGTTGTGCGGATTTAAGCCTGACTAAGCCATATGCTGTGCCGCGCCCGTGAAAATAGGTATAATGATCTCACGTAGCATTAGTGACGGGTTATATTGAAGGTGTTAACAGAATATTGAGCCTCTTAAAACAGAGTCATTTGTTATCATTTTCATGTCGTAGACAACTAAGAAATGATAGATGGAACACAGAGTTAAATGACTCTGTTTACAAGGACCTTAGAGAAACTGTGTAATCTCATGCGATCGTGGTAACCAGCGTAAACAAGTGACGTAGTACGATAGAAACGAGTTCGACAGTGTCGAACCGGTATCTATCGTACTACGTCACAGGGTCTTAGTAACGGCGTAAACAAGTGACGTAGTACGATAGAAACGAGTTCGACACTGTCGAACCGGTATCTATCGTACTACGTCACAGGGTCTTAGTAACGGGGCGAAGTGCGCAGTGCCGATATACAGTCGCGGTGCATACAACTGAAATGCGGTGAAGTTTTCTGCGGACCGGAGTCTACAATATTCGTGCATTCTGAATAAAGATTTTGTGTCTGTCTGTGAGTGCGTGTGTAAGTGTGCGTGTATGTCTGTGTGTATGCGTGTGAGTGTTTGTGTGTGTGTATGCGTGTGTTCGTCTGTGTGAATGCGTGCGTATGTATGTATGTATGCATGCGTGTGTGTATGCGTGTGAGTGCATGTGTGCGTGTATGTATGTATGTGTGTTTGCGTGCGTGTGAGTGTTTGTGTGTGCGTGCGTGTGTGAGTACATGTGTGCGTGCGTGTGTGAGTGCATGTGTGCGTGTATGTACGTGTGTGTGTGTGTGTGTTTGCGTGCGTGTATGCATGTGTTTATATGTGTATGTGCGTCCGTGTTTGCGTGCGTGCGTGTATATATGTGTGTTAGAGATATAAGATATAAGATTCCAAAAACATTTTTTTTTCATTGCCTCTGTGCCAATACCCCCCAAAACATAGTTATTTAAATAATAACCACATACACACACACAAAAAAAAAAAACAACCAGTTAACATTGCTATATGCACTTGATAACAAATTATTTAAGTTACCTGCAGATACTTGATAACAAATTTCCAAAGTCAATTATAACTGACAAATAACTTTACAGGTAACCTTTTAAGAACCTATAATTAGTTATAAATGACTTAAGTCAAGAACTTATAAGAACTTAAACATAACAAATTGTAAGTTCTTGACTCAAGTCACAACTTAAGTCACAACTTACTCGGACAGATTTGTCAAGATACAAGGACAATGAAAAAACTCTTTTTTAGTAATAGTCAGGTGGTGGTGGTGGAGCTGATGGGGTTAAATAGTTAGGCGCAAGCGACATGTCATCTTTTTGCGAAGTGTAATGAAAAAATAAATGATTACCAAATCTGATTTTTATTTGTTTAAAAGATTGTGTAGTTTTTCTGTGGTTTCCTGAACACCGATCTGTTTCCCCATCTCTAAAAAAGAAGCCTTTAGTTCTTCAACATTTACGGGAGATTGACTACGCATTTTATTCTGTATTTCAGATTTTTGTTTCTTGTAATTATTTAAATCATCCTGGACGCGCTTAAATTCCTCGTCATCAATACAATTATCGTTTAATGCCTTACTGATAATAAGTTTCATACTGCTCAGCTTTGCACAGGCCAGCGTACTCAATGCTTCATGTTTCTGTAATTTCGTGTGAAACCTTTTGTTTAAGGCTTCCAAACCAAAACAAGTCAGGCATGTAGCAACGCTAACACCCTCAACTGCTATTCCAGCCAAACTCCCAATTCCTGTGGCGAACAGAACAATACCCCCTACAGAACATGAAGCTGAAACTGCACCAATAGCCATAGAAGTGTTTTGAACAGAATTAAATACTGACTTATACCTCCTTTTGCACCGTGAATATTTCGCTTCTTCTCCTTCCAAATATTTCAAAGCTTCTGTAATATTATTTAATCTGAATGCATCTGCCTGTAATGTTTTATCTGAAGCAATTGGCATATGTTGATCAGGCGCAAGTGTTGTTTTAGTCATCTCATTTGTTTCAGTCGGATCAAGCGTTGGTAGTTGCGGATAGAAGTTTACCATTTTTTTTATTGACAAATATTTTTTTTTATTTAATCAGCAATTACATTTTGCAACTCTTCAAAAGTATACAATTTGCTGGCATAATAAAATGCAACAAGATCAATGTGTTCAAGGTTTATGTAACTCAGACGAACAAAAGTTGCTTTGTCGACCACCACCTTGACAGCTGGAACACTGCTCGAAACATTAATAACATCATTATTTTTTGTAATGGCAATAAAGACCTTTGAGGACTCTGTCACTGTTTCATTCCATGTAAGTTTAATTCCTTGTGCAATTTGAGCCTCTTTAGCAGTAGTTACTGATCTCAAGATAATTTCAAATACTATTGTCGCGTCTCTTGCGATAAGAAAGTTTGCTGGCATAAACACAACCTTTGCATCAGACCTACCCTTCCTGTGCGTAAGAAGATATCTCCGTTTCTCAAAATTTTCAACTTTCAGTTTTTCTCTGCTATTGTCGTCTGAAGCAAAGCTTGGAACAAGACTTACAATAAGCGGCCCCGAGTTAACAACCTTCCTAAACACTAAGGCACCTTCGTCATCAGGACTAATAAATACATAAGGACTAATAAATTCAATCTTTATGTCCCAGTCAATTGTGGGTGGTGGAACAGGCACAGGTGAAACTACCCACTTACTACCTACATGTATTAAGTTGTAGGGCACATTATTTACAGGTGGAGTAGGTACAGTAACATCACGAAGCTGGCCAAGTTTAGGAATCTGTCTTTCACCATCTTTCATGTCGACAATTACTTTCCTCTTGTACATACCAGTTGAATCAAGTTCAAAACCATATATTTCTCCAATTTCCCCTTCCTTCTCAAAATCCTGTACATCAGCCAAATCTTTCAACTCTGTAACCGGACACGCAACTGGTATGATTCTAGGCTTTGGACCAAGACCACTCATTTTTATAAACAAAAATAAAATTATTTAATTTCCAACACAACACTAAAATCATGCATAAGAACTGGTTTGTCATCCTGATTAGTTACAGATATACTCAGTGACTCAAAGAAACTAGAACCTAATTTCTTAAACTGCAAATTAGGAAATCTAACAACCACACTTTCACAATACGGAGCAGTTCCAGTAGGTAAGCATCTCAACAAAGTTGAAGGCTTTCCATTGTGAACATTCTCAGATGTGTTTAGTTCTTTCAAATAAACATTTAGCACTGTGTGTACTGACAAATTGACAGGACGTTTTCCAGTTATTTTAAGTTTTTTTGTCTTCATTGTTATAATACCAGACATAGCTTCATCTAAATCATCTGATCTCCACCAATCTTCGTCAATATAAAATCCAAGTAAATATGCAAATCTGAGATCCTTAACCAATCTTGTTTCAGAAATTCTAATGTAACAAGTAGGTTAGCTGGATTTAAAGTTGCTTTAATTTTAAATGTACTTTGAAACCATTCAGCTATAGTACAAAAGTCATAATACCCAGGTGGTATAGCTTCAGTCTTACCATCAAAAATTACTTTATTATATATATATCATCTGTTACATTAAACCATTTTACTGTATAGAACAATTCATGGATAGCTGCAGCCTTGCTACCATCACGATTATCAATCCCATTAGTTAACCACACTGGTTTGCTTGTGTCAAGATTTGTTAAGGTAATAAACATTTTTATTATCTCATATAAAAAAGGATGGAATTTAAATCACCAACCATTACCACAACGAACGCATTTCAATTTAATGTGAATGCCAAATATAATGTTGCACCTACTTATGAACAGAAAATAATTCAACTAAATCAGCTTGACATAGCTGTATCAGAACAAGACATATTCCAAGTGAAAGTACCAAACCCATTTGACCATTACCTAAACCCTCCAATAACAGATGACTCAACTGCAAGAAAGTGGTCCTCAAGTCCACTACAGATGTTTCAAAACCAACTCAACTTTGCAATACTATGCTCAACTACTGGCTGTGGTGTTTCATTTACAGACCATTTGAATCACTCAAACAAACTGATTAGGTCTGTCTACCGTTTCCATGTTTATTACCAGCTTAGACGTATACTGTCAGAACTGCATACACCACTGCCCACTGAATCTAGTTTCAACAGGTATAACAACCCCATGGATATGAAAGCATTTGAACGCATCTGTAATGAGTTTAACATCAGCACTAAGTATGACTTCACACAAAAACTTGATGATCACAAAGGCATGGGTACATTGTATTATGCTATGAGTCACAGACAATACCCTCAAGATTATTACCCTGGTTACACTTCATTCTCATCAAAATCACAAGTCTGGATAGGATCAATAGAGCAGAAGCAGACTAATGCCTGGACCACATTTATTTTAGATAAATCTGACGGGTTTACTCAAGCGGGAGTCGAGCGCATAAATGAGTCTATCAGAACATATGTCTGGTGTATACTAGGTGCACAATCACTAACAAAATCGAATATTTTGAATGGAAGTGAAATATTTGAATCTCAAAAACAGTTTCTTGCAAATCTTGAAGATTCAATCAACTCAACAGTTGATCTCCCATCTAGCATACAACGTTACCAAGACGTACTCAGATATGCCAGATCAAAAGTTGACTTTGTAGTTGGCATTGGGTTATACATGTTACCATCTGATCTTCAACTCCAAATGGGAACAATAACAAATTATAATAATGAAATAATTGTTGCAGGTCGTGATCAAAAACTAGGTCTCAATCAATCTGTAAACTTAGGAGGAACCACTGTGCCTGTACTGTTGCAAAAACCCTTACAGGTGATTACTTCCCCTGCCCCACCACTGGCACTTATACAGTCAGTAACAACCCCTGACACACATGAGTCAGAACGAACTGCATTGGTAATAGGCCTCACTGGATTAGGAGTATTACTTCTTTATCTGTTTCATTAAATAACCCACCATCAACCCTCCTACTGTAACCAAAAAGACCCACACATGCTCTGCCATAAACCCTACTGCCTTTGCTGCTGTAGTAATCAGCCAACTGACAACTGTGCCAATTATGCCAGGCAAAGCATCCATTGCTTTCACAGCCAATTTTTTAAGCAAGTCTGAAATGTGAGACAACTGTTTCTTTACCCATGACTGTAAGTCTTTTGGGTCTGTTGGTGGTGCCGGAGGACCTGGCGGTGCCGGGGTTGAACTACTACCACTGCCACCCCCAGAGACAGCCAACACAACAGTACTGATAATAAACCCAAGAGCTGTAATTAAACTAGCAATTGTGATACCCTGTTCTCTGAAAAGTGTTTTAAGTCTCTCAGCCAGAGTTGTGTCTTCATGAAGTATTTTCTGAATAGTTTCTCTAATTCTGTTGACCTGTGATTTCAGTTTTTGTCTCCCAATACTAATTGTTTCTAACCGTCCTGATCTTTCTATCTGCAAATCATTTAATCTGAGTTGGATTCTCTTTCATTTCTGTGTCAAGATTTCCATTGTCTGCTGTAGCCAGTTTCTCTTTTTCACGTTCTATGTGTTTATCAAGCTGACCTAGTTTGGCAACATTGTTTACCATCTCACCTCTTATCGTCTGCAGTGATTTATCCAATCCCATAATCTCCCTCATTGACAAAGGTGGGTCGTCTATTGTTTTCAAAGCGTCATTTATTTGCCCTTCAGTAAATGAGGTTTCTTGTATCACTGTGTTTGCTATTTCTGGTAGGCTTGTTACTGGTGCCATTTCAATCTCTTGCCCTGTTGGCAACTTTGTTTGCGTGTCATGAAGAACACTAGCCAGTCTTGGCGTGACAGGAGACCCTCCAATTCCAAGATACCTTGCCAACCCAGAGTTACCACCGACTTCACCTTTAATTGTACTTAAAGCCCTAAACTTAGAAGGATTATTTTTATGTGTTAGATATATTTTCCCTCTGTCTGTATTTACAAATAAGTGCCCTTTATCATATTCAAATTGATTAGGATCTATTACATCTGGGCGTGCTCCAACACTGTCATAAAATGAGTTTACTTTGTCTTTTAACAGTTCGTGATACAAAGGAGAAGTAGTTACCATTCCAGTCATATCTGTGATACTGGTATCTGAGACATTCATGTCATCCATTTCAAAATCTTCATGATTAAATCCTCCCGCTGCCATTGTTTTATTAATTTATTATTTTTTATTGTGCATAATAAAAATGACACAGTCTTACGGATCAAAGTTAGACCCATACAGAAAACTACGTGAACCCCTGGGTGTTAAGGGCATAAGACAATCAATCATCATCACGAACAATCCAAGTACCATAGACCAGAACCAAACACTTACAGTCAAGTTTCCAAACCTAGGCCCCAGTGACGTTATCGTTCCTGGCACTGCACGCCTAGCATTTAATATCGAACTAACATCAGACGCAGATGCAAACAGAACACTGGTTGACAATCTTGGCAGAGCAATTGTTAGAACTATTAAAGTAAAACTTGAAGGACAAGAAGTGTTTAGTCTTGATGACTCCGATGTATTCTACTGTTACAAAGACCTTTGGCTCACAAGAGAAGAATGAGAAGATCGTATTTACCAAGGCATACAGTCTGATAATGTTGGTAAACTTCGAATCAATGCTGGAGATAAATCAACGTCAGCAGCCAATGACGTTATTATAGCAGAAACATATGGAACCAGATTTTACATTCCACTTGAGTTTGAAATTCTAACAGCACATTTGCCTTATTATCAAGGGGCACTGAATGACAGTCTGAGCTTTGAACTAACTTTCAATGACTACTCCAAAGTTATTAAATCATCTGCCACAGATGCAACATACAAGATCTCTAACATTTCCTTGGAATATGAAATTGTCACACACACTGAACTAGCCAGACTCATACAAAATCAGTATCAGTCAAGACTTCCAATTTATTATGACCGTGTGATTAGACATAGTTTAATACCCAAAGACAAAAGCGACCCAATGTGGAACATAAACTTGAACACGCCTGCCAGGTCACTGAAAGGTATTCTTATGTTGTTTGTTGAACCGGTGAGTCCATACAAAAGAGATTCAGAAAAATTCTACAATCCTAAGATTACACATTTGTCCTGCACAATCGAAGGCCGCCCTAATCAAGTGTACGCTTCAGGAATGTTACCTTATCAACACTACGATGAGATCACAAAGTATTTTGCAGGAGGAAGGATTAGAGATAAACCTGCAAACATTGCGTGCAAAGATCTACATCTGTATGACGTTAGGATCGGACAATACCTTACAAACAAGTATGCACTGTGGCTAGATCTTCGTAGTACAGATGACGACTATCTTCATGGGTCAGGACGAACTGTCGAGAACGGTAGTGATGGAATAACAATTCAGATACAAAAGAAGGTTGAAACTGCTGCAGCCATAAACATATATTTGTACCTGATATATGACGCACAACTCAATATTGCAGAAAGCAGACTGAGTGGACACATATATTAAAATTATATTGTGTATTAAAATGAACCTGAGCTTAATGACACTCGACCCACACTGTGGCTTATTTGTTGGTGCCACAGGGTGTGGGAAAACTGAATTTGTTCTTAACCTATTACAAACAAGATACATACACCACTTTGAAAACATTGTCATATTTTGTCCTACAATCAAACACAACAAAGCTTATCACAACCGTTTATTCATTTGGTTGATTGATTGATTGTACATTGCTTAACGTCCCGACAGCAACAAGGCTTTCTCAGGACGTGCCTGCACTGCTTGTGAAAAAAAAATTAAACAGAACATTGAATGTATGTCGCCAGCCGGTCAAATACGTTAAATAAACCTAACACATGGGGCCTAAATAAAGCTATGACCATTTGGCAACACACATCCAACATCAAGAGCTACAGGCAGTGCAGACAGTAGGGAGAGTTTTAAAAAGGCAAATACAGGTGAATGAACAAAGGGTAGACAGAAACACATGCCCCAGAATAGAGAGAAAAACCCACCCTGTGGGGCTGACCAGGGTGACCCTGGGAACTAAAAAATACCTAACCCCACCCAAGTCCCCCAGGGCAGACCCGGGTGGGGTTTATTCATTTGGACTGACAGCAACATATACTTAGTCGACCCTGAGAAAAAACTGAATGACTACCTACAATATTTTTACATGCAATTTGAAGGACAGTCAACATTGTTCATAGTCGATGACTGCTCAGCAGAGAAAGACATTGTCAAGAAGAGAAACACATTAGCAGAACTTGCCTTCAGTGGCAGACATGCAAACATAAGTGTATGGATTCTCACTCAGAAATATAATGCTGTACTGAAAGATTTTCGAGAACAGTTAAAGTTTATCTGTTTGTTTTACTGTAAAGATCATGACAGCTTTGAAGACTGTCTCAGAGAAAACGATGTCATCCCAAATACGCATGAACGAGATGATGTAAAAAATAAACTGAAATCAACTAAGCATCTAAAGCTCATTTTAAAGACAGATCAGCCCACAGGGTATGGGTTAGTAAATTGATGTAAATTAATTTATACATTTGTTTGTCCAATAAAAAATGACAGACGGACAAATCATACAAGTGCTTGATCTCACACACCTTTTCAAAGATGTTATGCACTTTACTGATTTAATAACATCACCCAAACAGACTTACATAAGCCTTTCAGCACCATCAGAAATATATGTTACATATAGTGTGACTTTGGATTATGTCGATGAGCATCCAAATGTGGAGTGCATGACAGTTGATTTAAAGACACCTACTTTTAAAGTTGATGATACCAACTATGGTTGGTTAGGGGAAGTTTGTTATAGCATATTTAAACAACTGCGCAAACTAAATGTTTATATTGACAGTGTTACAGTTAATAAAGTGGTATTACACAAGGTGAGCCAGCAGAGTTAACGTTAATATTTTTTATTTTATTATTTTGTCGGACAAATAAAAATGACGGACAATTCACAAAGCCCTGGCCCATCAAACCCTGGCTCACCTGGTTTAAGAAACGTGTTTCACACAATAGATTTGCCTATATCTAATACTAACAATGTCTATGAATCAATAGAAAACTCTTTTTCTGTCATACAACAAAATCTTCTTACAGGCAGTGTAAAGATTCAGATTGTTGCAAAAATAGAATTTACTAGAGTAGACGGTGAAGTGATTGTATCGTACATATCAACAAGACAACACACAGTTAACACAAGAAGAGAATTAGAAAACGTGTTTAGAGACAGACTATTACCAGACTTCCTCCAAGCAATTGACAGTGCAAAAATGAAGGGGTCTGGCTGGCACGAAGGACATGTACATGAACTACAACTAAAGCAGTCTAGGTATCATCCTATATTAGGTAAATCGTGGTTGCCACTGCCAACAGAAGTAGCAAACAAAAAGGCTGTCGTTAATATTCAGAACAATGACAACTATTGTTTCATGTGGTGTGTGCTTGCTAAACTACACTTTGTAAAGTCAAAACCTGAACGTGTATCTAACTACACCAAATTTGTAAATGAACTCGATTTTAGTGGCATTGAGTTTCCTGTTAAAATAGAGGACATAGACTTGTTTGAAAAACTAAATCCTGGTATATCTGTAAATGTGTATGTGTGGGATAATGAGTCTGTTGATAAGTTACAGCCAATTAGAGTGTCCCCAATTGCCCCAACCTATGGACAGTCAGAAGATAGACATGTTGATATGTTATTAATAAGCTCTGGTGATAACTTTCACTACACAATTATCAGAAATATGTCACGTCTAATTCATGGACATACAACAAAACACAATGGGAAACAGGAAGTTTGTAAAAGATGTTTACAAAGATTCTCCTCTATTTCAGTAGCACACAAACACGTCCTACACTGCAGATCAGCTGATGACATACAAACTGTACTTAAGTATCCAGATCCTGGCAGCAAGGTTTATTTTAAGAACTATGGGAATCAGCAAAAGTTGCCGTTTGTAGTGTATGCAGATTTTGAATCATTGGTTGTACCATATGAGGGTCCTGTTCCAGAGTCATTACCAAAGACTATAAAGTTGAGTGACCAAGTGGTGTGTTCTTTTGGATACATTCTTGTTAGGTCAGACGGTCTTCATTCAGAGCCTGTTATCTACAGGGGTGAAAATGCAGCATGTCTGTTTTTAACAGAAATGAGACAACTGTACAGTCAGGTAGTACAATATCTCACAACGTCAGATGCCTTTGGTGATGACAGAAGAAGACAAACTGAAATTTGATACAGCTGAGACGTGTTGGATTTGTGAACAGCCTTTAGGATGTGATAAAGTTCGTGACCATGATCACATAACTGGGCGTTACAGAGGTGCTGCACATAACAATTGTAACTTGTTATTAAAAATAGATCCTAAGACATATAAGTTACCAATCTTTTTCCACAATCTCAAAGGTTATGATTCACACATTATCATGCAGGCTGTAGATGAGTCGTACAAAAACATAAGTTGTATTGCCCAGACAACTGAGAAATACTTAACTTTTAGGTTAGATAAATTAGCATTTTATGACTCTATGCAACATTTGTCTTTAGGTCTTGCTAGTCTGGCAGAAGGACTGACTGAGTATCCAATAACGAGTAAATATTTTGAACCAGACTTGATTAAAAAAGGTGTGTATCCCTATGAGTACATCAGTGAGTGGGTTGTGTTTGAGGAAACAAGACTGCCACCAAAAGAGAAATTTTATTCCACACTAACTGGAAAGGGTATTTCTGACTCTGAATACCAGCACGCACTTGATGCGTGGGGGAAGTTGGGGTGTCAAACAATTGGTGACTACCATGACCAGTACTTGAAAGCAGACGTTTGTTTGCTAGCAGACGTATTTGAAAGTTACCGTGAAAAGGGTTTGTTACACTACAAGCTTGACCCTGCTTGTTACATAACTAGTCCTGGCATGACATGGGATGCATTTTTGAAATCCAGTAAGATATCTATAGACCTGTTGTCTGATCGTACGATGGGTGAAATGGTAGAACGCGGATTGATTGATTGATTGATTGTACATTGCTTAACGTCCCGACAGCAACAAGGCTTTCTCAGGACGTGCCTGCACTGCTTGTGAAAAAAAAAAAACTAAACAGAACATTGAATGTATGTCACCAGCCGGTCAAATACATTAAATAAACCTAACACATGGGGCCTAAATAAAGCTAAGACCATTTAGCAACACACATCCAATATCAAGAGCTACAGGCAGTGCAGACAGTAGGGAGAGTTTTAAAAAGGCAAATACAGGTGAATGGACCTCGGGTAGACAGAAACACATGCCCCAGAATAGAGAGAAAAACTCACCCTGTGGGGCTGACCAGGGTGACCCTGAGAACTAAAAAGTACCTAACCCCACCCAAGTCCCCCAGGGCAGACCCAGGTGGGGGGAGAACGCGGATTGAGAGGAGGCATTAGTATTGCAGCAAATAACTACGCCAGAACCAACAATAAATATCTGGACGGTTATGGTGACCTTGGCCGGGGGTTTGACCCCTCAAGGTCAAGGTCATTCATTACGTACTTGGACGCTAATAACCTTTACGGGTTCGCGATGTGTGAGTTATTGCCCTTGAAAAACTTTTGTCTGTATGATTTGTCACAGTATGACATAACAGGGTTAACTAACAATATTATGAATCTTGACCGAAACGACGCGAAGGGTTGGATCTTTGAAGTCGACCTAGAGTACCCGCACCATCTACATGATTATCATAATGATTATCCATTAGCAGTTGAGAAAATGAGTATGACAGGGAAAAAAGAAGACACTAAGCTTGTGCCAAATCTAAATGACAAATTCAATTACGTTTGTCACTACCGCTTGCTGCAGTTTTACATCAGACATGGGTTAGTACTAAAGAAAGTTCACAGAGGAATTCAATTTGATCAGAGTGCTTTTATGAAAGATTACATAATGAAGAACACAACATTGCGTGCCAGAGACGGCAACACTGCATTTGACAAAGACTTCTTTAAGCTTATGAACAATGCCTGTTTTGGCAAGACAATGGAAAATCCTCATCACAGAAAAGATGTGAGACTGGTCACAACTGAATTGGGTGCAATTAAACTTACAGGCAAGCCACAATACACTGGGTACAAAGAGTTTCATTCATCATTGTATGCAGTGTCACTCAAAAAAAAGATTGTTAAACTGGACAAGCCAGTATTTATTGGTATGGCAATTCTTGAATTGTCAAAACTGGTGATGCTTGAATTTTATTATGATTACTTCAAATTAAAGTATCCTGACTGCCGTCTGTTATACACTGACACTGACTCTATGATCATTGATGTGTGTACTGAAGACTTTTATGAAGACATGAAAACAGAACTACACATGTATGACACGTCTGATTACCCTAAGGATCATCCACTGTTTAGCACACAAAACAAGAAAGTGCCTGGTAAGTTTAAGGATGAACTGAATGGTGTGCCAATAGTTGAGTATGTTGGACTGAGATCAAAAATGTATTCTATACTGCACCAAAAGGGAAGTCAGTCAAAAGCCAAAGGGATAAAAAAAACAGCAATAAAAAATAAAGACATTCGTCATGAACATTACAAGCAAGTGTTAGATGGTGCATTAATGCCTGATTATCCAAACAAGTCACTGAGATCAAACAAACATAATCTTGAAATGATCCAAACACATAAGAAGTCACTTGCAGTTGGAGACACGAAACGAGTGTTTCACACTAAAGAAAAAGCTTATGCACCTGGACATTACAGGCTCAAGTTATCTGAAGATATTTGTGATGAACTGGTTGATGAATTAATTGACGACTTAGTTACTGAAATGAGTAACGGTGTCTGGGGGAATAATCTGTAATTCTTCTCTGACAAATGCCCTCTGTGGGGCAGGCTCATACAGGTAATATATTGTTGCGTCTGGACCGGGAATTATTTTTTTTATATTGTGTACAGACGTTGACCAGATGGGGTCTGTTGCCCTGCGTCTGTCGTCGTTCTCAGCCTCCCCTGGCTGATATAAATATCTCACCTGTTTAGTAAATAAACTTGTGTCTGGTGCCGGGGTTGGTCCTGTTTTTGGCTCTGTAATTGTTTTCAATTTAATAGCATCAGCAGGTTTTGGGTGTCCTTCATTGTTCATTGCTTTTATCACATGTGGTAATCTCTTTACCCATTCAGTGTTACGGGTGTCATGCATGAGTTCCTTAGAATACTGGTAACTGAAAAGTCTTTCTGATAACTGTTTGTTAAAGTTCTCTACAATTGCCTGTGATCTGTGCACACCTGGAATGCCTCGTCTGACCAGTACGCCGTGCTTAGCAAATAACTGATTAACTGCGCCCTTAAATTCAGATCCATCATCAACCTGCACTAGTCTGGGGTATCTTAAAGGGCCTCTTTTATAGATGCTAGATAAAGCAGTCGCAACTGTGGTAGCTGTTTTGTCAGATATGGGTTCAGCGTCTTTATATCTTGAAGCAATGTCTACAACAGTCAGTGCATACTTGTATCGTTTCTTTCTTATTGTATCGTGTGGAAGAAACAGGAGGTCCATTTGGTGTGTGTCATTTGGTGTTGTGTTTTGAAAATGGGGTCTAGATATCTTTCTTGGAGCAGGGAGGTATATCTGCCAAATTGCTTGTCTCTGTAACCATTGTTTGACTTGATTGAGTGTTATATCTCCGCCCACAGCGGCATGTAATTTTTCAATAGCTGTTTGCCCTTTCCAATAGCCTGATGGAGAGTAATATATTTTTGATAGTTTATTTTCGGCTGCCATTTTTTCTAGCAATGAAAACTCCTGTAAAATAAACAAATGTCATTCCCACTAGAACAAAGATTATCTCTCCGTTTCTTTGTTCTGTACTCGGTTTGTAATAGTCACTTAGTTTCGGTTTTGGGATAGACATGTCTTCACCCGTGACAAGAAAATATTCCCTGATTGCTTCGTCTGTATTTGAAAATGTATGTTGTGCGTGGCCTTCAAGCCTCAATCTTTCATTGATGAAATCAAGTTTCTCAATTCTTTGTTTTTCATACGCCTGTTCTGCCTGTGCTAATTTCTCAGACGCTTCATTGTGACGTTTCATTTCTTCTGCAGATTCCTCTCTACCCATTTTAGAAAAGAGATAATTAGAGCCACTGAATGCGAGGGCGTTAACAACTGCCCCACCAATCATAATAGCTATCGTCGCCATATTATTTTTATTTACATAGAAACATTTTTGGGAATAATTCCCTGCTTGACAAGAAAATCTTTTGTCGCAATCGACGCTGTAACAACTACAATTAGCTTAGCGCTGTCTTCGAAATCGAGTCTACTCAAGTCTGCTGATTTCATTTTGAGTAGACTTTTTCCCAGCATAGAATAAGCTACTGCTAATCCACTGATAACGGCAGAGTGATACACAAGGTTCATTAAATTTTTTGAGTCGTTCATTTCTTAGGCAAGAAAAATTAAAATAATATTTTTTATTTACTGCATATAAAATGGGTCAACGGCTTTGGGTGTTACTGGTAATGTGGCGACTTCTGGTTTTGTTTTTGGAGTGTCTGATTTTTTGGTCACTGTACGAGTCTGTGGTTTGTATTTTTTGTATAATTGATAACCTACGTAAACAAATCCGACAACAAATCCGGCAACTATATATTTTGTTGTTTGAGGTTCGGGGTCAGGGTCAGACTTAGTTGTTTGTCTCTCACTTTGATGAGGGAGTGACGGCCCTGACGGTATTGACACAGGTCCTGACGGTGATAACGGTCCTGACACCTGGTCAGTTACATGAGTCTTTTCTGTTTGTGCCTGAAGCTGTAATTTTTTTTGCCTGTTCCATTCGGCTAATCTTTTTCCAGCCTCAACCCTGCCTGGACTTTTAGTCTTCGTCACAGTTTGAACCTGTGTCAAAACTGGACTGGGGTTCGGTTGTGGAGTCGTCTGGGTTTCGTCCATTTTCTTCTGCAGTAAAATTTATTTTTGAGAAATCAATATGGCTCCCAGTAACTAGTAATGTTACGACAGGTGCAAGGTAATTTCCAAACTTGTAAAACATGACACATGCTAATTTGCCAATTGAACTTGAAACAATAGGATTGCTTTCAAGGTCGTGTGATAGGCTGTCACTATCCACAGGTAGAAAGTGACTCACTGCTGTTGTGTATAGGCATACAAGAGATCGACTCAAATCACGTGTCATTAGTGAGGCAATGTGGTTCTCATATTTTGAATGAAGCTTGATTAGTTCGTCAGAGCTTAGAGATTCAATATCCTCTGTCATGTATTGTTTTCCGAGATAAGTCTTTGATTTGCCTGACACAACTACAGACAAAAGACGCTGTTTTTTCAAGTCTAAGTCTTTGTTTTCTACAGCATTAATATCGTTTAGAAGAAGTAATTCGTCTTGATTCATTTTATAATAAAAAATATTAATTTTAATGATTGATTGATTGATTGTACATTGCTTAACGTCCCGACAGCAACAAGGCTTTCTCAGGACGTGCCTGCACTGCTTGTGAAAAAAACAACTAAACAGAACATTGAATGTATGTCGCCAGCCGGTCAAATACATTAAATAAACCTAACACATGGGGCCTAAATAAAGCTAAGACCATTTAGCAACACACATCCAATATCAAGAGCTACAGGCAGCGCAGACAGTAGGGCGAGTTTTAAAAAGGCAAATACAGGTGAATGGACCTCGGGTAGACAGAAACACATGCCGCAGAATAGAGAGAAAAACTCACCCTGTGGGGCTGACCAGGGTGACCCTGGGAACTAAAAAGTACCTAACCCCACCCAAGTCCCCCAGGGCAGACCCGGGTGGGGTAATTAATTTTAATGACATTGAATTTGGAAACCTTTATTTTACTGAAAAAAATAAGGAGAAACCTAGAAAAAACGGGCGGCGTTAGGGCATGGGAGTAAGCGGTCGAAAAATCCTGGAAATTAGGGATAGATATAAATTGTCCATTTCCGCCCATAGTTCCTCTCTCTCCCGCCTAACGCACATGGAGGTTTGATGTATCATTGATATGTGTGTGTAGGTAGCGTTTTGTTTGAGGCGGCAGTTTTGGCCTCACCTTTAAGTTTGGTGCCCCTGTGCATGTGGCCACCAGTACTATTTACAGAACTGATGGTTGCATGTGCAGGCTAGTTCACGGTATCACTTATCAATGTAAACTGGGCAGCCTATTGTTTGAAGTGATCAGTGGTGGCATCATCCATGATGTATGTGTGCATTTGGCCACTGGTACTGTTTACAATGGTGCTGTTTACAGAACTAGTGGCTGAGTATGCATATTAGTACTGTTATTGCTATCAGGTGTGGCCTTATCTCTAAGTTTTGTTGCCCTGTGCACGAGGTCAACAGTACTGTTCACAGAACTGATGGCTGCATGTGCAGTGTGATTAACTGTACACATGAGATTTGTAGGTGGGCAGCGAAAATACAGGCAGTCAATACAAGCCACTTTCTTAACCTCAAGTCTCTATATATAGGTTTTACAGTCCACTAATGCCCATCAGTATACAATTGTGCATGTCTTTTGTGGGTGTTCTGCGGTTTTGTGTGTGTATGTGGGGTGGGGTTGATAGAGGGGCGGTATGGCACCTATTACCGTGCATGTGTATGTATAAAACCTACATTACAAACAAACATAAAGAAATAATTTAAATAAATAGTTATTTGGGTTTAATGCCGCGCAGGCGACTACGGCCACCTCACGGCGGTTAAATAAATAAGATAAAGTAAGTCAAAGATACATGGGACCTATGAATGCTAAGTAAAGTATAGATTATGAACATGCACAGATGTACATTTCTTTGGTGGGTGTTCTGCGGTTTTGTGTGTGTAACTGAAGTGGGGTTGGGAGTGAGCGGTATGGCACCTATTACCATGTACGTGTATAAAACATGACATTTATTCACCAAGTAAATCATTACAAAGGATTTTTGTGTGGCATGGCGACAGTAAAACACATCCTCACTTGTAGGGCATTCATCATGTCATACACTCAGTTGGCGATCATCCTGTATACAGCACTAAAAGATAGATAAACAATATTAAACACAAATCAGTCATAAGTCACAAATCATGGAATCACGTTGTTCCATGGATGGTGATGTACTGAGGACAGCTTCTGGAAAGAAATTGCATCTGAATCGAGAGCACGGAACCGCCGGCCATAGGGTAGAAGCTCAAAGAGATGATTGGCTGGGTGTGACAGATCTGACAGAATAGTACTGGTGGCCACAGGCACAGGGGCACCATGATGCATGTTCTTATGCTGTATGCTGATGTATATGTACAAAGCCTACATTACAAACAAAATAAATAAATAAATTATTTAATTTAAATAAATAAGATAAATTAAGTCTAAGGTACCTGGGACATATGCATGCTAGGTTAAGGATAGATTATGAACATACACAGATGTGCATGTCTTTTGGTAGGTGTTCTGCGGTTGTGTGTGTGTATTTGTGTAGGGGTTGGGAGCGGGCGGTATGGCACCTATTACCACCTATATATGTGTATATTTTATTCTTGTATGCTGATGTGTATGTACAAAACCTGCATTACAAACAAACAAAAGTAAATAAATAAATAATTTAAATAAATCGATGTTTGGGTTTAATGCCGAGCAGGCGACTAATGCCATCTCATGGCAGTTAAATAAATAAGATAGAGTAAGTCAAGATACCTGGGACATATGAATGCTAGATAAAGGATAGCTTATGAACATGCACAGATGTACTTGTCTTTTGGTGGGTGTTCTGTGGTTATGAGAACATCAGCATATGTACAAAACCTACTTTACAAATAAAAATAAATAATAAATTTAAATAACTAAAATATGGTAAATCAAAGATACCTGGGACATATGAATACCAAGTAAAGGATATATTATGAACAGGCACAGAAGTGCATGTCTTTTAATGGGTGTTCTGTGGTTTTGTATGTGGGGTGGGGAGCTGGTGGTATGCACCTATTACCATATATGTGTACATGTATGTTCTCATCTTGTATGCTGATGAGTATGTGCAAACATACATCACAAACAAACAAATAAATAAAATAATAAATTAATAAATAAAATAAGTTGGACATACCTGGGACCTATGAATATGCATGCTAAGCAAAGGATAGATTATGAACATGCACAGATGTATGCATATTGAAAAAGATTATGAACATGCACAGATGTATGCATATTGAAAACAAATTTCCTCTCCTTGGTGGCCACTACCATACCACTAGCGATCATGTGCATCAAGGAATTCCTTCCATCCATAATTAAAAGGATAAATAATAAATAAATATGTAAGTGAGTACATATATGAATCAATAATAAATAAATAAATAAAACATGTAATATAATGGAGAGGGCTACTATCTGTATTGTGTCTCATGCAGTCCCGATAAAGCTTGAGCATAAGAGTTCTTGCGCGTACTTGAGTGCGGATTGGTTGAATGGGTTGCAAAACCTAAATTTTTTTATATTTAGGTGTTCAGTTAAAAATCCCATCTCCACTAATAAAAAAAAAAAGAGCAGACCTACACTTAGAGCCGTTAGGCTGGAAAACAGACAAACAACATGCATGTTGTATCCGGAAAAAAGTCTTCAGAATGTTGAAGATGGTCGGCAGACACAATGCACAACATGCACGAAGGGAGTTTACTTTCAATATGCTTTCCTCCCACAAAAGACCGAGTTCTATTGGAAAGGCTGTTTTCCAGACCAGGGAAAAACCAGACAGGAAAAATAACGTATATGACGTTGATAAGATGTACTTTAAAGTTCAAATCCAAAATAATCTCTGTTTTACTTCAGGAGCAAAGTAAAGCTGCATCAACCGTGCGCGTCTGATTGACTTCTTTCGAAGGCATCTCGCTGACCACCATTTTGAAACTAGCGACGCAAGTAAGCTTACGGCATTAAAAAATATTACTTTTAAAATTATTTTATCGTAAATATGTATGCATGTTTACTTGCTCATGATTTTAATTTACTCGCTGGAATAAACTTGTAACTTGTATGCTTGAAATTTTCAATGTTATGCCAAAAATAAAATTAATGTCTTGCACCTTATCTGGGCCGTGTACAAGGACTGGTTCCCTCACATCGAAAAATAGCTTTTGAAAAACACGTCTACAAAAATGTCTCCATCCTAAGGATAAATATTGTTGCTATGCATAAACCATATGGCATTAGTACTTTCGTTTCGTACCTGCAAATCATTGTTACTCTTTTGACGAACTACTTATCTCTGCAGAAATTGCATAAGCTGCTATAGACTATTAGCAGGCATTGAAAACTGAAAAATCGCATTATCAACTAAATTTTTTTTTAATGCTGGAAAAATATTACCCTTGACCTTTCAGAACTGCCATCTAAATAAGTATGCATAGGAAGGTCGTATCAACAGGTAATTCTGTACAGTCTCGCTTTAAAGCTGAAAATAGTATATTTGAAAACAAGAGTGGTGTGAAAATATGACTATTTATTTATTTATGAAAATATTTGACTTTTTAAAAACCCATTTAATGACCCTATGTGACCTTAACATTTGAGAGAGGTCACTCAAATTCAGGGGTATGCAGTGTTCCCGATGGAAATTTTAATTCAGGGTCACGATGTGTGACTTTAAAAATATACGTCAGCATGATGCATCATTCAGAACAGAACATCAGAACTTAAATCAGCATGTAATAGACCATAGAAACGTCTCGACACAAAGTATCCCTGTGCCAGAAGTCTATGGCTTGAATATAGCCTCTAAGAAAGAAGGTTAAAGTTTACCGCAGACACATGACGGCACAAAGGAACCATTAATTTAGACTCATTTCTGCTAACATACGTGAGCCCCCCACCCCCACTCCCCCCAAAAAACAAAAGCGCCTGAACAAAGGGAGTCATTGACAAGCAACTACAGACAACCAAGAGGAACAAGAAATGATGCCCGAGAACTCACTTCTGGCTCGCATTGGATGAGCGCTTTGAAAAGAGTGTCTGCAACTAGGTTGATGCAAGGTGAAAATGAAATAGAACAGAAAGCACTTGAATGGCAATACTGACCTAGTTGGAACTTTTTGGATAATGCTTCAATGTTGTTGGTAGGATCTGAGCCCATTGAAAGCAGACCGACCAGAGGACATTTTGGGTTGCTCTCCTTCCACATTTTTTCCATATCCAAAATGACCCCCTCTGCAAAAGCGTTGCCAAGCGTGTCACCAATGTACTTCTTGGCCTGCGGCAGGGTGCGATCAGGACACCAGCTGCGCACCAACAGAAGGCGACGGAAGACGTCCAGAGAGTTGTTGTAGCCGTCAGGAATCACCTCCTCTTCCGGAGCATCCTTGTCAAACCACTGGCGCCACTGTTTGTCATTGCGAGATACCTGACAGAGAAGTCAACAAGACATTCAGCCTCCACATAACTGATGAGAAATCAAAGAATCTCAACCATGCAAGCGATCTAAGACTCGAAGCTAATGAGAGAACCGTTGCCAGCCTTTTTGTATTTTCTTACAAATAAGGGAGACGGTAAAGCATTTTGGACAAAACGTACACATTACTACTAGTGTTTTTTGAAAGCCTCAATTTAACGTCAAATATCCCGAGCCGTCAAAGAAAATGGACACAAAACATTTTCAGCAAGATTCATAGATCTCATGAGCCAGCCCCCGCAAATGCAGGGGCTCACCAGAATCTATGTCTCTTGCAGTTGAATGTGGTCTATTTTTCTGACAGTGAAGAGGTTAGGTGTAGCTCGTACTTCTGACTCAAAATATTGGACTCGGAGATCCATCTACGTCAATTTCGCGTTGGACTCACGGTGTGGCACGGAACGACAGACATAATTGAAAAGAATGGGTGGAACCAAACGTGCCACCTGCCTGGAGCTCCTATATATGATACCATGAACTGATGCACAGGATGCACATGACAGGACAGCCGCTGCGATGTGAACGGTTCCTGAGCTTCTATAACCTTGGCCCACAAGACAAGGTAAAAATTTATCCCACATTATGTGACACGAACAAGAAAACATTTATGGTATGTCACTTAAATGATAGCAACTTTACGCCATATTCTTGTACCGTATAAAATTTGTTTTATGTAACATTCTTGTATTGTAAAATTCTTGAGAAGGCCTACAGGAAGAAAAAAAGAAGCAATCTTGTATCACGATCTCAATGTTTCTCCCTAAATAATCTGCTACGGAGATTCTTTTCCGGGTGTAATGACGACACCAATTCACGTCAAGCAAGTGACAGATATTGAATAAAGAGTTTGCTCCAACAGCTCTACATACATTCCGACAGCGCGAGGATCCCAAATATCGTATGCATCAACACCTCCTCACGAACTAAGTTTGTGCACCACCGATTCCCAGCGAACGGACGCGAAGCCTCAGTCCTATAGCCCCCAAACGAGGCCTCGTCTGGGATTAATGTTAAAGTTATTTTCCCCAGGGTCAAGCATCTCAACACAGTTAGAAAACTGTCTGCAACAGATACTGCAAACAGATGTGTATGGATCCTTTGTGTACTAACTTAACAGCTTTATGGTGTAAGTACAATGCCAAATGTCGAAATTTATCGTTTGGAGGGTGTATTGTTTTTGTACCAGAGTCGCGGATTTATCGTTTGCATCGGCCTTGTTTTGAATTAATATGCATATTTATGAGCCTACGTCATAAGGCAGAACCCGGCAGCCTATCGGCAGTGTATCGCAATACTGCGGCCGCGGTACTGATGTTTTCCGGCATCACTTTGACGTAATTTTTCACGAGAAAGTAGAATAAACCTTCCATACTCGCTATGCTGTCAAAATCTCAATGAGGGTTTCACTCGAGCTAGTATTTACTGGTAACAATCGTGCTGCGTAGTGGTGCACCGACCGAGGGCGTGGCTTATTTGACTGGCAAAGCTGGCGAGCCTGCGTCCACGGTGCCTAATTTGACCTTTGATCCTTTACCCCTCGAAAAACACGGCGCAACGCATTCCATCATTGAAACAGAGCACTGGTATTTATACCCACTTTCTGCACTGCAGTCAATTTCACATCTCACACATCGAAGTCTACGTAACTGAAAGCATCATTGGAAACGACAAATGCACCATCGCAGCAGAAACACTACCTCTATGAATCGAGTGAATGCGAGCCCGCGGCACATGGACAAAAATCTGTTACGACCAGCGATGCCGTACAAATCTGACACACACCGTAGTTTTCAGATCAGTCTTTGCAGCATAAAATGTGATAACTAGCTCGTAACTATATGATAAAACTGGTTTAAAATCTTGCGAAATCAGTAAGAGATAAATTCTACTGAAGATCATGAATTAATAATAATAATAATAATGATTTCTATGGCGCCTAACCTCAGGTAGAGCTCTAGGCGCCTTACAAAGTTCAAAAATACAATTACAAAGACTGTACACAATATTACACGCGCGCGCACGCACACACACACACACACACACACACACACACACACACACACACACACACACACACACACACACACACATTCCAGGCACCACAGCAAAACTACAACAGAATCCCCAGCAGTCAATGGGGTAATGGAGTTGGAAAAGGTGTGTTTTTAGCGAAGATTTAAAAACGTCTTTTGAAGCACTGTGGCGGACATGGGATGGGAGTTTGTTCCAGTACAGAGGCCCAAGATATGAAAAAGACCGCTGGTCAAAAGACTTGGTACGGACAAAAGGTGCACGCAAAATGCGGCTGTCAGCAGAGGATATGAGTTGTCTTGAGGGAGTGTATAGCTGCAGGAGAGAGGACAGGTACGGGGGCCTTGATGTGGAAATGCAGCTGAAGCAGACAGAAGAAAGTTTATACTGAATTCTTGCAGCCACAGGGAGCCAGTGGAGGGCTTTCATTACAGGTGTAATATGATCAGTTTTGCGCTTTTTGGTGATGAGCCTCGCAGCAGAATTCTGAACTTTTTGAAACCTGTCAATCTGATATTTGGGACAACCTGCATACAGTGAATTACAATAGTCCAGCTTGGAAAGAACAAATGCACAGATGAGGGTTTTTGTGGCTTCGATGGTCAAATAGTGTCTGATAGAAGAAATGCGACGGAGCTCCATGGATTGACAGGTGTTGACAATCTGTTGGTTTATGGACAGTGTTTCGGCCAGGGTTACTCCAAGATTCTTGACGGTGTGTGAGAAATTGATGATGCTGGTTCCTATGGCCATGGACGTGGGGAGGGAAAGTGAACTGGTCAATCTGGGTGGTTTGATTATAAGAGACTCAGTTTTATCATCATTAAGTTGAAGTTTGTTTGATGACATCCACTCTTTGACGTCACAGATACAGTTCTGAAGGCTTAGGATGGCGCTAGGGACTTGGTCGGGAGAAGCTAGTTAGTTAGTTAATTGGGTTTAACGCCGAGCAGGCGACTAAGGCCATCTCACGGCGGGATGAGTAAAAATCTGGTCAGCCAGACTAAAAGCAAGGCTTAGTGCAACGGGCGCATGAAGCCTCTGCCTGGCGGCATGTCTTCTGCCCATGGCAATACTTTTGGCACTTAAAGCACCGGAGGGGGAGAGGGACGTACTTTTTCACTTTCAGGGATTAGTAACCTCCCCAGATGGTAGTAGGAGGGGTGGGGGTGCCAAACGTCAGGATGATGGTAGGGAGACGGATCTCCCCACCATCTCGTTTGGATGCGAAGCGCCTGACGTAAGTCACCCCCTGAAACTTGAGGTTCCGTACAGTTCACCTTCTGACAGTTCTGCCAAAGCTTGATCTTTGATTACTTCTCTTGACAAATTCATAGTTTTGTGGGGTCTAACCTCCACTGGAGTGTCTCCGATGGAAGAGAGCCTCAGCAGCCCGCTGGAGTGTGCCCGGGTACGGCACTCCACCAGCAAGTCACCAGACCTGAGGCTCTGGGCGTCAGGCCTGCCAACACGGCTCCTGAGGGTCTCCCTCACCAGAAATGGATGTAGCTTGGAAACTGGTTTGTCTTTCATCTTGCTATGAACAATGAGGAAGCGAGGCATGCGGCCGACGCCTGAGGCGTCGCTTCTTCACAGTCCGAGTCACTGTCATGTTCAATGTCGGTGGCTATACGCCGCTTCTGTGCAAGTTTAGGTTTTCAGCCGATTGACTAGGCCGATACGACTAGCCTCCCGTTTAGGCAGAAGTCAAGGCCAAAGTGGGGTGTTTCAGCCACCAGGATCCTCTTCTCCCCCGACACGGGTCTCCAAGCACGGCAAACACTTGGGATCCAAAGGACCAAAAGTTCACGAGTATTTTTAAGGACCAATCCAACATGGTAGGACCTGGGTTAGCACAGCTCCTTAACACCGGACCAGTGAAAAAGACTGAACAACATATCTGCTGACATCAAGTCCTAATCCTGGACAAAGATGGCACCCCTCTGCTAGCCCACTCAGACAGGGACTGAGGATTAGTTTAGTTAGTTATTTGGGTTTAACGCCGAGCAGGCGACTAAGGCCATCTCACGGCGGGATGGGTAAAAATCTGGTCAGCCAGACTAAAAGCAAGGTCTTAAGACAAGATGTAAATATAGCTTTAAAATGTCAAGCTAAAATGTCGCAATGTCTTTAAAAGAAACGTCTACAGACTCTCAAAAAGGGCAAATAAAAAAATTACATAGTCTATGAATGCTCAGATGTTGTTAAAAATATTGCATTCTCTCAAAAAATTGAAGATTTTGTCCGGGGGAACATTCCGGAACAAAACCTTCAAGGAGTCTGCTGTGAAGTGTTTATATCTCGTGTCAATTAGATCAGCACAATACAGCAAAAAGTGTCGAACAGAAAACTGCTCGTCACAGGCAAAACACCATGGACGCTCATCCTGTTTAAGTAAGTAATAGTGCGTAACATACGTGTGCCCGATGTGAAGCCGAGTAAGGACAGACTCCTCACGGCGGCGGCTGCCGCAGCGGAAAGGTAGACTGTCTGCGATTCTGTTGCCTTCGATGCCCACATGGCCCGGGACCCAAATAAAAATGATGTCATAATATTCCTTCATCAAGTCTGCGTAGAGCTCTCTAATCTGCACCAGCACTGGGTGGTCTGTTCCCGCGCCCTGAAGGGCCTGCAGGGCAGAAAGAGAGTCAGACAAAATCAGGAAGTTCCTTTCCCGAGACCGATAGGCATGCTTGAGTGCCAGCAGAATTGCCTGCAGTTCTGCACTAAATACAGAGGAATGGTCAGAGAAGCGGAGCTTAAATGGGCGTCTAGGATGGCGAGAGGACACTGCAGCAGCTGCCACTCTCCCATCCTCAGACTTGGACCCATCCATATAAAGACGACAATAGCCAGGAAAATTTGAAAGGAGTTCATTGAGGCTCTGTTGGTATATGGCTGGTGGAGTACAATCCTTCTTGTGGGCGGTCAAGTCCAGCAAAATGTCAGGAATTGGTAGTAGCCAGGGTGGAGTGACGTGTTGCAGAGATTCCGAAACTTTGTCCAGGTCCACTCCGGCCGCCTGCAGATGAGGTCGGACACGGAAGGAAAGTGGACGGACAGCTCCCGGATGGGCATTGTAAATCTCTGCAAACGACGGGTTAAAAACACAATCATAGGCAGGATTGTCTGGATGGGCCTTCAGCTTCAGAACGTAGCTGAGCATGAGGCGGATGCGGCGGAGCCTGAGAGAAGGCTCCCCTGCCTCGGCATACAGACTAGGAACTGGAGATGTCCTGAAGACTCCCAGACATATGCGAAGACCTTGACGGTGAATTGTGTTAAGACGCTGTAGAACAGACTTGGAAGCCGAGCCATATACCACAGAGCCGTAATCCAGTTTGGACCGAACAAGGGCCCGTACAGTCGAAGTATGACAATGCGGTCTGCACCCCAGTCATTACGACCAACGACACGAAGAATGTCGAGGGCCTTCCGACAAGAGGTTCTAAGGTAGTTAACATGGTTGCAGAAGGTCAATCTTTTGTCAAAGATGACCCCCCAAAACTTTGCCACCTCGGCCACCTTAATTGGCACTCCAGCAATGCTCAGGCTAGGTTCTGGAAAAAATTTCATCTGGTTAGTAAAATGCACACAGACTGTCTTGGAGGGCGAGAACCTGAATCCGTTGAGAGACACCCACCCCTGGATGCGATCAACGCACAGCTGCAAGCGCCTCTCAAGGGACGCAAGTCCTCGACCTCGTGCACACAAAGCAAAGTCGTCCACAAACAAAGAGCATTCAGAATCATCCTTGACGGCCTTTACAATGTTATTTATTTTAATGCTAAATAAAACAGGAGATAGAATGCTGCCCTGTGGACACCCATCTTCTGTTCAAAGGATTCGGAGAGGGTGGAGCCCACATGGACATGGAACGACCTGTTAGACAAAAAATTGTGAATACAAACGGGCAGGTGGCCTTTATAATCCATGTCCGACAAATCAGACATTATAACATACTTCCCGGTAGTGTTATGCCTTCTCAAGATCAAAGAAAATTGCATAGACATGCTGCTTGTTGCCGGACAAAAGCATCTTAGATAAAAGACTCAAAGCGGACTAGATGGTCAGTTGTACTACGGAAGCGCCGGAAACCGCACTGGAGGTCTGTCAGTGATGAGATCCTGTGACTCAAGATGCCACACCAGTCGGGAGTTGACCAAGCGTTCCATAGTTTTACATAAACATGATGTCAAAGCTATTGGCCGGTAGTTGCCCAGGTCGGAAGGATCCTTACCCGGCTTGGGGATTAGCACAACTACAGCCTGGTGCCAAGATGGTGGAAAATAACCAGTTATGGTTAAAGGCCTTGAGAAGTACAAGGAGTGAATCCTCAGGCAGAGTTGATGTGTTAGCAGCTGATAGTGGATGGTATCTAATCCAGCAGCAGAGTAAGTACATTTCTGCATGGCTTGCTGCAATTCTGAGTTAGTTAGTTAGTTATTTGGGTTTAACGCCGAGCAGGTGACTAAGGCCATCCCGGGCCACGGCGGGATGGTTAAAAATCTGGTCAGCCAGACTAAAAGCAAGGTTTTAAGACAAGATGTAAATATAGTTTAAAAATATGGCAGGCTAAAATGTCACACAAGTCTTTAAAAGAAACGTATACAGACTCTCAAAAAGGGCAAATAAAGAATATTCACATAGTCTATGAATGCTCAGATCTTGTTAAAAATATTGCATTCTCTCAAGAAATTGAAGATTTTGTCCGGGGGAACATCCCGGAACAAAACCTTCAAGGAGTCTGCTGTGAAGTGTTTATATCTCGTGTCAATTAGATCAGCACAATACAGCAAAAAGTGTCGAACAGAAAACTGCTCATCACAGGCAAAACACCATGGATGCTCATCCTAAGGTTGTATACGATACCTACATTTTTAAATTGAAAACTGCCCTTTATAGGGTTTTTTTGAGAGCCTTGTTGAGTCTGGAGGCTATTGCCTCCCTGACAGACCCATGGTCCCGGGCATATTTGTAAGTTTGAGCCGTTTTTGTGAGGTACCCCACGAGGGAAAACACGCAAAATAGCCGATTCAGAACACAATAAAAATTTATTGAATAGTGTGTTAAAATGATAAAGAAACATTTCGGTCACTTCATAAAGTATGTTAGTATTTTCTCGTAAAAAAAGTGTGTTCAAATAATTGGAATTCTAAGTGAAATCTAGAAAAGTGTATGTTGTAAATTCACAAATTGCCCGGATGTTATCAATAACATTACAAGTGTTTGTAATGTTGGGCAATTGCTCAGGCCCTTTTTATTCGATTAAGTCGTACTTTATGTTATAACTATCACATTGATTATGAAGAAAATATGGGGTCCCGCACAAAATTTGGCACTTTGGGTCTTTTTCGAGTGCGTATTCAATAAGGGATACAAGCGATGTCTGACTTCCGGCAGATCATATCTCCGCTGTAGTCGGTCACAAGCCCGCATGAGAAAGAAGGGAAAACGACTATGCCAAACCTACAAGGGAAAACCTACGCCCAAACTGTTGCAAACTACGCCCAAACTGCTAATCCTTGATCACTATTTGTTTGATTGATTGATTGTACATTGCTTAACGTCCCGACAGCAACAAGGCTTTCTCAGGACGTGCCTGCACTGCTTGTGAAAAAAAACAAAACAGAACATTGAATGTATGTCGCCAGCCGGTCAAATACATTAAATAAACCTAACACATGGGGCTAAATAAAGCTAAGACCATTTAGCAACACACATCCAATATCAAGAGCTACAGGCAGTGCAGACAGTAGGGAGAGTTTTAAAAGGGCAAATACAGGTGAATGGACAAAGGGTAGACAGAAACACATGCCCCAGAATAGAGAGAAAAACCCACCCTGTGGGGCTGACCAGGGTGACCCTGGGAACTAAAAAATACCTAACCCCACCCAAGTCCCCCAGGGCAGACCCGGGTGGGGTTTGATCACTATTTGTGACAGTAAACTGGAACAAACAACAACGGCAGATACGGGATGAAAACGTTTATCTATAAGTAATTAAATGCCCATGCTGTTTCTTAGTAATTTAGTTAGTGCAGTGGTAAGGTACTATTTTTGCCATGCAGGTGACCAGGGTTCGAGTCCCGTAGATGGCGACATTTTTTTCCTGCTCACATTTGGGAAACCCATACAGTTTCTACTTCGCTAAATGAAACCCAAAGCAAAAAAAAAAAAAAAAAAAAAAAAAAATTAACGCGTGGTATTTTTTTATTTTTATTTTTTAAATATGCGATTATCATCACTGTGGTAATGTGAATGTTAAACCATAAACCAACCAACCGGATTCAGTCTTGGATAAAAATGCACACTGGTTACCTCGGTACATTTGTTCATTTTTTTCAGCCAGGCATTGTGAGCATGTTTACATTACATGTTTACATTCATTCAATCATTCACAGCTTCACTGATGAAAACGCACACCAAAGAGTGTTGTCACAGACAGTTTTTTTTTTAATTTTTACTGGCATCATCTACAAACATTAATTGATGTGAATTTGTTTTAATATACCTGCTGCAAGAAATGCTACATGCTCCTTTGGTGTCTCCGTGAAAGCAGGTCGATGAACATCTCTGGTTGAAAGATGTTTGTAAACAGATTGGTAGTGGATGTACCTATCTCTCTAGCTGAATCTCAGTTTCCCAGCAGTTTTTGGTTACAAATTATAAGGAAACAAAAACACACTACCACCGAGCCACCCAGCTCCCCCTCAAAATACAGCTTTACTGCAGGACATATTTCAACTACATGTAACATTATTCACATTTACATTGACAAAGTGCTGACTTTATACAAGCTATTTGGGAGAAAAGTGGAGCTGATGTCATTTTTAGTTGTGTGCATGCCAACGGAGACCGACACCGGCAACCACTTGCTCATGAGGTATTTATTTGGGAGCCAACTGCACAGTATATAAAAGAAGGGTGATAGGAGAGAAGGAATGACAGACTTATCATTTAGAGCCTTCCACTACAAATATTATTTTGCTCATATATATATGCTACTGGACACCGTGACAGAGGGGCACCAAAGAAGAGATACAAAGACTGTCTCAAGAAGTCACTTAGTGCCTGCCAAATCGACCACCACCAGTGGTCTTCGCTTGCTGCGAACCGTGACACCTGGCGCTCCACCATTTACAAGGCAGCTGTCTCCTTTGAGGACTCTCACAGAGCTAGCCTTAAGGACAAGCGGCTCAGGAGAAAAAACAGAGATGCCTCAGCTCAGAACCCTGGCCATACCTTCCCCTGCAGCCACTGCGGTCGAACCTGCCTGTCTCGGATTGGCCTCCGCAGCCACGAACAAGCCTGCAGACGTCGTGGGCAACTCCTATAAAATCTTCGTTCGCGAAGTCAAGCCAAGATATATATATATATATATATATATATATATATATATATATATATATATATATATATATATATATATATATATATATATATATACATACATATATATATATATATATATATATATATATATATATATATATATATAGAGAGAGAGAGAGAGAGAGAGAGAGAGAGAGAGAGTGAGAGAGACCATCACTGTAGTCCTGATATAATTCAACATTGCACATCCCACAACATAATAACAGTGAAATGCAGTATCCAGCCACCAAACTACATTACACAGATACTGTGCACAATGTTGGCATGAAAATCAAACAATACTGTTACCAGTACCACACTGTGTCCAATTGCAGCACAACAAAGTGAAATGCAGTCTCAAGCCCCATAACTTGCACTGCACAATGCTGATGTCAACACAAAATACCATAACAACTGAATAACAAGGGTACAATGCACTGTGTCACCTAGTCTGCATAATATAGGCATGCACACCAAACAATACCTGTACTGCTCTTGATACAAAGTCTGTGCAGTCGACCATATAACACTGCAAAATACATGAGTGCTACGCTGGCAAAGTGTCTACAACAGAGTCTGCACCATGCCGGCCTGTAATCCAAGCAATACCATTGCTGCTCTCCAAAAACTCAACATGGTGCAGGCTATCATGTCACAACTGATTGCTGCATAGCACCCACCACGTACCCCCTGGTACTGTGCACAATGTTGGCATCAGTTTACTTTATTTAATTTTGGACCCGCTGGGGGCATGAGAAAAATCACAAAAGAACTTACATGAATGTGCTCAGAAATGAAATATTATCCTTATTACTACACTGTACGCATGTTCCTTAGACAGCACAAATGACTTGTATGGACACGGATCATAGTCAGGTCATTCTGTTTGCTGGCGTGTGTCATGTACAGTACATCTGTAAAACTTGTGAAATGAACCATGTGGTTAGCAATTCTGATACGATAAGTAAAGCCACACAGCTGAAAGTCAAAGATTGACAGTGGAAGAAAAAAACAAAACAAACACAAAGTACAGTACATATCATATGCCTATGATCAGTTATCACCCAACCACTTAAATCTGCTGTGACAGCTGGAAAGTAATGCAAGAACTGCATGGTCAACTCACTCTTGAGAAGTATTGCATTTTTCATTGAGCAAGTCCACATTTGCACAACATTTTAAGCTGAGGGTTTAATACATCCCCACGTTTCTATATTTCCGCACATCCCCTCTTCAGAAAGGACCCATGGGTTTTATACTCTGAGGCCAATGACCATTTTCAGAATGAACCCTGTATATCATATTGAATCATGCAAAGCGGAGCAGTGATAAGTTTTCTCCTTGTCTCACACCGATGCTGCACAAAATCTATCTGTACCACTGTTTCCTACCCCATAAGTGTCAGCTGTGGAGGACATATTTTGAATGACTGATGTATGCCAGTATTTAGGAACTTGTCACAAAAAAGACCTGTTCATATGATGAAATGTCTTCGAAAAATGAACACATTGTCAGTAAAGGGGTTTTCCTTGGATAATCAAAAACTAATACATATTAAGCTGCGTTTCCAAATCGCGACATGACAGGAGAGTGACAAAAAGTAACTTTTCTGAGGGGGTCATCCAAATAAATATGCATAGGAAGGTCTTACCATCAGGTATCTCTTTACCAAGTTTAGGGTTACAGTTAGGAATACTTGAGAAAAAAACCATCTTTGGCCAATATATGGCTATCTTGCACCTATTTCCCGATTTCTTGTGACCCTTGACCTTTCTGACCTTTCATGCATATGAAATTAGTATGCATGAAAAGTTCTTACCACCTTGTACCAAGTCTGGGTTTGAAGTTGTGTATACTTGAGAAAACATCTTTTTGGTCAAAATACAGATATTTTTCACCTTTTTACTGCACTACAAATTACAACATGGGTGTCAAATCGCTTTGTCACGTTGTTATATGAAAAAACACAAAGCACACCCCCATCACTGTACAATAGCCCCTGAACTGCTCGACTGCACGTTACAATTTTGTCGCCCCGCTGCTTCTATGTCAGGCTTATGGAAACACTCCCTCTTTATTTCTATGTTCTCGAGTTTTGTCATTGTCACTTTGTTGTCACTGCCCCACTGCTGTTGTGTCTGCAGTTGAATAGCCAGGCCTAAAGCCTGCTTGCCCTTCTCCTAATATATGGCTATGCATCAGCTCAGGCAGTAAGGCACAGGCTTTTGCTGCATTGCGAATGATGTGACTGTCCAAAACCTTGACATTGTGGCCAGCCTGGTGGATGGACATCAAAATAACAGGACGTCTGCCTTCCTACACAGGACAATCAGTTCACTTCCTTTGCCTTCTCGTCGGTTGGCCATCGCGGAGAGATGTACTCGCTGAACTCTTCTTCCCTCATCTTTCGCAACCTGCAAAAGATAATTTTGTATCAAAAAAAAGTTCTGACATGCACATATTGCGTGCATATATGTTTGCAAGTATTTATACAAAGTACATACATGCATAATATGACAGTAGTCAGAACATGAACAAGAAAGGCAATGTCCTTATGGTTCACGTGTATGACCAATCCACGTAATACGTCTGACCTTTTTGACCTTGGCTTGACTTCTCCAACAGGTCTCTGAAAATGTCTAAGCATAAGTATAGGGCTGGATTTTGTACCAGTGAAACCTGAGTTTTTTTCCAAATCCCTTCATTTTTCACACATTTGTCAACCCTCTGTGACCCTTGACCTCTGTGAGGGGCTGATTACATTAGTATGCACAGAAAAGTGTTATCATCATGCCAAATTGTATTAAAAAGTTTGCAAAAACATTGATAAAAGCTACAACTCTACCCGAAACTAACTTTTGTCACCCTTATCATGTGGTATCTCCATAGCAAGTTTGAGTTTGAAGTTGAAAATACTACTTGAGATGACCTTTGAAAGGTCACAGAAATTGGTATGTTTAGAATTATTTTACCACAAAGTACCCTTGTGCCAAGTTTGAAGTCTGAGGCTTGCATAGTCTTCGAGGAAATGCCAATGTTAAAGTTGCCCACAGGTAACAGACAGTTGACGGACGACCCATTACAAACACTTACTTTTGCTATCACACGTGCGCCAAAAATTAGACGCCATTGAGCTTGAAATGACCACAAAGGGTGTATACATATATCTAGAATCAGCATCAATATTCAAAGTGTAACTTGCAGAAATTGTTTCAAACAGGACACAACGCATTGCTGTTTAGCAACAGCACACACTGGACCAAATGGGTAGTATTCAGATTTTTCTAGTCCTTTTGTATGCACTAAGTGCTTATTAAAGAAAACGACAGTATTTGCAGACTTGCCCAACCCTCTAGTTTTCAAATCAAATGCAGTATGGTGCCACTTGTTGACAGCAAGTGATTTTAGCATTCGGTGTTGTTGAGAATGCTGGTACTAGTACTACACCATCTTCAAAATGAAAGAAAGTATTACAGTGTGATGTGTTTATTCCAACCAGTTGTGTTTTGTTATGAACCTGATTCTATTCACAAATCAATCGGTATGCTTTACCTCGAGTCCAGGACAATAAGTGTCGCCTTCTCTCACTTTAGTTGATCCGCTGGAACTGGAATTGCCTGCTTTTAGCTGTGGCCTTCTCCTTTGAGCAACATGACCTGACTAGCTCTTGCCTCTTCTTGGTGTAGGCGTCATACTTCTGTGCTTGTTTGCAAGTATACCCTCTGGGCGTGACTCTGCAGTGAGACGTCAACAGCAGCACTGACCTGAAATGAAATACATGTTTATTATCGTGTTATTCGGCAGCATGACAATTTCACTTCTGATCTTATTTCAGGGTGGGTCGGTTCAAAACTCCACAAACAGGGACTTTGTTATAGCATTATAAACAATTCGGGGCCGGTGGGGGGAGTCCCCCCCCCCCACCCACCCACCCACCCAATTCGTCCCTAAATTTAGTTTACACATTACTACCTTCAAACTAATGTGAAATAAACTGTGAACACCACAAACAACAATGGTGAAGCCTGGATCGCTCGTGTGCATTTAAAACTGATCATTTTCTTAATCTGAACTGTGTGACCTTTCCAACAGGTGACTGAAATTTAAGTGCCATGAGTCTAAGCATAAGTAAAGGCTGGCTTATGTACAGTTGCAAATAGTATTTGAGAAAAAATATCTTTTGTCAAAATATGGCTATTTGTTTTGTTTTTTTTACCTATTTCTTGATTTCTCATGACCCTTGGCCTGAACTCAAACTGGTAGACTAAGAGTAAGAAAGGTCTTGCCACAAAGTATCCTTCGGCTACATTTGAAGACTGTGGTTTGAATAGACTCGGAGACAATGCCAACATTAAAGTTTACCATGGATGACCAGAACATAGCCTTACACTTGCTTCGCACATGAGCCAATGAAAGAAGGCATTACAGTATGATGTATTCATTCACACCATAGTTGTGTTGTGTTCTGCACCTGATTCTCATCACAGATCTACTGGTATGATTTACCTCGAGTCCAGGAGAATAAGTGTCACCTTCCCTCACTTCACTTGAGCTGTGAGTGTGACCTTGGTCAGTTGGTGTAGGCGTCATACTTCTGCGCTTGTTTGCAAGTATGTACTCTGGGTGAAAGTACTGAGACTCCACAGCGAGAGGTCAACAGCAGTATTAGCCTAAAATGAAATACATGATTATTACTGTGTTGTTCGGCAGCATGACAATTTCACTTTGTGTGAACTAAATGCAGGGGCAGATTATTACTTTCAAAATCTCTTTTGGCTTGACTTCGCGAACGAAGATTTTATAGGAGTTGACCACGACGTCTGCAGGCTTGTTCGTGGCTGCGGAGGCCAATCCGAGACAGGCAGGTTCAACCGCAGTGGCTGCAGGGGAAGGTATGGCCAGGGTTCTGAGCTGAGGCATCTCTGTTTTTTCTCCTGAGCCGCTTGTCCTTAAGGCTAGCTCTGTGAGAGTCCTCAAAGGAGACAGCTGCCTTGTAAATGGTGGAGCGCCAGGTGTCACGGTCCGCAGCAAGCGAAGACAACTGGTGGTGGTCGATTTGGCAGGCACTAAGTGACTTCTTGAGACAGTCTTTGTATCTCTTCTTTGGTGCCCCTCTGTCACGGTGTCCAGTAGCAAGCTCGCCGAACAGTGTGATCTTTGGTAGGCGATGATCCTCCATCCTGGAGACATGCCCCGCCCAGCGGAGCTGTGTCCGCAGGAGCAAAGCCTCGATGCTCACAGTTTCAGCCTGTTCAAGGATCTCGACGTTGGTGACATAGTCACTCCAGTGAATGCCCAGGATGGTACGCAGGCAGCGCTGGTGGAAGCGTTCGAGGAGTCGTAGTTGGCTGCGGTAGAGGGCCCAGGACTCGGAACAATACAGCAGGGTGGTGAGGACCACAGCTCTGTACACGCTGATCTTGGTGCCTGCTTTCAGCTGTTGATTGTGCCACACCCGCTTGAAAAGTCGCCCGAAAGCACTGTTCGCTTTTGCCAGCCTGCTGTCAAGCTCCTTGTCCAGCTTGGCGTCCGACATGATAATGCAGCCAAGGTAGGTAAACTGGTGCACTGACTTTAGTTCAGACTCGCCAATGGTGATGTGAGGAGGGCGATACACTGTCTTGGGTGCCGGCTGATGGAGGACCTCTGTCTTTTTCAGACTGACCTCGAGTCCAAAGAGCTGGGCAGCATCTGCGAAGCAAGACGTGATGCGCTGCAGGGCTCTCTCTGTGTGTGCAATGAGGGCAGCATCATCAGCAAAAAGCAGCTCACGAATCAGTTGGTCTAGGGTTTTCGTGTGGGCCTGCAGTCGTCTGAGGTTGAACAGGCTGCCATCGAGACGATACCTGATGTACACTGCATCGTCATCATCGAGGTCCACTGTGGCCTGCTTCAACATCATGCTAAAAAAGATGGTGAAGAGGGTCGGTGCCAGCACGCAGCCCTGCTTTACGCCGTTGAGAATAGGGAATGGTTCTGAGAGGTCATTGTTGAGTCTGACCTGGCCTTGCTGGTCCTCGTGTAGCGGGACAATCATGTTGAGGAACTTTGGGGGAGAGCCAAGTCGCTCCAGGATCTGCCACATGCCTTGCCTGCTCACAGTGTCGAACGCTTTTGTTAGGTCGACAAATGTTACGTACAGCCCTTTGTTCTGCGCGCGGCACGTCTCCTGTAGCTGTCTCAGCACAAAGACCATATCGATGGTGCTCCTGTTTGCTCTGAAGCCACACTGCCCTCTGGGAGTTGGTCTTCATCGATGGCAGGTACCAGCCGATTCAGGAGCAGCCTTGCAAGGATTTTCCCAGCAATGGACAGCAGGGTAATTCCCCGATAGTTGGAACAGTCAGGCTTCTCGCCTTTGTTCTTGTACAGGGTGATAACGACTGCATCACGGAGATCTTTTGGTAGTGTTCCTTCCTCCCAGCAGCAGAGAAAGAGGTCATGGAGCTTGTTGTGCAGTGCTGTGCCTCCATGTTTCCAGATCTCTGGCGGTATTCCATCAATGCCTGCTGCTTTGCCACTCTTGAGCTGGTGGAAGGCTGTGAGGATCTCTTCAGCGGTGGGCGGTTCGTCCAATTCAACCTTTACAGGGAGGTGTGGGATTTGTAGGACAACTGCTTCTTGAACAGTGCGCTCAGCGCTTAAGAGGCTCTGAAAGTATTTCGACCAGCGGTTCAAGATGGAGGTATTATCTGTGAGGAGTGCCTGGCCATTCGCGCTTCGCAGAGGACTTTGTACCAGGTGCCTGGGGCCATACACTGCTTTCAGTGCTTCGTAGAAGCCCCTGTAGTCACCATTGTCAGCGCAAAGCTGGGTCCTCTGTGCAAGTCTGGTCCACCACTCATTCTGGAGATCTCTGAGCTTGCGCTGGAGACTGCTGCAGACGAGGCGGAAGGCAGACTTCTTCACAGGGCAGGAAGGCTGGGCTAGGTGGGCCTGATGGGCGGCTCTTTTTTTTGCTAGGTGTTCCTGGATCTCTACATCGTTTTCGTCAAACCAGTCTTTGTTCTTCTTTCTGGCGAAACCCAAGACTTCTGCAGAGGATTTTGCAATAGCAGTTTTCAGTTGTTCCCAAAGTGTTTCAGGGGAGGAGTCTACTGGGTCCGCTGTGTCTTTGAGCCTGAGCTGTAAATCTGTCTGAAAGGCAGCTTTCACATCGTCACGCTGAAGGCTGGCAACATCAAGCTTTTTCCCAAGAAATGGGGGCCCCCCAAGTAAAGCTTGACTTTCAAAATAAATGCGACAAAAACTGTGTAAACCGCAAAGAACAAACAACAATGGCAAAGTCTGTACGCCTCATGTGCATAACTGATTCACATATATAACCTGTGTGACCTTTCCAAAAGGTAGCTGAAATAAGTGTCACGAGTCTCAACATAAATGCTTGCTTTTGTACTAGTCAAATTTGTATTTTTCACACATTCCACGGTCATCCAAAATGGTAGTCAACAAATATTTGGGTTTCAGTCAAAGTAGGGTTTTACTAGGTAACCCTTTTAATCCTGATACAGCCACTGCTTGAAATAAATGTGACTATGATAGTTCAAGGGTGGTGCCAGAATAGATTGGCGTCTCATCCGCCAAGCTATTCTGGCACCATCCTTGAACTAAAAAAATGCTGGACCTATCTCCTAATCTGTACTATAGCCTTCATAAGACAGAGAATGGATAAGAAAACTAAGTTACTAAGTACTGAAAGCAGTTACTGAGTTAGTAATGCCAAATTCTCCCTTAGCAGGACATTTTACTACACACAGTACGTTTTCCTAAATAATAAGCACTGGCACTGGTTTAATATCACTACAATGTCGACTACATTCCTTCCACCGTATTAGTAAAGGCTCTCTGAGAATGTATGGATATGTTCTACTTCTAGGTGATGACCGACATGGAATGCATGCCCCTGTCAACCCACAATAAAATGTAGTCTTCTTCATTGCAGGTAGGCTGTGGCGACGGCAATACTGTGGGGACCCTAAATTTCCATGCATAAAAGGACAGTTAGCTATTGGGGTTTTACGCCATGCAGGTGACATCTCACGGCAGTGCATAAAACTTTTTTTTTAAAGAGTTGGAAAACCAGTCAGATATGCCACTTACGTACGACATTTTTCTTCCACTACTAGTAACTCGTGTTCTAGTCACTTAGCAAACACCACCAACCTCTTTTTCTACTTTAGTTTACCTTTTCCTTGCTGATGTCTGAAGAGATTTTGTTGTTTTCCTGGCTGCCACGTATACTACTTCCCGTTCATTTTTTCTTCTTCTGAGAAATGGTTATGCGTTACGCTCGATGACTTGTCGCAACTTATGCAAAAGTATCTTATTTCTGAGGAAACAAAACATTTTATGCATAGAAACAGTCAGCTTACACACCTATTTCAGACAGTATATATCTTTTGCCAATTATCGATAAATTGAGCTTGTTTGCAATACGACTTGCCGTACGGCGTTTTTTTTTCGGTGACCTCTAGTCTCAGGTCACGGCAGATGCAAGATAGTGGTATCTAAATTTACCTGAATTTACCTGAGTGGCCACTGAGCGCGGCCGACGGGGTAGGAAGTTTGAGAACTTATTTTAACCCCCTTAACTGTCTCTTTATCATGGCGGTTCTTGAACTGGTTGACAGTTTCAGCTTCGACAATTGATTGTTTCACAGCATTCTATGGGTTCACAACTCTTTGGGAAAAAAAGTTTTTTCAAGATTCAGTCTGGACCTCCCTTTGAACAGTTTGCTGCTGTGACCTCTATGGTAAAATGATGACTGGCCTGAAGTAAAAATATGTCCGCAGAAACTTTTTCAAGTCCCTTTATGATCTTGAAAGTCTCGATGAGATCTCCTCTGTCTCTCCTTTCTTCCAATTTCTGCAAATTGCAAAAGGCCAGTCTCTCCTCATACGGCAGGTGACCAATCCCTGTAATCGATCTTGTAGTTCTCCTCTGCACCTTTTCCAACTCTGCGATGTCTTTTTTGAGGTATGGTCGCCATGCTTGGATACAATACTCCAAATGTGGTCGTACAATTGTTTTGTAGAGTGAGACAATAACTTCTCTAGTTCTGGCTATAACTGTTCGCATGATCTGCCCCACTGCTCTGTTGGCTCGTTTTGCTGCCACGCAGCATTGGCGACTGACCGACAGTGACCTGTGCATGATGACGCCTAGGTCCCTTTCTTCCTCCACTGCTCCAAGTTCTTGTCCTCCCAGCGTGTAAACCTGACAAGTGTTTTTACGGCCTGCATGCAGAGTCTTGCACTTGTCCACGTTATACTGCATCAGCCACCTCTCTGACCATCTTTCTGCTACCTTAAGGTCATGCTGTAGTTTGTCGCTCCCCGCTGGGTCGGAGACGTCGCCGTAGATCTTAGTGTCATCAGCAAACTTTAGAACGCTGGTCAGCATATCGTCCTCCAAGTCATTAATGAACACCAGGAACAAGGTCGGCCCCAAAATGGATCCTTGTGGAACTCCGCTCGTCACATCTACCCATGGAGAAGCTTGTCCGTTGACCACAACTCTCTGCTTCCTGCCACGCAGCCATTCTTCCATCCACTGCAGCACTTTTCCGTCTACACCGTGTGCTTTCAGCTTGTCCATAAGCCGTTTGTGAGGGACCTTGTCGAACGCCTTGGCATAGTCAAGGTAGATGACGTCTACATCTTTCCCTTCGTCCAGCATGTGTGTCATGTCCTCCAGGAAGACGAGCAGGTTTGTCAGGCAGGACTTTCCTTTTGAGAAACCATGTTGGCTGCCTCGGATCAGCTGATGCCTCTCAAGGTGATTGTTCAGAGAATCCCGCACAACACTTTCAAAGACTTTCCCAACCTGAGAAGTCAGCGATACCGGCCTGTAGTTTCCTGCTATACATTTTGCACCCTTTTTGAATATCGGCACAGCATTTGCCTCTTTCCACCCCACTGGCACCTCTCCGGTGTCCAAGGAAGCCTGAAAGATCAGTGACAGGGGATATGCTATGGATTCTGCTGCTCCCACCAGTACGGCTGGAGAAATTTCGTCAACCCCTGGCGCCTTGCTAGCGTTCAGGTTTTGCAACTTCTTGAGGACTATGTCCTCTGTAAAGATCACATGTACCAGTCTTTCCTCTGGTAAGCCCGTAAACTTACATTAGGGTTCCGGTCTGTCACCATTGCCCTCCACCGTGAAAACTGATGCAAAGAAATTGTTCAAGATTTCCATAAATGCGCAGAAAAGATGCACGAAAGAGGTGTGTTATACAACCTTAAATTGAAAACAATACAGTCAGGGTCAGAAATAAAAGAAATAAAAACAAAAGTTCCAGACACAAGCTTGTTTACAAAACAGGTGAGATATTTGTATCAACCTGGCGAAGCCGAGAATGACGTCAGACGTAGGGCAACTGATCCAATTTGGTCTACGTCTGTCCACAATATAAAAAAAATAGTTCCTTCCGCTAATGCATCGATTTATTATCTGTATGAGCCTGCGCCTCAGAGGGCATTTGTCAGAGAAGAATTACAAATTCCCCCAGACACTGTTACACATTTTTAACCATTTCATCAACTAATTCATCGATTAGTTCATCAACCAGTTCATCAGCTATTTCTTCAGATAACTTGAGCCTGTAATGCCCAGGTGCATAAGCCTTTTCCTTAGTGTGAAACACTCGTTTTGTGTCCCCTACTGCTAGAGACTTTTTATGTGTTTGGATCATTTCAATATTGTGTCTATTTGATCTCGGTGTCTTGTTTAGATGCAGATTTCACATCTGCACGGGACATAGACGACCCCACCCTCCACGAGTCCCCTGCTGCCTTGCAGGCCTGGCCGCTTGGCTGCGGAAAGGCTAAGGGAGGAAACCCCTGACATCAAAGCCCCCGTGTCTCCGGGGAAGGCTTTTGAGCCAGAGACTAGGACAAGGACAGTCTGATATAAAACCTACGACCCGAGGACCTCGATGCCACCATCCCAGCTTGCTAGGCCATGGCAGACGAACCAAGGGTTTAAAGGGTGGGGCCAGTACTGCGCACACTGCACTCCACCAAAAAGCTCCACCGCGCAGGCTTTAGGAAACGTCCACGGACCAAGACACTGACCATTCCAAGTCCTGTAGCGACGGGCGAGGGGCGAAACGGCAGGCGAAAGATGTCACTGGAAGCCGCAGTCTCAAACCTGCATGCAGGCGGTTCAGGATATTGGTCGCCTGATGTTGACCTGGGGATGACAACATCACTCGGCACACCCTGAACGACCAAGCAGCCTTCTCTAGGGACAGCACTGCTTGCTCCACACGGAGAGGGGCCTAGAAAAGGTGGCCTAACCAAAGCTCGTCCCCTCGCAACCCCAGTTGGCTAGCCGCGGTCAACGGGCATCTTCTCCTGTGGTCAAAAAACAAGAAAGAATAACGGATCCACTCTCATGACGACCACGACCGGACTCAACGTAGCATGCTGGAACATCCGAACCATGCTCGACAAAGCAGACAGCGGACGCCCTGAACGTCGCTCCACCCTCATTGCCCATGAATTGCGGAGGTTAAACATCGACATCGCTGCGCTCAGTGAAGTACGCCTTCCGGACGAAGGCAGCCTCCAAGAACTTGGCGCTGGGTACACCCTCTACTGGTCAGGCAGGCCTGAATCAGAAAGACGGCTCTCAGGCGTGGGTTTCATGGTCAAGACCTCCATTGCGACTAAGCTGGAAAACCTACCAACGGGTCACTCAGACCGCATCATGTCCATGCGCCTCCCACTGAGACACCAGCAACACGTCACCCTTCTCAGTGTGTACTCCCCAACCCTCCGGGCAGAGCCTGCTGAAAAGGACAAGTTTTACACTGACCTGCGCAGCCTCATACAGAGCACCCCTGCAGACGACAAAGTCATCATCCTTGGCGACTTCAATGCCAGAGTGGGCCAGGACTCTGAAGCCTGGAAAGGAGTCCTCGGCAAGCATGGCGTCGGGAACTGCAATGACAATGGCCGCCTACTGTTGGAGTTCTGTGCAGAGCAGCAACTGGTCATCACCAACACTACTTTTCAGCAAAAGGACAGTCGAAAGACCACCTGGATGCATCCTCGCTCCAAACACTGGCACCTTATCGACTATGTCCTAGTGCGTCAGAGGGACCGCAGTGATGTCCTCCTCACCAGAGTGATGCCCAGCGCAGAGTGCCACACTAACCACCGCCTTGTCCGCTGCAAACTCAGGCTACACGTCAAGCCAAAACCCAAGAAATGGGGCCCCCCCCAAGAAAAAGCTTGATGTTGCCAGCCTTCAGCGTGACGACGTGAAAGCTGCTTTTCAGACAGATTTACAGCGCAGGCTCAAAGACACAGCGGACCCATCAGACTCCTCCCCTGAAACACTCTGGGAACAACTGAAAACTGCTATTGCAAAATCCTCTGCAGAAGTCTTGGGTTTCGCTAGAAAAAAGAACAAAGACTGGTTTGACGAAAACGATGTTGAGATCCAGGAACACCTAGCAAAAAAAAAGAGCCGCCCATCAGGCCCACCTAGCCCAGCCTTCCTGCCCTGTGAAGAAGTTTGCCTTCCGCCTCGTCTGCAGCAGTCTCCAGCGCAAGCTCAGAGATCTCCAGAATGAGTGGTGGACCAGACTTGCACAGAGGACCCAGCTTTGCGCTGACAATGGTGACTACAGGGGCTTCTACGAAGCACTGAAAGCAGTGTATGGCCCCAGGCACCTGGTACAAAGTCCCCTGCGAAGCGCGAATGGCCAGGCACTCCTCACAGATAATACTTCCATCTTGAACCGCTGGTCGGAGTACTTTCAGAGCCTCTTCAGCACTGAGCGCACTGTTCAAGAAGCAGTCGTCCTACAAATCCCACAACTCCCAGTAAAGGTTGAATTGGACGAACCGCCCACCGCTGAAGAGACCCTCACAGCCATCCACCAGCTCAAGAGTGGCAAAGCAGCAGGCATTGATGGAATACCGCCAGAGATCTGGAAACATGGAGGCACAGCACTGCACAAACTCTTTGACTCTCCATGCCCTCTTTCTCTGCTGCTGGGAGGAAGGAACACTACCAAAGGATCTCCGTGATGCTGTCGTTATCACCCTGTACAAGAACAAAGGCGAGAAGTCTGACTGTTCCAATTATAGGGGAATTACCCTGCTGTCCATTGCTGGGAAAATTCTTGCAAGGCTGCTCCTGAATCGGCTGGTTCCTGCCATCGCTGAAGACCACCTCCCAGAGGGCCAGTGTGGCTTCAGAGCAAACAGGAGCACCACCGATATGGTCTTTGTGCTGAGACAGCTTCAGGAGAAGTGCCGCGAGCAGAACAAAGGGCTGTACATAACGTTTGTCGACCTAACAAAAGCGTTCGACACTGTGAGCAGGCAAGGCATGTGGCAGATCCTGGAGCGACTTGGCTGTCCCCCAAAGTTCCTCAGCATGATTGTCCAGCTACACGAGGACCAGCAAGGCCAGGTCAGATTCAACAATGACCTCTCAGAACCATTCCCTATTCTCAACGGCGTAAAGCAGGGCTGCGTGTGGGCACCGACCCTCTTCACCATCTTTTTTAGCATGATGTTGAAGCAGGCCACAGTGGACCTCGATGATGACGATGCAGTGTACATCAGGTATCATCTCGATGGTAGCCTGTTCAACCTCAGACGACTGCAGGTCCACACGAAAACCCTAGACCAACTGATTCGTGAGCTGCTTTTTGCTGATGACGCTGCCCTCGTTGCACACACAGAGAGAGCCCTGCAGCGCATCACGTCTTGCTTCGCAGACGCTGCCCAGCTCTTTGGACTCGAGGTCAGTCTGAAAAAGACAGAGGTCCTCCATCAGCCGGCACCCAAGACAGTGTATCGCCCTCCTCACATCACCATTGGCGAGTCTGAACTAAAGTCAGTGCACCAGTTTACTTACCTTGGCGGCATTATCACGTCGGACGCCAGGCTGAACAAGGAGCTTGACAGCAGGCTGGCAAAAGCGAACAGCGCTTTCGGGCGACTTTTCAAGCGGGTGTGGCACAATCAACAGCTGAAAGCAGGCACCAAGATCAGCGTGTACAGAGCTGTCATCCTCACCACCCTGCTGTATGGTTCCGAGTCCTGGGCCCTCTACCGCAGCCAACTACGACTCCTCGAACGCTTCCACCAGCGCTGCCTGCGCACCATCCTGGGCATTCACTGGAGTGACTATGTCACCAACGTCGAGGTCCTTGAACAGGCTGAAACTGTGAGCATCGAGGCTTTGCTGCTGCGGACACAGCTCCGCTGGGCGGGGCATGTCTCCAGGATGGAGGATCATCGCCTACCAAAGATCACCCTGTTCGGCGAGCTTGCTACTGGACACCGTGACAGAGGGGCACCAAAGAAGAGATACAAAGACTGTCTCAAAAAGTCACTTAGTGCCTGCCAAATCGACCACCACCAGTGGTCTTCGCTTGCTGTGGACCGTGACACCTGGCGCTCCACCATTTACAAGGCAGCTGTCTCCTTTGAGGACTCTCGCAGAGCTAGCCTGAAGGACAAGCGGCTCAGGAGAAAAAACAGAGATGCTGCAACTCAGAACCCTGGCCCTACCTCCCCCTGCAGCCACTGCGGTCGAACCTGCCTGTCCCGGATTGGCTTCCGCAGCCACGAACAAGCCTGCAGACGTCGTGGGCAACTCCTATAAAATCTTCGTTCGCGAAGTCAAGCCAAGACTTGTTTGGATAATCAGGCATTAGTTCTCCATCTAATACTTGCTTATAATGTTCATGGCGAATGTCTTTATTTTTTATGGCTGTTTTTTTTTATACCTTTGGCTTTGGACTGACTTCCCTTTTGGTGCAGTATAGAATACATTTTTGATCTCAGTCCAACATACTCAACTATTGGCACACCATTTAGTTCATCTTTAAACTTACCAGGCACTTTCTTGTTTTGTGTGCTAAACAGTGGATGATCCTTAGGGTAGTCAGACGTGTCATACATATGTAACTCTGTTTTCATGTCTTCATAAAAGTCTTCAGTAGGCACATCTATGATCATAGAGTCGGTGTCAGTGTATAACAGACGGCACTCAGGATACTATGGTTTAAAGTAATCATAGTAAAATTCAAGCATCAGCAATTTTGATAACTCAAGTATTGCCATACCAATGAATACTGGTTTGTCCAGTTTGACAATCTTTTTTTTGAGTGACACTGCATACAATGATGAATGAAACTCTTTGTACCCTGTGTACTGTGGCTTGCCTGTAAGTTTAATTGCACCCGATTCAGTTGTGACCAGTCTCACATCTTTGCGGTGATGAGGATTTTCCATCGTCTTACCAAAACAGGCATTGTTCATAAGCTTAAAGAAGTCTTTGTCAAATGCAGTGTTGCCATCCCTCGCACGCAATGTTGTGTTCTTCATTATGTAATCTTTCATGAAAGCACTTTGGTCAAATTGAATACCTCGGTGAACTTTCTTTAATACTAACCCATGTCTGATGTAAAACTGTAACAAGCGATAGTGGCAAATGTAATTGAATTTGTCATTCAAATTTGGCACAAGTTTGGTGTCTTCTTTTTTACCCGTCATACTCATTTTCTCAACAGCCAACGGATAATCATTGTGGTAATCATGTAGGTGGTGTGGGTACTCCAGGTCTACTTCAAAGATCCAACCCTTTGCATCATTCCGGTCATGAGTCATAATATAGTTTGTTAACTGTGTTATGTCATACTGTGACAAATCATACAGACAAAAGTTTTTCAAGGGCAATAACTCACACATTGCAAATCCGTAAAGGTTATTAGCATCAAGGTACGTAATGAATGACCTTGACCTTGAGGGGTCAAAGTCAAGGTCGTCCAGATATTTGTTGTTGGCTCTGGCATAATTGTTTGCAGCTATACTAATGCCTCCCCTCAATCCACGTTCCACCATTTCACCCATCGTACGATCAGACAACAGGTCTATAGATATCTTACTGGATTTCAAAAATGCATCCCATGTCATGCCAGGACTAGTTATGTAGCAAGCAGGGTCAAGACTGTAGTGTAACAAACCCTTTTCACGATAACTTTCAAATATGTCTGCAAGCAAGCAAACATCAGCTTTCAAGTACTGGTCATGGTAATCACCAATCGTTTCACACCCCAGTCTATCCCATGCATCGAAAGCGTGCTTGTAATCAGAGTCAGAAATACCTTTGCCAGTTAGTGTAGAATAAAATTTCTCTTTTGGAGGTAGTCTCCTTTCTTCAAAAATAACCCATTGATCAATGTATTCGTAGGGGTAGACTCCTTTATTGATTAACTCTGGCTCAAAATATTTACTTGTTATTGGATACTCAGTCAGTCCTTCTGCGAGACTAGCAAGCCCTAAGGACAAATGTTGCATGGAGTCATAAAATGCTAATTTGTTGTCCAGCCTAAAAGTCAAGTATTTTTCAGTTGTCTGGGCAATACAATTAATTTTTTTGTAAGGCTCATCCACAGCCTGCATGATAATATGTGAATCATACCCTTTGAGATTGTGGAAAAAGATAGGCAGTTTGTATGCCTTGGGATCTATTTTTAATTTCAAGTTACAATCACCATGGGCAGCACCTCTGTAACACCCAGTTATGTGGTCATGGTCGCGAACTTTATCACCCTTCAGAAGTTGATCACAACCTCCTAAAGGTTGTTCACAAATCCAACACATCACTGCTGTATCAAAATTCTGTTTGTCTTCTTCTGTCATCACGAAAGGCATCTGACACTTTTCCAAATAATGTACTACCTGACTATACAGTTGTCTCATTTCTGTTAAAAACTCAGCTGCTGCATTTTCACCTCTGTAGATAACAGGTTCTGTATGCTGGCCGTCAGACCTAACAAGAATATATCCGAAAGAACACACCACTTGATCACTCAATTTTACAGTCTTTGGTAATGATTCTGGAACAGGACCCTCATATGGCACAACCAGTGATTCAAAATCAGCATACACTACAAACGGCAGCTTTTGCTGATTAACATAGTTCTTGAAATATACCTTGCTACCAGGATCTGGATACCTAAGTATTGTTTGAATGTCATCAGCCGACCTACAGTGCTGGACATGTTTGTGTGCTACTTTAATAGAGGAAAACCTTTGTAAACATCTTTTACACACTTCCTGTTTGCCATTGTGTTTTGTTACATGATTATGAATTAGTCGTGACATACTCCTAATAATTGTGTAGTGAAAGTTATCACCTGAGCCAGAGCTTATTAGTAACATATCAACATGCTTATCTTCTGACTGACCGTAGGTTGGGGCAATTGGTGACACTCTAATTGGTTGTAACTTGTTCTCAGACTCATTATCCCATACATACACATTCACAGATATCCCAGGATTTAGTTTTTCAAACAGATCTATATCCTCCACCTTAACAGGAAAATTTATGCCACTAAAGTTGAGTTCATTTACAAATTTGGCATAGTTAGATACACGTTCAGGTTTTGTTTTTACAAAATGCAGTTTGGCAAGCACACACCACATGAAACAGAAATTATCTTTGTTCTGAACATTGACGACAGCCTTTTTGTCTGCAACCTCAATTGGTAGTGGCAACCATGATTTGCCTAATATAGGATGATATCTTGACTGCTTCAGTTGCAGTTCATGTACACGGCCTTCATGCCAACCAGATCCCTGCATTTTTGCTCTGTCAATTGCTTCTAGAAAGTCAGGCAACAGTCTTTCTCTAAACACTTTTTCCAATTCCTCTTTTGAATTAACTGTGTGTTGTCTTGTTGAGATATACGAAACAATCACTTCACCATCTACCCTGGTAAATTCTATTTTAGCAACAATCTGAATCTTTACACTACCAGAAAGGAGGTTATCTTGTATGACAGAAAAAGACCTTTCTATCGATTCATAGACACTGTAAGTGTTGGATATAGGCAAATCTGTTGTGTGAAACATGTTTTTTAAGCCGGACGAGCTTTGGGCATTGTCCGTCATTTTTATTTGTCCGACAAAATAATAAATAGAAAAAATTACTGCTGGCTCTGTATGTTTAATACAATTTTATTAAATGTAACACATTCAATATGAACATTTAGTTTACATAGCTGTTTAAATATGTTATAACCCAGAGCATCAATCCAGCTGCAGCTTGCATCATTAACTTTAAAGGTATTTGTTCTATTATCAACAGTCATACACTCCATGACTGAATGTTCATCAACATAATCTAAAGTCACATTATATGACAAATATATCACTGCTGGTACTGAGAGTATTATGTCAGGCTGTTTGGGAGATGTTATTAATTCAGTAAAGTGTAGAACATCTCTGAAGCAGTCAGTGACATCAATAGCTTGCTCTGTTTGCATGGTTTGTCTGTCTGCCATTTTTATGGACAAAACAAAAGCTTAATTAATTCACTAACCCATACCCTGTGGGCTGATCTGTCTTTAAAATAAGCTTTAGATGCTTAGTTGATTTCAGTTTGTTTTTTACATCATCTCGTTCATGCTTATTTGGGATGACATCATTCTTTCTGAGACAGTCTTCAAAGCTGTCACGGTCCTTACAGTAAAACAAACAGATAAACTTTAACTGCTGACGAAAATCTTTCAGTACAGCATTATATTTCTGAGTGAGAATCCATACACTGACATTTGCGTGTCTGCCACTGAAGGCCAGTTCTGCCAGTGTGTTTCTCTTCTTAACAATATCCTTATCTGCAGAGCAGTCATCGACTATGAACAGGATTGGGTGTCCTTCAAATTGCTTGTAAAAATACTGCAGGTAGTCATTCAGTTTTTTCTTAGGGTCAACTAAGTAAATGTTGCTGTCAGTCCAAATGAATGAACGGTTGTGATAAGCTTTGTTGTGTTTGACAGTAGGACAGAATATCACAATGTTTTCAAAATGATGAATGTATCTTGTTTGTAATAGATTAAGTACAAATTCAGTTTTTCCACAGCCCGTGGCACCAACAAATAAGCCACAGTGTGGGTCGAGCGTCATTAAGTTCATTTTTAAAACACAATATATAAACTGTGTGTACAAAACACTATGCATACCTTTCTGGTCAGGAAAGGGACGCAGTCTAATAAACTCACCCTATGGCAAGTGTTATATAATGACTACGCAAAAGCTTGTCTGGCTTGATTCTCTCCCTGCTCTAGTCCGGTTGCAAGGTAATAAACTCACGCGACAGCAGGTGTCCCTGATCGGGTTGCAAAATCAGAAAGTACTAATACAGGCACCCGATTTCGCCATCATACTGTTCACTAAAAAAGTATCCTATCCAACCTTTTGTAAGTGGGTTATCGTGTGCCTGTAATCAAACTACACATTTGGGCTGTGAAATACGAAACCACTCAGGCATACCCATTCTCCTCGCGTGAGTTGTTAATCTAAAAACACTCGTAAAACAGGGTGGGTGTATAGTGACTTTGAATCACTGAGGTCTCTCACTGGGAGTAGAGTAATGGGTTTTGTCTTTTATTTTAAATGTGTCGCAGCACTCACAATGTGTTGATGTGTGGAGTGGAAACTTTTCTCCACACTTGTCAGACGTCAAAACAGAAAACAAAATTCTTTTTTCTCTATACAACTCCTCACTTGGCGAGTCCTAATTATTTAGGAAAGACCTGGTGCTCTATATTTGGAGAAAAACCTATATTCAAGGTTTGTCTTACATTTAAAATCTGTTCTAGTGACTTAGTGACATAAATTTGAAGCGTTGACACAGAACGGAATAATTTGGCCTGATATGTTTGTGTGTGCTTGTGTGTGCGAGGTTGGTGGCTTTGTGGGAGTGGGGTGGGTGGCTGGGTGAAGTGTGAGTGTGTGGGGCTTTGTAGGGTGGGGGTGGGGTGTGGAGGTAGGGGGCTGGGTGTGAGGTGTATGTGTGTGTGTGTGGGGGGGGGGGGGAGGGGTATAGGGTAAAGGGTGGGTGGTGGGGTGGCGTGTACAGGATGTGGGGGGGGGGGAGGGGTGTTGCCTAACGGTTTTAAGTCAATGACGCAGTTTGTTTTGCACATTTAGCCGACATATAATATTACCTGGAGTGAATCAGCTACACTGAAAATTGTGTAGTCGCAATTTCTCAGGAACGCCAACTGTGATAACGGGAGATTAGAAATTCTGGACCGTAACGTAATTACGTACGTAATTTACCCTGATTTAGAACTATCGATACGGCATTATTGATTTAGGTGTCGCAGTGCTCTCTATATTTCATCTCTCTCACTGGAGGTCTGTGCCCGGACACTCTGCTGAGTCCTGCACAGCCACCCCCCCCCCCCCCCCCAAGCGTTCCATAGTCTTACATAAACATGATGTCAAAGCTATTGGCCGGTAGTTGCCCGGGTCGGAAGGATCCTTACCCGGCTTGGGGATTGGCACAACCACAGCCTGGCGCCAAAATGGCGGAAAATGACCGGTTATCCAGATATGGTTAAAGGCCTTGAGAAGTACAAGGAGTGAATCCTCAGGCAGATGTGTTAGGAGCTGATAATGGATGGTATCTAATCCAGCAGCAGAGTCAGTACATTTCTGCGTGGCTTGCTGCAATTCTGAAAACGTAAAAGGGGCATTATAGTCTTCCAAGTTATCCGATATAAAATCACAAGCACAAGATTCTCGCTTCTCCTTCTCTCTCTGGAAGAAAGGTGAATAATGCTCTGTTGAAGAATTATGGGCAATGGTGGAGGCAAGCAAATTAGCCACAGCCTTTTATCTGTGACCAAACTGGCACCATCTCTAAGATGGCCGACATAAGCCGAGCCACCCCTGCCCCTAATTATTCGAACAGCCTTCCAGACTTTTTGGGATGGAGTCCTAGAAGATAAAGATGAGACGAAGCGTTTCCAGGAAGCTCGGCGTTCGCGTTTAAAAATGTAACGGGCTTTCGCCCGCTGTCTTTTAAATATTAAAATATTTGCTTGCGACGGATTACGAAAAGCACGTCGCTGAGCAGATTTGCGTATTTTTTGGGCCTTGTGGCACTCTTCATTGAACCATGGTACTCTCGGCTTCCGAGGGACTGATGTGGAAGTTCTAGGGATGGTTTCACCTGCTACGTCCAACAAAATAGAAGTAAAACAAGAAACAGGTTTTTCTGCTGACATGACCACCTCCTCTGTAAGACGAGATTGACAGAGGGAGGCGAACAGAGGCCAATTAGCTTTCTAGAGATTCCAGCACCCCACCGGCGAATCCTCCTCACAGCTGACAGGACTACTGGGAAGTGGTCACTACCACACAGGTCGTCGTGAACCTTCCAGTCAAAGTCCAGCATGAGAGAAGGATCACACACAGTGAGGTCTAGAACAGAACTAGATCGTGAACCTGAGTTAGAGTATGTAGGTGAGCCATCGTTAAAGACACATAGGTTAAGTTGAGAAGAAACATCTTCTAACATCTGACCTCTGCCATCATAGTGGTCACTACCTCAAAGGTGAGCGTGACCGTTAAAATCCCCCATGAGAATAAAGGGAGGGGGCAGTTGATCTACTAAGTTAAAAATATCATTACTACCGACCCGCAGTGATGGTGGCAGGTAATACTGCATATGGTTATGGTCTTCTTCAAGGTAACCTGAGCTGCGACAGCCTAAAGACAGGTGTCGATGCTAACGGGACTACATTCAATTTGGCTACTAATGCGAAGAGCGGTTCTCCGAATCAGAGCCTTTATGTATAACGTTAAAACCATTAAAGCACACAGGGTCAGAAGTCTTCAGGTAAGTCTCCTGAAGATATATTACTGAGGGGTTATAGAACTTGACTAAAAGACATAAGTCCTCAAAGTTAGCTTGAAAACCACAATTCCACTGAAGCAGAGAGTACATGATTATGTCTTATCTGGGGGTGAAGAGTTTCCCCCCACCCCTCCCCCCGCAGCATCAGCAACGACAACTTCCACCCCTCCATCCGCTCCTCCAGTGCAGCATATTTGTTTTGAAGCTGGACATCAGTGTTCCCCTTTTGGGCCCGCGCGCACAGCGGTCCCATAGATTTCTTAGACTTATGGTCCTGGGCAGCGTTCCTGCCGCTAGAGTTAGCGGCCTTAGATGGCTGACCAGAGCCAGAAGCCTTTGGAGTTGACAGACTAACAGGTTTGGGGGGGGGGGGGGGGGGCTGAGGCTTAGGGGCAACAGATGGCGGCACAACCGGACCGGCAGTGTCCGCCTTCTGCGTTCCCTGGCTCCTCGTCACCACCGGAGGAGGGTTACTCTCCAGGGGCGAGAGGAGCCGAGGCTCCGCCCCCAACCAAGAAGTTGGAGTTTGACATGAAAAGTCTTTGGTGGGGCGCTTGCCCTGCCACCGCTGCACTTAAAGTATACACGGAGGTGTTAGAGGTTAGGGCAGCCGCAGTTGCACCAGGGCCTTCAACCAGTTTTTTGACAGCCCCTTCTCCACACGCACCTGCTGAATCTTGCACTCGGATGTCCAACAAGGGCATTTCTTATCGGAAGCCATATGCTCCCCCTGGCAATTCACACACAGGGGGGGGGGGGGGGGGGGGGGCTGTGCAGGACTCAGCAGAGTGTCCGGGCTTAGTGCAACGGGCGCATGAAGCCTCTGCCTGGCGGCATGTCTTCTGCCCATGGCCATACTTTTGGCACTTAAAGCACCGGAGGGACGTACATTTTCACTTTCAGGGAGTAGTAACCTCCCCAGATGGTAGTAGGAGGGGTGGGGGTGCCAAACGTCAGGATGATGGTAGGGAGACGGATCTCCCCGCCATCTCGTTTGGAAGCGAAGCGCCTGACGTAAGTCACTCCCTGAGACTTAAGATTCCGTACAAGTTCGTCTTCTGACAGTTCTGCCAAAGCTTGATCTTTGATTACTCCTCTTGACGAATTCATAGTTTTGTGGGGTGTAACCTCCACGGGAGTGTCTCCGATGGAAGAGAGCCTCAGCAGCCCGCTGGAGTGTGCCCGGGTACGGCACTCCACCAGCAAGACACCAGACCTGAGGCTCTGGGCGTCAGGCCTGCCAACACGGCTCCTAATGTGTGTATAAATGTAGAAACATGTGGCTTTTTGAACACAGCTGAATTCCATGGTTGCAAACAGAAAGAAATATAAATAGTTACCAGTCTGTTTATGTTGTTCATAACAGTTCATTCTTGTGAGCTACTTTCATTGTTTTCATTTTGTACTACATTTACGTATTTCAGTCACTGTGTCTTTATGACGATAGAACATACATTTATAAAGCAATTTTAACATACTTTGGCTTGATTTGTCAGGAACTGTAGTGGCTTTTAGAATTAACTTCTTTTAGTGACTGTTGTACAGTAATAACAAATTTTTCTTCTTTGCGACTATTGAATGTTTAATATTTTGCAGTAAAATAAAAATAAAATTTAGACATTGAACCTTTCTTCATGATTTACAGTGTAATTATTTCTAGTTGTGAGTGTGCCTGTTTGAAAAAGAATTCAATTTGCTTTGAACTGATATATAATATGTCTATAATATGTTAACACATGCACTAGTTTTGTGTATTTTTAACCATTTACCTGTTGCGCAGTCAAAAATGCATAAAATTTGCACGAACGTTTAAGTCAATGGCATGTGACACATGGGTGAGTTAGCATGTTCCAAAAATTCAGTGAACTGTTCAAAGAACAATGGTTTCGTAAGCTTATCCTTCCGGCTTGGTGGTGGGCGGTAAATCGTGAAGACATGAATGGTTTTAGAAGGAAGGGCAAGGGTGGTGTGGACCAACTCAAAACTGGTGTGGGCATACTGGAAAGAAGACGTAGTGGCTGTGAATGGGAGAAGCGAGTCCCTAAGAATAATAGCTATGCCTCCACCTCTGGAGTCACGAGGGAAGGCCTTTGCTGCATAGCCGGGCGGGGCAAAGTCCATGCATTTCGCTTCATCACCATTGGGTTCCAGCCATGTCTCCGTGATGAAAAATATGTCAATCTCGTGATCAGCTATGAAACTGTTAATTTCTGCTCTTTTCTCAGACATGGAGACAGAGCGGGCATTAAAAACAGCAGCACAGAAATCACTTCTCTTTTGGGGGGAATAATCGGGGCATGTAGAAATGTCAGTGGAAACACGGATGAGCTTACTTATGTCAAGAGATCTGTGGGCCCGTGGACTTTGTCGCCTAACAGACAATGGTAAAACAGGGATATTTCCAGTCTTGTCAGTTTCAATATTTGCGCTGGGAGGTCGTATGCCACTTGAAGACATTATGCGAGGGATGATCTCGGAGAGCAACATCACATCTGGGAGCAATCCAGGCAACGACACAGTGTCAGGGAGGATCCCGGGCGACGATACGGTGCCAGGGAGGATCCCGAGCGAGGTTAAGGTGCCAGGGTGGGACCCGGGTGAGGATATCGTGCCAGGGTGGATCCCGGGCGACGACACAGTGCCAGGGAGGATCCCAGGCAACATTACAGTGCCAGGATGAATCCCGGGCGACGATACAGTGCCAGGGTGGGACCCGGGCGACGATATAGTGCCAGGGTGGGACCCGGGCGACGATACAGTGCCAGCGTTGATCCCGGGTGACGACACAGTGTCCGGAAGGATCCCGGGCGACGACACAGTGCCAGGGTGGGACCCGGGCGACGATACAGTGCCAAGGTGGGACCCGGGCGATGATAAGGTGCCAGGGTGGGACCCGGGTGACGACACAGTGCCAGGGAGGATCCCGGGCGTCGATACAGTGACAGGGTGGGACCCGGGCGACGATATAGTGCCAAGGTAGGACCCAGGCGACGATAAGATGCCAGGGTGGGACCCGGGCGACAATACAGTGCCAGGGAGGATCCCGGGCGACAATACAGTGCCAGGGAGGATCTCGGGCGAAGATGCAGTGCCAGGGTGGATCCCGGGCGACGATACAGTGCCAGGGAGGATCCCGGGCGTTGATGTAGTGCCGTGGTGGGACCCGGGTGATGATACAGTGCCAGTGAGGACCTCAGGCGACGTTGCAATGCAAGAGAGCATCCCGGGCGACGTAACAGTGCCAGGGTGGAACCCGGGCGACGATATCTTTCCAGAGCAGATCCCGGGCGATGACACCATGCCAGGGAGGACCGCGGTCGATGACAAAGTGTCAGCGATGATCCTGGGTGATGACATGATGCCAGGTGACACCATGCTTGAGAGAAACGCGGGTGTGGACACCATGCCAGGGAGAATCCCAGGCAACGACGATATGTCGAGAAGAGCTCCTGATGGTGGTAATGCCCTGGGTTGCATCAGCACTGGAGAGGTGGTTGACTGAAAAAAACTGTCCTATGGTGCTCTGTTGCACTAGTTGACAGGACACTGTAACAGTACTCAAACTTGCAGAAGACACACTCTGACTGCCTGAACGAGCATTTTGCAGACGCTGTCTATACAAGACACCAGCTCGTGTACCACGTTTACGTCCTGGTTTTTCTAGAATCCCAAGATGACTCATATATCAATGTGAATGTGGTGAAAATATCCGAATCAGCATGCAACATTTGTCCGTAACAGGCATCTTGATAGAAGGGAGGGAGAAATTATTGATAACACTAAGTGGAAGAAGGTAATTACACAGTCACTGCTTCAGGCAGTTATCCAGGCTAGTACTACAGCACTGTTGGCATAGGCATTGTAGTGGTCACACCTGGCTGCACACACTACTGTGTTTTCTGAAGTACTGAAACTGTCACCTGAGTACAGTTCATAGGTGCTATCACCAAGCAGACACAAGGCAAGCCTTAGTTTCAAAAGAGTCACACATGCCGAATTTGAGGCCGATTCTGGAGCAGTTTCGAATCGGAGTATGATCGGGCCGGACTATAAAAACGTGTGCACTCCCACGTGCACCACCAAGATCCAACATGGAAGAAGTGCTGCGGCGGTATCCACCGCCAATGCCACCAACAGGAATGTTTCCCCAATTTGACGCTCTCATACGAAATGCCTTATCGCCCAGCTACCCAGCAGCGAACCATCAAGCCACCGCCCAGCCTCCACCGTCACCGGTGGTAGACGAAGAAATAGAAGCAGAACAACAGCAACAAAAAGAAGAGGAACATGAGGACAGATCGGAGCCATCTTCGGAGTCGGACTTCCACCCCTCCCCGCAAGAGATCCTCATCCCCGAACATCTAACTCTGGAGGAGCCCTGGACAACTGAAGAGAGGGAGGTCCGGCTTCGTAAACTGGATCTTAACGACCTAGTCCTCCTGCTACAGACAGCGGCCCCAGTCATCATGGCAGCGCGCGGGGATGACTACCACCGCGCACTAGTCACCACCCGGTGGTTGCTCCACACAAGAGCACAAGACGACCTCCGGCCACCAAGCACAGCAGAGCAAGAATGCCAGGCAGTCCCTCAGACGAAGGAGACGGACAGCCAAGCGACAACTGAAAAATGTAACAAGGGGACATCGGCCATCCCAGCAACCAAGACGAAGCACAAAAAAGTCAGCACCACCCCGACGGCCACCAAAGATGCGGAAAGCGCCACCACCGCTCCAACGATACAAGATGCCAGCATCACCACTGCGCTAACGACACAAGATGTCAGCACCACAGCGCAAGACCAACCTCCAGGCGCACCGGCCACAGCCAGCACAGCCACAAACACCACCAGCCTCAGGCGACGACCACCAAAATCCGCCCGGCAACGGAAGCCGACAAGCAAGAAAATCCCCCTCCTCCCGACACCACCGCCGCACCTCCGGATGCCACACCCCCACCACCAGGATACCGCCAGCGCAGTACCCCACGGCCTCGCATCCACTGGCCACCACCACAGGCCACCCAGCCACGGTTCTACCGGCCACCACCGACTGTCCGAACGCAGCCACGACAACCACCACCCCCTCACCGCATCTCCTCCATGGACTGCTCCACTGGCTAGCACAACAAGTACCCACAGCCTGGATGCAGTAGACCGACGGTCCCCCGGCGACACCACCCGCCTCCTCCACGACCCACCCGGCCCCGGCTACACCATCAGCCGCTGCTCGACGGAGCGACACACAGACAGAGAGACCCCCGACCCCCTGGCCACCCCCCCCCCCCACACCCTCGGGCGAAATCAAGGAAAGTTGGAAGCCCTAGTCCCTTTCAAATTAGCCCTAGCACTAGCACACATTTCCCGACTTTTTTTTAGCCGACCGGTTTGAACCGAAGATCAAAGTCGTACCTGTTCTGCAAAATGGCTGCTAGTTTTGACAGTGATGATGATGTGCTTGCATTATCAGCAGTTTTGCATATTTGGGAACAGGCGGGCGAGACATCGGCAACGAAGGTGGTACTGATCTTCCGCCATTTTCAAACCAAAACGACGTGCTTTGCGAGACGCGCTCTGATTGGTTGAAGTTTACAATGGGGGCCGATTCGGATCGGAAAAATAGAGCAGGTTCTAAACACCCGATTCCTAGCCGATTGGGATCGGATCGGATATATGACGTCATCCGATCGCAATCGGATCGGAATGGGCTTCAAAATCGGAGCACAATCGGCATATGTGGCGGGGCCTTAAGTGGGTATGTATACTGAAGCCCAGTAAAAGCTTTTTGCGAACTGAAGCCTTCAAAAAGTTCAGTTACCCATACATGTGCTGATGCTGACAACTGCCGCCTATGAAATTGCAGCGATCCGCTTTTGAATGCATACTCTAATTTTAAAACCCTTGTTAAACCCTTCACTGCTTGTGGACGTACATTTGTGTTTTTGAAGTCACTGTCAACTCAACGAAAAACCGATAGCTGTCCGAGGAACTTGGATGTAAAGTGCCCTCAGCAAGAGGCATAGATCCTCACGAGCCCCCGCAGCTATGGGGGCTCATGAGGATCTATGCCTCTTGTAGTTTGGCGGTGTTCAATTTTTCACGGCAGTACCAATGGCATGCTGTTTGCAGCACCGATGGATGCATGCTCAAGGGGGGTCAGTGTACTTGAATTCTTGAAGGGTAATCCAAGGGTTATGGTGACTCACCTGGTCCTGGATGCCCGAAAACTGATGAAGGTTGCTGAGTTCCACCAAGTTGAGCCAGGTCAGGTCCACAATCCACTTGGCTGGTTTGGGCGCAACTGTGTTTAGATCAAGGGCTGCACCACCTGATGATTCACAAGTTAAATTTAACTGATTAACCCTTTCACTCCCAGAACAAAAATTAATGATTTCCATTCTGTAGAATGGAAGTCTTTTAGTTCTGGGAGTCAAAGGGTTAACCCATTCAGTTCTAACACACTCCAAGAAGACGTGGATTGACCTTGACAGTGCAGGTGTGACGGCATATTACCGTGGCACTTCCACCCCTATCACAACAATGACATGGATAGACTATGGTAGTTCAAGGATGGTGCCAGAATATCTAGGCGCCAAGTTATAGATGCCAATTTATTTTGACACCACCTTTGAAGATTATGGTCTGTGTCTAAATGTAATCTAGAGCTCAGGGTTACTCTCAACATTTTGGGAGTAATCATTTAAAAGATTAACCAATTTAGCCCCAATACACTACAGCAGGAGATGGATCGACCATGATGGTTCAAGGGTAGCGGCAGATTAGCTTGGTGCCTAATGACGCCAAGCTAATCTGGCACTACCCTTGAATCATCATGGTCGATTCATCTCGTACAATTGGTACATGGTCTTTAGGTGACACCTTCAAATGTGGGAAATTCGGCTGTGGGGTTAAATGTGGGGTTAAATGGGTTAACCCCTGAAATTTCTATTATGCTCACCCCTAATCAGTGTCATGAACTCCTCATGTTTGATCTTGCCAGTGTTCATATCTATCTTCAAGGCCAGCAGCATCGTAAATGTCATCTTGTCTACTTCATACAAGCCTCGAGCAGCGTATTTCCACACCTCAAATGTCATGTACTCAATGATGTTTGAAATTCTTTTTTGAGGAATAGGTGACTTATGCGATCTGAACAAAACCACACACACACACACACACACACACACACACACACACACACACACACACACATATTTTTCTCTGAAAATAACTGCCTAAGCAACGACTTTTCTGACCAAAGATTGGTTGTACATTGCTTAACGTCCCGACAGCAACAAGACTTTCTCAGGACGTGCCTGCACTGCTTGTAAAAAAACAAACAAAAAGCCCCAACTCGACACATCCAATATCAACAGCTACAGGCAGCGCAGACAGTAGGGAGAGTATAAAAAAGGAAAACACAAGTGAATGGACCAAGGGTAGACAGAAACACATGCCCCAGAATAGAGGAGAAAACCCACCCTGTGGGGCTGACCAGGGTGACCCTGGGAACTAAAAAGTCGTTAACCCCACCCAACTCCCCCAGGGCAGACCCGGGTGGGGGCTCTGACCAAAGACATCTAATGTAAAGGAAAAATGTCAAACCCTTGATGGCTAATCCCGGTAAGCAAAGGTGCTCTGGACGACAACGGCCGCAGTAGGCCCACCTACGGCTGTGCGCGGGCCCACTGCGGCCGATGTTGGTCCAAGAGTCTTTTGCTTACCGGGTTGGTCACGGCAACTTACATAATCTTACCGGGTTGGTCACGGCAACTTACATAATCTTGATACCTGTGACCCTGATCTTTAATCAGCTCGATAAAACACAAAAAATGTCTTTAAATAGGCCCTAAGCTTCTACAGTGCCATGTTGATCTAAAAGCGTTCTGCTCCAGAATTTGCCGATACAACCAGTTCCTGCACAATTCAGCTCAACAATAATGGAAAAGCCCTTAAGGCTCACGCAGATGACTATCCACATGCACTTTCCGACGGGTGATTGAAATTAGCAAATATTCAAGTGCGGCGAAAATCCATCGTTTTTGTAAAATCAAGATTGACACTTTTGTCAACTTCTCCTGACCCATGGTCTTTGTGAGGGATCAACCAAATTAGAATGTGTAGAAACGTCAAATTTGATTGAAAAGTTATTCAAAAATGAAAACATTAAAGTTTAAAAGAAGTTTAATAAAATGTAAAATTCTACCAATATTAGGATTTTTTTTCACAAATTTGCCGACCCTCTCGTGACCCTTGACCTTTTCAAAGGGACATCCAAGGAGTTTCTTAGCATCAGGTATCTTTGCACCAAGTTTGGATTTGAAGTTATGAATATTATATTATAGTATAACAGGACTATTTCCTAACATTTTCCTTACTCCTGTGACCTTGACCATTGAGAGCGGTCACTGAAATTGGTATGTTTAGAAAGGACTTGCCACAAAGTATCCATCGGCCAAGTTTGATGACTGTGATTGCATACTCTATGAGCAAATGCCGACGTTGAAGTTTACCATGGGCGACAGATTTACCCAGTACATAGGCTCACTTCTAAAGCATGTGCGCCATACAAAGTGATATGGCCAGCCACAGGGTTAAACCAAATAATCAATCTATTAGTCCAAAGGGATGGAAAGAAGATACATACTAACAAGCAAAAGAAATGCGACATTTTTTAAATCATCGGAAACTTGTATGATTCCAAAAATGTCGCATTTGTTTTGCTCGTCAGTGTAGATGCTGATCGATGAACCATCCCTGTTCATACAGTGCACACATACTTGACCATAGAACTGTCGAAGATTTGCAGGAACTGTCTGAGTGAGGTCTGATACATGACGTTGACCAGACTCATCTCCACAATCAAGAAATACAGAATGCTGCCTCGTGTGGCCACCGGACGAAACTCTTCACGTGCTGTGTTGATCTTGATTTCCGTCTCGGCTGCAACCTGTAGTTTGGCACTGACATCGTGAGCGGTTTCCTTAGTGACCGCTAGCACACCAATCAGCTCATCGTCGTCAACAAGTGACCCCTGCCACAGACATTGACATCAACAAGATGTGGATTTCATCCCAAAGTCTACCGTATTGTTTGGAGCTGACATTTCTTTTAGGAACATTCTGAGTTGTTCATATTTTTAAGCTTATCCTTCTGATCCATTTCCCTCCTCTCTAAGCCAACCTCTGATCAACACCCGCCGGCGCAAACATGTAACGACGGACACACGGCGCTATGGGCTCGTGTAGCGGCAGGAATTCTGAAGGAGAAGAATAGCACGAGCAGCAAAATGACGTCGCAATAAGCTTCACGTCATGGCATCGCTAGTCTCACGATGCCGTGTACACAGTGACGAATTTGATGTCTTACATCATGCATCCAAAAGGCACGCAGCCTCTTCCAAGGCCGACTGTTTTATTCCACACAGCCTCTTCCAGGGCTGACTGTTTGATAAGAGTATATAGCGGATCCAAAACTTGCAAAATAAATTAATTATTATTCAAAAATTTGATGATCTTATTCTATAACGCTGGATTACGAACTCATCCAATGTCTATTTCAAAGCTAGCTATATCCAAATTTCCAAGTGAACAGAAGGAAAACTACGGACTCATATGTGGATCAGCCGACTTTCTATAAGCGGTCTTCCTAAATCAAACTGTGTGAGAGAGGGAGACTGACTGACTGAAACTTTATTTATCAAGGATTGAGATATTAGGCGCACAGGCCTTTCTTCCAATCTGTCCTTGCTACATCTACTGACATATAATAACTGGCAAAGCTACATTACACTCACAAACAACATCGAAAGTAATGCGAATTACAACAACACTACAAACAGCAACAATGATTTAACAAAACACACAGGTACCCATACGAAGATTTTAGCACGTGTCATAATATCCGTTTGCGGAAGCCCTCCCCAGAACCTCCCACCCTGGGGGCACGCCACAAGTATACTTTCACTCGAATGACATGCTAAGCACATCGTTTGAATAAACTGTGCACCGGCACTGCATCCCCTGACCAGGTCTATACGGGAAGCACCCCCACAAACGGCACGTGAGCGCAAATGGTATGATAAAAAAATAATAGTGGCATAAAAAGAAATTAAAATATATTATGTTTAGACAACACGAGATAATTAAATTTACGTTGCCTTGGATAAGTGCTTGTACAGTTTTGCTTTAAACGCAGCTAGGGAATTAACTTGTTGTAGATGCAGAGAAAGTGAATTCCACTGGAAACCATCTGAGTATGACAAACTGGATTTATACAAATCAATGCGGGGCCGTTTTATGCTCAGGTTGCTCCGAGAGGTGCTGTATCTCTTCTCAGTAAGAGTAAAGAGTTCCGATAAGTAGCCGGGGGCCTTACCGTTAAGAGCTTTGTGCACTAGTACGCACTTGTTAAATACTAAGTGTTTGTCAAGAGGAAGGAGTCCAGCTGCCTCGAGCCTCACCTCAGTGGGTAGAGATGAGCTAGGAATAATAAGTTTGGCTGCTCTCCTGTATAGCGAATTTATTTTCTTGAACTGGACCTCGCTGCAGCCATCCCAAACTGTTGAGGCATAATCAATGTGGGGCTTGATGTATCCATTGAAAAATAGTTTACGCGTGTTCAGATTAATGACCGCTTTTAGTTTAGACAGTAAAAATAATTTCTTTGAAATTGTCTTTCCGATATGTATGAGATGAGGCTGCCAACTAAGTTGGTTATCTACAATTACCCCTAGTAAACGGTGCTGCTGTACTTGCTCTATGGGAACAGCTTTAAATGAGAGGTTTAGAGGCGCGGGTTGCAGCTGATGTTTCTGACGTGTTGTGACTAGCATGCTTTTTGTTTTAGCTGGATTGACTATCATTCTATTTCTATTGCACCATTCAGAGACTTCTTGTAGGCTCTGCTGGAGGCTGCTGGTTATGTCAGCTACAGTTTTACCCGATGCATGTAGCGTCGAATCGTCAGCAAACATGTCACACTCAGCACTAGCACATGTGATGTGTAGTGGTAAATCATTAATAAAGATACAGAATAACAATGGACCCAGAACCGAACCCTGAGGAACACCAAGCTCTACCTTACCCTCTGTGGAATAGTTACCATTTACATATACAGCTTGTGTTCTCGCAGAAAGATAAGAGTTAGATTGATTGTACATTGCTTAACGTCCCGACAGCAACAAGGCTTTCTCAGGACGTGCCTGCACTGCTTGTGAAAAAAACAACTAAATAGAACATTGAATGTATGTCGCCAGCCGGTCAAATACATTAAATAAACCTAACACATGGGGCCTAAATAAAGCTAAGACCATTTAGCAACACACATCCAATATCAAGAGCTGCAGGCAGTGCAGACAGTAGGGAGAGTTTTAAAAAGGCAAATACAGGTGAATGGACCTCGGGTAGACAGAAACACATGCCCCAGAATAAAGAGAAAAACTCACCCTGTGGGGCTGACCAGGGTGACCCTGGGAACTAAAAAGTACCTAACCCCACCCAAGTCCCCCAGGGCAGACCCGGGTGGGGGCGATAAGAGTTAGAAAGGGCTGACGGGCTGTTGTTTTGAAATAAACATTAAGTTTCCTCAGCAAGATTTCATGATTTATCAGATCGAACGCTTTTTTCAGGTCCAAGAATACAGTGCCAGTCATTTTGTTATTGTTGATGTTATCTAGCCATGAATCAACCATACGTACTGAGAGAGGGAGAGAGAGAGAGAGAGAGAGAGAGAGAGAGAGAGAGAGAGAGAGAGAGAGAGAGAGAGAGAGAGATTGATTGATTGTACATTGCTTAACGTCCCGACAGCAACAAGGCTTTCTCAGGACGTGCCTGCACTGCTTGTGAAAAAAAAAAAAACTAAACAGAAAATTGAATGTATGTCGCCAGCCGGCCAAATACGTTAAATAAACCTACAACATGGGGCCTAAATAAAGCTAAGACCATTTAGCAACACACATCCAATATCAAGAGCTACAGGCAGTGCAGACAGTAGGGAGAGTTTTAAAAAGGCAAATACAGGTGAATGGACAAAGGGTAGACAGAAACGCATGCCCCAGAATAGAGAGAAAAACCCACCCTGTGGGGCTGACCAGGGTGACCCTGGGAACTAAAAAATACCTAACCCCACCCAAGTCCCCCAGGGCAGACCCGGGTGGGGGAGAGAGAGAGAGAGATTGATTGATTGATTGTACATTGCTTAACGTCCCGACAGCAACAAGGCTTTCTCAGGACGTGCCTGCACTGCTTGTGAAAAAAAACAACAACAGAACATTGAATGTATGTCGCCAGCCGGTCAAAGACGTTAAATAAACCTAACACATGGGGCTAAATAAAGCTAAGACCATTTAGCAACACACATCCAATATCAAGAGCTACAGGCAGTGCAGACAGTAGGGAGAGTTTTACAAAGGCAAATACAGGTGAATGGACCTCGGGTAGACAGAAACACATGCCCCAGAATAGAGAGAAAAACCCACCCTGTGGGGCTGACCAGGGTGACCCTGGGAACTAAAAAATACCTAACCCCACCCAAGTTCCCCAGGGCAGACCCGGGTGGGGAGAGAGAGAGAGAGAGAGAGAGAGAGAGAGAGAGAGAGAGAGAGAGAGAGAGAGAGAGAGAGAGAGAGAGAGAGAGAGAGAGAGAGAGAGAGAGAGAGAGAGAGAGCGCTAGCTTTGTGTCAATTCTTGTATAACAATGACGTGTCTGGTGCTTTTAGTCCGTGAGCCAAGTTCGAAACTGGTACCATTCAGGCGGGCTAATTCTCATATAGATTTTTGGTATGCTCAACGTCCCTAGGGATAATAAATCACGGGAGACTTCTGGATCGAGTAGCTTTTTGTCTGTTTACACGTGATCTTTAACCTCACCCTCCACCGTACAGACATCGTTTTCAACTCCTGCATCATCTGTTAGCAAAGACGAAAACATAAATGTTGATTCAGATTTATTATTGAAACAACATGCACAGGTATTGCTGAACCTAAAAATATTTTAAAGTCTAGTTTAGTTCCATATCCTGTCAGTGAACTCCCGCCCCCTTCCCCACCCCCCAAAATGCTGAAATTCGCCACAAAATGTAGCACGGAGAAGTGAGAACGGAGAAGTGGCAGAACGGAGAAGTGGAATCAGTCCTGTTTCCACCCTGTCAAGGCTACCTCCTGAAACGTGTTCAAAGAGACAATTGCTATGCAGCTCTTTGGAGTAGAAGCCTGGAGATGACCCCAAAGCTTCGGATAATACGAGCATAGATGGAGGATGGAAACAAAAGTAAAAAAGAACCTCTTTGCTTTTGCCTGGACGGACTGGGGGGTCGCGCCGGTGTTTTCATTTCTGCGTTCGAGTATGCACAGGGTCCGTAAATATGCGTATGACACGAAACAAAAGCATGATACTCACTCCAACAAACGGTTACAACGAGTACATGATAACAAATGGTTGGAGTCAAAGTTTCTAAAGTCATGACTTTATAAAAAAAGGGATGGGGGTGGGGGTGGGGGGATTCTTGTCAGCTCTGATTGTAAAAAATACCCGCACTCGATCCCTCAGCCGACCCACTCACCACCTGTCCATGACACCAAAGTCATTGAGCAGTTGTAGCATAACATGTAAATGTTCCAGACACAGAAAGACCACCCACCCACCGACACCCCTACCCCCCCCCCCCCCACACACACACACACACTAATTGGACCCTCACACCCAAAGAACAAACAAAAAGACCCACAAAACAAAACCCCAAAAAACACACACAAAAAAACAAAACAACAACAAACGCAAATCACAACCTGTGGTGGAGACATCACGCCCCTATCAGAGGCAGTTCTTGAGCATCTATCGTGCATGTGTGTAAGGTCCTGAACATTACCAGGGTGCTTTTGTATAATAAATGCCCCGAGATGTAGGGACATGTGCAGGCTTTAGGCTGTGAGAATCAAAGCTCAGAGAAAGATTGTGATAAAATGCTGGAGGAGATGATTAAGACGATAGTGATGATGAATATACGAATTATATTTTAAATTTATTTGCCAAAAACATTCAGCTGTAGTAAGTTTTCAAGCGCTTCTGTTCTTGCTGGTGTACACAGACGTTGAAAGCTGTATAGTAGAGAAACGTTTTGAAAGTGGAGAGGACAGAGACTTATTTTGTTTTGCCGGTTTTTTCTTCTTTCTTCTTCTTCTTTCGTGTTGGCCAGAACATCTAAGCAGAACTGTAAACCTTAATCTTTGCACGTTATAAATGATTTATATCACTTGTTAAAACTGTTTCTGTCTGCTGACTGTCGTCTATATTGAAATAATAATCTAACATATATTTACACACTTTATCTCAACAATAGCGTATGTAACTTCGAAGCAGAATGTGAGGTCAGTTGATAAGCCATTTATTGTGCTTAATATATATATATATATATATATATATATATATATATATATATATATATATATATATATATATATATATATATATATATATATATATATATATATATAAAAGAAGCATAAATGCAAAGGAGAAAGTGTAAGGTACAACTGTGCAAAGTTTCTGCTCGGATCTTGTCATACTGTGTGAGAGGGTGCATATTTTACCATAAAATACCATTTTTACCCTCCTTAATTTACCTCGATCTGTGACCTTAACCTTCACACAAGGTCATACAAAAATACTTGTATACAACTGCACCACAATCATCTACCCATATACCAAGTTTGACATTATTAGAATGCACAGTTTCGAAGAAATATTATTTTAGCGTATTTACTATAACAACATAGCAGAATGACAAGGAGTGACGGACGATTGGACGGACAGATGGACAGACAGACAAACAACTCATGGCGTTTTATGTAGATGTACTGTGACACCACATATTAAACCCCGCAAAATCAAAATCAAAGTAAAAGGGTATGCTCAGTGATGAAAATGATACATTTTGTGACAAGTTTCAGCATTTTTTTTTTTTTTTTTTTTGGGGGGGGGGGGGGTGTGTGGGAGGGGGTGGGAATTCACTGACAGGATACAGAACTTAACAAAGACTTAATCATACTTTTAGATTCAGCAATACATATACATGTCGCTTCAATAGGAAATATGCACTGGTATCATTATAGTTATATCATTGTCAATGGTAAAAGAAGATGGTGGACTTGAAATCGGCGTCGGTGCAGCGGAGGGTGGGGTTAAAGATCATGTTTAAACAGACAAAAAGCTACTCGATCCAGAAGTCTTCCGTGATTTTTCTATCCCTAGGGACATTGAGCACACCAAAAATCTATATGAGAATTTACCCGCATGACTGGTACCGGTTGGCCAATTTTGGAGCTTTGGCTCACGGACTATTTGCGTCTGGTGCTTTGCGTCAGTTCCGCAACAATGTATAATACTGTGAATGCCGAATGCCACCAGTATGCCGAATGGTGTGCTGACGAGGTCGCCAAGACCGAAACAGCTGTTCACCCCGGCTAAACAATCTGGATCCCCCTTGGGGGACCTAGATCTAAATTTCCATGCATCAAGAGGCTGGAAATCTAGTTAATATGCGATACGCCCCCCTTCGGGTGTGTGTGTGTGTGTGTGTGTGTGGGGGGGGGGGGCGCCTTCCATATTCACCACTTTCAGTCATTTACTTAGCGCACCCTTCTTTCCTATCTTTTTTGTGCTTCGATCAAACTTGATCCATGACTATTGGTCGTTTCTGCACAATTCTCTCCCCTGACAGAGCTTTTACTGACTTCACTTTGTAATCTTCCTAAAATATTAGCACTGGCAGTCTCCCCTTTTCTTTTAATTTATAACACTGATGTGTCTAGTGCTTTTACATCACCGTCACTGTCTGAAGTCGAGAATTCTTCGTTCAGACATTTATTTCTGCGATTATTTTTTTACGAAAACGTTGAATAGGTTCAAAGCTGGTTAACGAACTCATCCAATATCTTTCTTCAAGCTAGCTATATTCAAAATTTCAAATGAATATAACACAAATTACGGACTCAAATGCGGATCAACCGACTTTCTATAAACAGCAATTTTTAAGTCCCTTTTATTTATAGAAAGGACTTTTTAGGACGGGGCGCGGTGGGACGAATTTAATAGCATATCCATGATGTCAATGGCGGGCAGGCTAAACCTCTAACAATTGAAGTAACAAGATAAAAATTACGTCATGTCTAGTTACGCTAACCTCGCTGCTGTGACGTATATTTGGCGCGAAGCGCCGCATGTGCGTATGTATGTGCGTATGTATGTAATTGTATGTATGTATGTATGTGTGTGCGTATGTATGTAAACAAGAGAATCTCCGCTATTTCTGTACACACAAGCTTGAAACCTGGTGAAATACTTTCTTAAGTGGGTGGCTAAGAGGGCCTCCGAGCATACTGTAATTGAATGTCTCATTGAAGACATAACCGTTTATAGGAAGTCGGTTGACCCAGATTAGAGTCCGTAATTTCTGTCATATTTACTTGAACTTTTGCATATAGCTAGTTTGAAGAAAGACATTGGATGAGTTTGTTAGCCAGCTTTGTATCCTTTCAACTTCTTTAATAAAAATTAATTTAAGAAAAGAATTAAAACAGTTTAAAAAAACTTTACTTCTAGAGAAAGTCAGACAGCGCCAGTGACGTAAAAGAAGCAACTCCACCACGCAGAAATACACTAAATATGACGTAATTCTCTCTCTAGCTCGCTCGCTCTTTCTCACACATATGCGCGCATCTCCAAGAGGCATAGATCCTCATGTGCCCGGAGGGCGCATGAACATCAATGCCTCTTGAGGATGTTTGCAGAGCGCGAATGCACTCACGCACACGCATACACACACATCAACGCGCTTTCAGAAGAGCATGCAGGCGTACTTAGTATAGCATGTAGCTAGGTAAAGTCAACCTGATTTCACACAAATTATAGCAAGACTGAAATTGTACCGTGAAATTCTGGTTTTGTCACCATTTTCCCAAGTCTTGAATTGTACCGTGAAATTCTAGTTTTGTTACCAGTCTTGAAGCGAAAGCGAAACTCGTATCATGTTAAATATAAAATTACGTAAAAACAAAACAAAACAAAAACAAAAAAACACGTCATGACAAATGACGTTTGACAAACCAAAGACACATATGCGCGCATCTCCAAGAGGCATAGATCCTCAAGTGCCCGGAGGGCGCATGAACACTCTTGAGGATGTTTGCAGCGCGCTCATGCACGCACGCACACGCATCCATACACATCGACGAGCTTTCAGATGAGCATGCAGGTGTACTTAGTATAGCATGTAGCTAGGTAAAGTCAACCTAATTTCACACAAATTATAGCAAAACTGAAGTTTTACCGTGAAATTCTAGTATTGTCACCATTTTCCTAAGTCTTGAAACGAAAGCAAATCTCATATCACGTTAATATAAAATTACGTTAAAACAAAAATTACGTCATGACAAATGACGTTTGACAACCAATGACGCGTATACACTCGCGCGCCCATTATAGAGTTCACTATGATGAATTGGCACATCTGCGAGGCTTTTTCAAAAGGAGATATTTCAACATCAGAATCAAGTCAAAGACAAAATGTACAGACTCTTGACAGCGAAGACAGCTCTCATATAGAAGGGACTTTGTGGGTTATGGTTCATCCCATCTTGTTATCTTTAATAAGTAATCCAATTAAAAATGCCGAAAAGTGCTCCGAAATAAATCGTGAAAGGAAGCATTTCCTAAAGTTTCAGACCTGTACATACACAAACATTGGAGAAACTCGTGTCTACACAAGAGGAAAGAGGAAAAGAGGCAGGCCGAGAAACACCTGGCGTCGAGACCTCCAAGCAGACATCAAGAGACTGGGAACCACCTGGAGTAAAATCGAAGGAGAAGCACAGGACAGGAGTCGCTGGGGGTCTCTCGTTGACGGCCTATACCCTGGGAGGGGTGACAGGCGTAATTAAGCTTAAATATAGTAAGTCAATACAAGCCATTTTCTTAACCTCGTTTTTATATGTGTTGTACAGTCCACTAAAGCCCATCAGTATACAATTGTGCATGCCTTTGGTGGGTGTTCTGCGGTTTTGTGTGTGTATGTGGAGTGGGGTTGGGAGCGGGCGGTATGGCACCTATTACCATGCATGTGTATCTTCTCATATTGTATGCTGATGCGTATGTATAAACCCTACATTACAAACAAACAAAAATAAATACAAAAATAATTTAAATAAATAGTTATTTGGGTTTAACGCCGAACAGGCGACTAAGGACATCTCACGGCGGTTAAATAATAAGATACAGTAAGTCAAAGATACCTGGGACATATGAATGCTAAGTAATGGCTAGATTATGAACATGCACAGATGTATATGTCTTTTGGTTGGTGTTCTGCGGTTTTGTGTGTGTGTGTGGGGTGGGGTTGGGAGCGGGCGGTATGGCACCTATTACCATGTTCTCATGTTGTATGCCGATGTGTATTTTCAAAACCTACATTACAAACAAACAAAATAAATAAATAAATAATTTAAATGAATAAGATAAAGTAAGTCAAAGGGACCTGGGACATATGAATGCAATGTAAAGGATAAATTATGAACATGCACAGATGTGCCTGTTTTTTGGTGGGTGTTCTGCGGTTTTGTGTATGTGGGGTGGGGTTGGGAGAGGGCGGTATGGCACCTATTACCATCTATGTATGTGTATATTTTCTTGTTGTATAAAACCTACATTACAAACAAACAAAAATAAATAAATAATAAATGTAAATAAATAAAATAAGTAAGTCAAAGATATCTGGGACATATGAATGTCAAGTAAAGGATAGATTATGAACATGCACAGATGTACATGTCTTTTGTTGGGTGTTCTGTGGTCTTTTGTGTGTGTGTGTGTGTGTGTGTGTGTGTGTGTGTGTGTGTGTGTGTGTGTGTGTGTGTGTGTGTGTGTGTGTGTGTGTGTGTGGTGGGGAGCAGGTGGTATGGCACCTATTACCATATAATGTGTACATGTATGTTCTCATCTTGTATGCTAATGTGTATATATGTGCAAACCTACATCACAAACAAAAATAAATAAATAAATGATTAATACATTTAAATAATAAATAAATAAAATAAGTCGGAGATACCTGGGACATATGAATATGCATGCTAAGTAAAGGATAGATTATGAATATGCACAGATGTATGCATATTGAAAAATTTCTTCCTTTCCTATCCTTGGTGGCCACCACCATATCACTAGTGATCATGTTCATCAAGGAATTCTTTCCTTCCATAATTCAAAAGATAAATAATAAATAAATATGTAAATGAATACATAAATGAACCGATAATAAATAAATTAATAAATAAAACATGTAATATAATGCAGAGGGCTATTATATGTATTGTGTCTCATGATCATGTGTTGATCATAAGAGTTCTTGTGAGTACTGGAGTGCAGATTAGTTGAATGGGTTGCCAAAAAAAAAAAAAAAAAAAAAAAAAATCCTATATTTAGGTGTTCAGCTGAACATGGTGATTTAGATGGAAACGGTTCGGAGATGGATTTCAGTCTTGCTGGCTTGTGCCTAACACCAGAATCCGTGTTTGACCAGTTTCTCCCATCTCCTCCTATAGAAACGAGCAGGCCTACACATAGAACCGTTAGGATGGAAAACAGACGAACAACATGCATGTTGTATCTGGACAAAAAGTCTTCTGAATGTTGACGATGATCGGCAGACACAATGCAAAACATGCACGAGGCGAGGTTACTTTCAATATGCTTTCCTCCCACAAAAGACCGAGTTCTATGGGAAAGGCTGCTTTCAAGACCAGGAAAAATAACGTATATGGTGTACTTCAAAGTTCAAATCCAAAATAATATTTGTCTCACTTCAGGAGCAAAATAAACCTGCATCAACCGTGCGCGTCTGATTGACTTCTTTCCGGCGAGGGCACCTCGCTGGCCGCCATTTTGAACCTAGCTACGCGAGTATGTTTACGGCATTAAAAATATTACTTTTTAAATTATTTTATCGTAAATATGTATCTATGTTTTCTTGCTAATGATTTTAATTTGATCAGTGGAATAAATTTGTAACGTGTTTGATTGAAATTGTCAATGTTATGCACAAAAAATGTCCTGTACCTTATCCGGGCAGTGTACGAGGACTGGTTCCCCACAGCGATTGGTTGTGGCCACACAGGGCAATTAGGTTACGCCCCCTTTTCACACACCGTTATCTGTTAGCCTCTTGCAGCATAAAACTATGAACGAAGAACTTTTCTGCCAAAACAAAAAATCCACGCGGAGCACATCACTGGAGAAACATTTTCAGCAATTCTTAAAAAAATTAAGAGTTAGCGTTTTTCACAACACTCAAATGCACTAAGTACCCCATGACAAAACTGTCGTCTGCAAGCCTGCATACAACCGTGCACATGCCCCAATTAGGCTCTCATGAACACACTAGGTCGACTAAAATTACCCAGATTTTGCTCTTTTTCACACCACCTGTCATGCCTTTTGTTGCTCAAAAAGGCACACAACTGAAGTTTTACACCCTAAAAAAATGGCAAAAAGGGAGGACATTTTTAAAACTATTTCTGGCGGAAAAGTTACTACATGCACCGGAAGCAATCGCCCTGTGTGGCCTGTACATTGCTTAACGTCCCGACAGCAACAAGACTTTCTCAGGACGTGCCTGCACTGCCTGTAAAATATGTCGTCAGCCGGTCTAATACGCTAAATAAACCTAAGACCATTTAGCAACACACATCCAATATCAAGAGCTACAGTGAGCGCAGACAGTAGGGAGAGTTTAAAAAAAGGAAAATACAGGTGAATGGACCAACGGTAGACAGAAACACATGCCCCAGAGTAGAGGGGAAAACCCACCCTGTTCGGCTGACCAGGGTGACCCTGGGAACTAAAACGTCATTAACCCCACCCAAGTCCCCCAGGGCAGACCCGGGTGGGGGCCCCCACATCGAACAAATAGCGTTCGAAAAACACTTCTAAAAAAAATGTCTCCATCCTAAGGACAAATATTGTTGTTATACATAAACCATATGGCATTAGTACTTTCGTTTCGTACCTGCAAACCATTGTTACTCTTTTGACAAGCTACTTACCTCAGCAGAAATTGCGTAAGCTGCTAGATTAGTAGCTCAACTGAATTTGGTTTCGTTCATACTTCCAAAAGCTACGTTGGACATAATTACACTTTCGCATCTTTACTACCTCACAACAAACATGCAAATGCGTCAATGCAAATATTCATGTTTTTTTCTGATATAAAATGATGACTTAAATCTTTATTTACAAGAAAACACTGAAAAAAATAACATTTAGAGGTATCTGATTTTGTGGTCAATGTCACACTGTTGGTACACAGCTTTAGAAAGTGACCCATGTATACATTTTCTCACAAAGAAGTGTATCAAAATTTCCACCCCAAACCTGTGTGGAAGTGAGCCTGTACAGCAGGTTATCCTCCAGTTCCTTCATCTTTTTCTTGTTGGCCGTCACCTCCTCCATCAGTTGAACTCGCTCAGATTCCAGTTCCTGTCAACAGATAGAACGAGATGCAAAGAAAGATGTACTCTTACAGAAAAAATGCAACCATGACTAATGATTAGTAATCTGAACAGTCTACCTTATTATCAAGAAAGTCGATAAACTCATTTAACCCCAATACACTAACGCAGGAGATGGATCGACCATGATAATTCACGGGTAAGTGCCATATTAGCATGGCGCTAATTTAAGCTAATCTGGCACTACCCTTGAATTATGGTCGATCTATCTCTTACAACTGGGACACAGTCGTTAGATGACACCTTCAAAATCTGAGAAATAGTCCAATCGGTTATGGAAGAATTATGCATTATGAGACGATTGCTCTAAAATTTGGCACAGTGGAAGAAAATCGTGATAAAAGAAAATTCTGCACCCGGGGCATCTAAGATTTTGCTTAATGTTACCATGGCAACCAGTATTAACAAAAAAAAGGCAAAGCCCTTATGGCTCACGTGTATGACCGATCCACACATGTCTGACAATAAGTAAAGGGATGGCTTCTGCACTAACAAAATCCATGTTTTTTTTTCAAAACGTAATCAGTTTTCACCTATCTGTGAAACCCCCCGTGACCCTTGACCTTTGTGATGAGTCGACTAAATTATTAGGATACATAGGAAGGACTTATCATCAGCTACATTTGTGCCAAATTTGACTGAAAACTTTGCAAAAACTGTTGATAATAACTACAATTATTGACATTTTATATACATTTGTCGACCTCTTGTGACTCTTGACCTTTTCCGGGGGGTCATCCAAATTAGTATGCATAGTATGGGGCGGTCCGTGGCGCAGTGGTTAAGGCGCCTGCCACCAATGCTAAGGGTGCGAGGTTCGATTACGGGTTCCGGCGTCGGATTTTTCTCCTCTAGTAAGTGTCACCGTAAATTCGGGCGGACCGTCGGGGGTTCTTTCTCCGGGTCCTCCGGCTCTTCCTCCCCCTCCACTTTGGTATCAGTTTCAGCCCACTTAATCAAATTTCAAATAGAAACGATTTTGAATTTCCAAAACTTCAGTAGCTCGCTTGAGCTTGCCCTTAGCACCACGTGAATGTTCTGTGTTTATGTACAGTGTGTGAGTGAATGCGCGTGATTCACGTGAGCGTGCTTGTTGGGTTCAGTTCGCGGCGGCGCTTTGAGCCGATTCTCAATTGGGATAAAGCGCCTATTTAATGCGCTTATTATTTAATGCGCTTATTATAGATAGGTCTTACCATCATGTATCTCTGTAGCAAGTTTGGGTTTGAAGTTGTGAACAGTAATTGAGAAAAAACATTTCTTGTCAAAATATGGCTATTTTTTTAAACCTATTTCCTGAGCTCTTGTGACCCTTGACCTTTCGGAGGGCTCATCCAAATTAGTATTCCTAGATAGGTCTTACCATCATGTATCTCTGTAGCAAGTATGGATTTGAAGTTGTAAATAGTATTTGAGACAAAACATCTTTTGTTAGAATATGGCAATTTTGGACCTATTTCTTGAGCTCTTGTGACCCTTGACCTTTCCGAGGGCTCAACCAAATTAGTATGCATAGAAAGGTCTTACCATCAGGTATCTTTGTACCAAGTTTGGGTTTGAAGTTGTGAATAGTATTTGTGAAAAAACATCTTTTGTAAAACATATGGCTATTTTGGACCTATTTCATGAGCTCTTGTGATCCTTAACCTTTCCTCCGAGGGATCAACCAAATTAGTGTGCGTATAAACGTCTTGACATCAGGTATCTTTGCACGAAGGTTGTGTTTGAAGTTTTGAATAGTATTTGAGAAAAAAAATGTCCAAAATAGCTATTTTTCATATAATTTCTGATCCCCTGTGACTTTGACCTTTGTGAGAGGTCACTAAAATTGGTATGTTTAGAAAGGTCTTGCCAGAATGTATCCTTGGGCAAAGTTTGAAGACTGTAGCCTGAATAGTCTCTGAGAAACTGCCAGCGTTAAAGTTTACCACGACCGATGGCGGATGGACGACAGACGAACGACCATTGGCCCAGAACATAGACACACTTTTGCTTCGCACGTGAGCCAAACATGACCGTTACCATATCCATTGTATACCGATTTATTTGATGAGGTGCCGTTTTTTCCCCATCATACACAGCTCTAACATGTCATCTGAAATCGTTGACTTATGTTTTTCACACGATAAAACCTTTATGCAGTGCAGACAGGCAAACTTTCCAGAAACCCTATGGGTACTATGACCTACTTTAATTTTGCTTGCTTAATGTGTACTGCTTGTTGTACTCACCCTGTACACTTATTGCGTCCTATTTGTTAATAAGCACTAATGTCACAATTGCATGGTGTCAGTAAACCATTTTAACAACATTCTAAGTTGCTAGGATCACCAAGCAAACCCAGGTGGATTAGTTATTCTTTGTAAATCAATGTTACCTCGTGTTATACACAAGTTTTGTCCGTTTGTACATCGGTCTGTCCGTTAACAGCAGTTATTAAGGTCACACTGTTTTTTTGACAATGGGAAACGTTGATGCAGGTATTTTCTCTGAGACTGTTTCAACCACATACTTTAAAGTTGGCATGATGTTAGTGGATGGTAAAGCCCGTTTAAACATACCTCTAGAAAAGGTGAAGGTCGCGAGAGGTAAATTACAATATGACAGATAACCATAATACGTAATACAAAAGTTCCTGAATTTGGTTTATTATGGCAAATAGTCAGGTCTAACTAAGTTTATAGTAAGTTGTAAACATGACCTTTTTCTGCGTACACGTTTAAATCACCTTTGCCAAAGATTTAATGTCATAAAAAAAATCAGCAAATGTGGTAAATGACATTTTGCCAAAACGCAACTTTTATTGACGTGCTTTTCAATATCCTACAGACAAAAGTATTTATACATTGTTGCTGGCAATACTATTACATGAATCAGCTTTTGGATGATCTTTGTTATACTTTATTATCACATACGAGGCGAAGGGGGTACACTGGATTTAATGTGTCTGAGTGTTTGGGATTACATATTTCTCTTTTTCTCTCTCTCTCTCTTTCTTGTCAAGGCAATCTTTTCTGAAACCATGAGATTGATTCGACCGAAACTTTACCTGACTATAGTCTTTGCTCAACTAATGTGTCAGTTGAATACATAAAGTCGCTATCGCTACGGTCAAGATCACAGTGGACAGATTTTTTTCTTCTCCTTTATGTAAATTCACAGAAGCTACTCAAATGATGTTTCAAATGTTGTATGTTGATAGATAATAATACAACAAAGTATTGTATGCAAACATTTTGCCACGACCTTCATGGTTGAAAGTCATGGCATCGGCGGCAATGTTTACTTTCATGTGGTCTGTATGCGCCCACCAATATCTATTAAACCGTCCGACGGATTTGCCTCAAACTTTTGCTGAAAAGATTGATTGATTGATTGTACATTGCTTAACGTCCCGACAGCAACAAGACTTTCTCAGGACGTGCCTGCACTGCTTGTGAAAAAAACTAAACAGAATATTGAATGTATGTCGCCAGCCGGCCCAATACGTTAAATAAACCTACAACATGGGGCCTAAATAAAGCTAAGACCATTTGGCAACACACATCCAATATCAAGAGCTACAGGCAGCGCAGACAGTAGGGAGAGTTTTAAAAAGGCAAATACAGGTGAATGGACCAAGGGTAGACAGAAAAACATGCCCCAGATTAGTAGGGAAAACCCACCCTGTGGGGCTGACCAGGGTGACCCTGGGAACTAAAAAGTACCTAACCCCACACAAGTCCCCCAGGGCAGACCCGGGTGGGGGTGCTGAAAAGAGTAAGTATAACAAATGAAGAGTCACAGACAAGAATCAAGTTGTTATTTCTGAGGTCAATGTCACGGTAACAATATCTGACATCTTTGAAACAACCAACACTGTTTGCTTCAAATGTTATGTATTGTATAATTATGTTTATGCTTGAATGACATGACTAATCTGATGGTCAAGACCGTAGCGGAATACTCTTTTTTAAAGTCATGTATTCTTGTCCGGGCAATATATATGTGAAATTAGATGGTTCCAGACGGGAAAAAAATAAAACGATGACAGTCCTTCAAGTAAGAAAGTGTCATTTAAAAAATTAGGGTTCTTCCTTCAAGGTCTGGGTCAAGCCGGCCATATATTTTTTAAAAATTCTTTAAGGGATATCTCCAAATCTAGTAGATACATTTGCTTCAGGAGCTCTGCATATTGTAATTGAATGTCTCATTGAAGACATAAACAACCGTTTATAGGAAGTCGGTTGACCCAGATTAGAGTCCGTAATTTTTGTCATATTTACTTGAACTTTTGCATATAGCTAGTTTGGAGAAAGACATTGGATGAGTTCGTTAGCCAGCTTTGTATCCTTTCAACTTCTTTAGTAAAAATTAATTTTTTTTCAGAAAATAATTAAAACACTAAAAAACCTTTACTTCTAGAGAAAGTCAGACAGTGGCGGTGACGTAAAAGAGGCAACTCCGTCACCACGCAGACACTGACATAATACTCTAAATATGACGTCATTCTCTCTCTCTCTCGCGCGCGGATCTCTCTCTCTCTCTCTCTCTCTCTCTCTCTCTCTCTCTCTCTCTCTCTCTCTCTCGCGGCTCTCTCTCTCTTACACAAACATGCGCGCATCTCCAGGAGGAATAGATCCTCATGCCGCGCCCTCCAGGCGCATGACGATCTATGCCTCTTGGAGATGTTTGGAGCGCGCGCGCACGCACGCACTAACACGCAAACACCCATCGACGCGCTTTCAGAAGAGCATGCACCTAACCCGTGTACATAGTATGTCATGTAGCTAGGTAAAGTCAACCTGCTTTCACACAAATTATAGCAAGACTGAAATTGTACCGTGGAGTTCTAGTTTGGTTAACATTTTCTCAAGCCTATGAAGCGAAAGTGAAACTCATATCACGTAAAATATAAAATAACGTAAAAACTAAAACGTACGTCATGACAAATGACGTTTGACAAATCAATGACGCGTATGTCCTGCGCCCCTTATAGAACTCACTGACGCATTGGCAGATCGACGAGACTTTTTCAATAGGAGATAATTCAACAGAAGAATCGGGTCAAAGACAAAAGGTAGAGACCATTGACAGCGAGGACAGCTCTCATTTAGAAGGGACTTTGTGGGTTATGGTTCATCCGATCTTGTTTTACATGTCCTGAGACACAAGCATGAACTGCTTGTGTGAACAGATGTTGTGTGTAATATATTGCCAGTTATTTAAACACTATTGTGACCTTTGACCAAACAATTTTTTATTAAAAAAGAAAGGAAGGAAAAAAGGAAAGCAACCTACCTAAAGCTCCTATGCCACCATAATCTCACGTAAGAAGGTTCAAGTCAATGAGCTAGCCACAGCTACAGTGATGTGAAAGGTTTCATACCTCCCGCCATTTTGTCCACAAGAAATTGAAGAATTTGGGATAGATTCCACGTCATTAGCATATGATCACCCTACAGCAAGATGACGTCGTATTCATACTATACATTGGCCGCTGATGTTATAGCTGACATTGTGCAGCAGCAAGAGATTGACTCCCCCGACGCTCCCAAGTTTATTCTGGGGGACTGCAATGGATGATCTCTCTCCGACTGCCTCCCTCATTATCATCAGTATGTAAACTGAAGACAAAATTCTCGACAAATGTTTCCGAAATATCGCAAGCGCCTACAAAGCTGTTAATAAACCTCCACTCAGCACTGCTGATCATTGTGTGGTGCATCTGCTGCCCATGTACAAAACCAAGCTGAAATCTGTTCCGCCAGTGGAGAAATCGTCAAGGAGTGGACTTCAGACACTGAGGCACAACTTCAGGGGTGCTTTGAGTGCACAGACTGGTCAGTGTTCCTAGACAGCAGTCAGTCGCTAGAGGAAACTGTAGACGTCGTTTCAAGATACACTCGTTTCTGTGAGGACTCCGTCATTCCAACTAAGACGGTGAAAGTTTTTCCGAACAACAAGCCCTGGGTATCGAAAGAACTGAAAGGGACATTGAAACAAAAGGCAAGAGTTTTGCTAGCGGTGCATTTATTGAGGGCAAAAAGTTGCAGTCTCCGCTCCGTTTGGAAATCCGAGACAATAAACATCAGTTCAAAGAAAAGGTGGGTAGTCGGTTTGTGACAGGTGATCTATGCAAAGCGTGGCAAGGTCTGAAGGCTATGGCTGGGGCTCAGCAGAAACAAAGTGTCTCCACCACAGGTCTACACTGTGATGACAGCCTACAGCTCTCCAACCAGTTGAACGACCATTTTGATCGGTTTGGGGTGAACGTCCAGTCAGAAGTGCAGACCATCAGAGATGAACTCCAGGCTCTTTCTAAAGACCGCAGAGTTATAGAGATCAGCGAGGAAGAGGTGTTGATGGTCCTCCGCTGCCTTCAGCCACACAAAGCCCCAGGCCCAGACGGAATCAGTGGTAAGGTGCTGCTGTCCGGCAGTGCCCAACTGACACCAGTCTTCACGCAGATCTTCAACACATCCCTCACGTCCAACTCAATCCCATCAGTCTGGAAACACTCCCTGACTGTCCAGTTCCCAAGAAACTAAAACCCGCTTGCCCTAATGACTACAGACCTATCATCATGAAGTGCCTCGAGAGACTTGTCCTGAGTCGACTACTCAGTCAGACGAGCGACCAGCTCGACCCCCTACAGTTCGCATATCGGCACAACAAGGGTGTGGATGATGCAGTCATCACTCTCCTGCATCTAATCCTCACTCACCTAGAGACACCAAAGTCCTTTGCCAGAGTCCTCTTCGTTGACTTTTCCAGCGCCTTCAATACGATGAGGCCTCACCTTCTGGCTGACAAGCTGCGTCACATGAATGCAAGCCCTTCTCTGATCCTATGGATCTTGAACTTCCTAGTGGAAAGGACGCAGTGTGTTCGCGTAATCAACTTGATATCCTCCGTCATCACCACCTCCGTGGGCAGCCCCCAAGGATGTGTGGTCTCGCCTGTCCATTACATCCTCTTCACAAATGACTGTACGAGCTCCAACGACAGGACTCACTATGTCAACTTTGCAGACGACACAGCAGTTGTAGATATGTCAAACTCAGATGCTGACTACTTTGCAGAAGTGGGTCAGTTTGTCTCATGGTGTCATAACAACCATCTACAGTTGAACGCAGGCAAGACTGAGGAGATAGTAGTCGACTTTCAGAAGCCTGGCAGTGGGCCAACATCCGGGAGCCCACTCCCACCTCCTCAGCCCGTGGTGATTGACGGCACTTTTGTCACTCACACAGATGTTTACAAATACCTAGGGACCTTGATTGATCCACGGCTATCCTTCACCGACAACACAGACCTCATCTTTAAGAAAGCCCAAGGGAGACTGTATATGCTGTGCAAACTCCGCTCCTTTGATGTGAGCCCCCAAATCCTCAGGCAGTTCTACCTCTGCTTTATAGAAAGCCTTCTTACGTTCTCCTTTGTCTCATGGTTCGGCTCCCTGGGCGAGAAGAACTTTAGGAAGCTGAAGAAGATAATCAGGCTTAGTGAGAAAATCGTTCGGGGCAGGCTGGAGAGCCTTGACGGCCTCTACAGGACGAGAATGATACGCAAAGGCCTGAGGCTGGCAGCTGACACTTCCCACTACCTTTCTAAGCACCTTCAAAAGCTCACGTCTGGCCGTAGGTTCAAGGCTCCTCTTGTTAAACAACGCTACAAGGGCAGCTTTGTACCCTCGACCATCCGTCTCCTAAATGAAGAGTGTGTTGACTAGCGTATATATTTCTCTCTCTCCATGTTGACGCCGTCGAGGAACTTGCGCCTCAGATGTCGCAGTGGCATCTTGCAAGTGGCAGACTCACTCCTATACCACTAACAATGTGGTCATGTAGTGAGTTTGTTTTTTTTCTTTTTGTTTTCTTTTTTGTTTTCTTCTCACCATTGTCATAATATGACCAAAACCGTACGCGCGCGTGTGATCCCAACGAAAAAAAATTTGTCGGCTAGACTGACACAATAACATTTTTGAATTTGAATTATTCTTGCTGTTCATAATTTCTTTGACACTTTATTCTTGCAGTACATATTAAAACACTGTACTCCTTCAGAAGGCTCTTTACGGGAAGGAAAAGAAAATACTAAGCGTGTCGAAAGCGTGAGGATCCAAAATATCTTATGCGTCACTGTCAAATCATCCGGTAATTAATGCGTCAAGGATTCTTTGCGGTTTGATTCGGGGCCTCTGCCCCCCCCCCCCCCCCCCCCCCAAAAAAAAAAAAAAAAAAAAAAAAAAAAAAAAAAAAAAAAAAAAAAACCCAAAAAACCCACAAACAAACAACAACAACAACAAAAAAACCCAACAAAAAAAACAAAAAACAAACAAACAAACAAACAAAAACTGAGGCCCCAACCGGGGTTAGCTCTCGAAACCCTGTTTTAAAATAGACACTTGGAAAATACCTGTTCAAAAGCGCGTCGCCCATGACACTAGGCATCGACTTTTTCGATAGGCGTTGCACACTTATAGTAATCGACTTATGATGGTTATAAAGGGGGATGCAGAGAAGAAGTCCTATACATATTCTGGCAACAGGTGCGTATGAGAGCCTTAACCCGTTTGACGTCACAGCAGCATTTCCCAACGTCTCAAGGTGTCATCTGACGACTACATACCATCTACAGCAGATGGAACGACAATGACAATTCAAGGGCAATGCCAAATTAGCTTGGCCTGATGGCACCAAGCTAATCTGGCACTACGCTTGAATAATCATGGCCGATCCAATTCCTGGTATACTGCGTCGGGGCAAAAGGGATTTAAGATCCAAAATCACTAATCAGCACACAACTGTAGTGATGGGTGGTGTACAGCCTAAATGAAACATTATCAAGGGTACTTTGTAATAAAACCTTTCTAAACATACTAATTTCAGCGACCTCTCTTAATAATAAAGAGCATTTATATCGCGCTGAATCCCCAGGAGCAGTGGGCTCTAAGCGCGTTACAAAAAAATGTACATATGGAGAATCTCACTACCTTTAAAAAAGTCTAATCTATGCACTTCTAATCTACGCACGCACATACAACTAAAACACACATAACAAAACCATATATATGCAGACCAAACCAACATCACACACACGCACACACAATCTGTGGATTAATGGTACGCAAGCTGAAAGAAGTAGGTTTTAAGTTGGGTCTTAAAGACGTCAATGTTTTCAGCATTCCGGAGGTGTAGGGGAAGTGAGTTCCAGACAACAGGGGCTTGATACTGGAATGTCCGGCAGCCAAACCGCTTAGAGGAAAAGCTGGGGACACGGAAACGCTTCTCAGAGCAGGAACGAAGGGAACGGGAGGGCTGATAGATGTTGAAGAGGGATGAGAGGTATGGCGGTAGGGATCCATCAAAGCAGCGAAAAGCCAGGACCGCAATCTTGTACTCGACTCTAAACTGAATGGGTAGCCAGTGCAATTCCTGAAGTAGGGGAGTTACATGGTCCATTTTAGATTTGCCAAAAGCAAGTCTGGCAGCATTGTTGAGGACTGTCTGCAGACGAGAGAGTTCTTTCTGGGGGACACCTGCCAGGAGGGAGTTACAATAGTCTAAGCGGCTAAGGACAAGGGAGCAAATAAGTTGAACAGTAGCGGACCGGGTGATGAATGGTCTAATGGAGCTGATTCTTCGCAGCTGGAAGTTCGCCGTCCTGCACACATTAGTAATGTGATGGTGCATGGACATACTGCAGTCGAACTGAACTCCCAGATTACGTACAGACTGGCTAAAGGTTATTTCACTGTCGCCAACCACGAGGGAGGCCCCTGGTGGGACCTGACTAAGGGAGTGGTCAGAACCAGCGCAAAGTGATTCAGTCTTGCCGTCGTTCAGCTTCAGTTTGTTGCACAGCATCCATTTTTTCACAGAGGAAATACAAAGTTCAATCTCTTTCACAAGAGCAGGAAAATTAGATGGAGAAGCACCTTTGTGGAGCTGGGGGTCGTCGGCATACTTGTGAAATTCACAGGCATGTCGGGTGATGACGTCAGACAGGGATTGGGTGTAAAGGCTGAAAAGGACGGGCCCAAGGACAGATCCTTGGGGGACACCGAATCTCAGCATGAGGGGCTGCGACTCTGATTGATTGACAACAACCTTCTGAGTACGCCCACGCAGATACGAGGAAAACCAGCTAAGTGTTTTGCCAGAGATGCCATAGGCTGTGTTAAGTCTCTCTAGGAGTACAGTATGGTCAATCGTATCAAATGCCGCCGAGAGGTCAAGGAGGCAAAGAATGGAAACCAGCTTGTTGTCAGCATTGCACAGAAGGCTGTTTGTAACATGCAGGAGAGCAGTTTCTGTACTGTGCTGTTTTCTGTAAGCTGACTGAAACGTTTCTAGGAGGTTGTTGGAAATGAGATGGTTTTGGAGCTGAGACAGAACAATGCGTTCTAATAGCTTTGATAAGAAAGGGAGATTGGAGATGGGCCGATAGTTATTAAAACATTCTTTGTTGAGACCAGGTTTCTTCAGCAAAGGTGTCACAACTGCTTGTTTGAAATATTCAGGCACTACACCAGTCTGTAGTGACACATTCATGATTCTGGTGATGACTGGAATCAGGTCAGCTTTACATGATTTGAAAAGGCTAGCTGGAAGAGGATCCAGAGAGCAACACTTGAGAGGAGCATGTGCAATAATGTCACGAACAAAGTCCTCGGACACAGGCTGAAATTCTGCAAGTTGTGGACCGTGATAGCTGGTGATCTCAGGAGTATCGTCAGAAACATCCAGTTCACGCCGGATGTCCTCAATCTTCTTGTCAAAGAACTGACAGAAAGCGTCTGCGAGATCCGAAGCTGGTACGGTGGAGGGTAAGGAAATGTCCTTGCGTACCCCAAGGAGTTCATCAGACACACTGAACAAGGTTTTGGTGCTAGAGCAGGCCTGCAAGCGGGAACAGAAGTGCTGACGCTTGGCGTTGCGCTGGAGGGATTTTAGGTAATTGCGCTTCTGCACAAACAACTGTCGGTGAATGGTCAACTTGCTAGACTGCCAACACCGCTCAAACTGGCGGAGCTCTCTCTTAGTGTCTTTGACCTTGCCTGTCATCCAAGGAGCTGAGGGGCGGTCAGTGACGCGTCTGGATGTTAGAGGAGCGTGTGTGTGTGCGTGTGCGGTTTGGCTGTAGGTGCACAACTCTTAATGGTCAAGGTGACAGGGGGTTCATAAAGAGGTAAAAAAAATAGCCATATTTTGACACACATTGTTTTTTATTGTTTGATTTTAAAAGCTGAGACGTGCCTCTTCAAATCTAGGAGGACCGCCCCCCCCCCCCACCTCTCTTCATTTTTGCTTAGCAAAATCTGGTGCCCAATCGAAAACTTTCCACTATCAATAGTGTATGTTTTCTTCGAAAATCGGAGTGGGGATGGTCCAAGAAATACTAAGGAGCTCACGCTGTTTTCAAAACTGCTTTCGGTTTGGCTGTAGGTGCACAACTCGGACGGCACGAGTGAATTGAAAATGCCTTGAAAAAATGTTTCACGGCTGGGACACAGCGTGCCGCTCACGAGGTAAAAACGCGGCCACAGAGTTTCGCAGCTAAGTCCGGAACGTCGCGATCACGTAAACGGCCGATTTTCACAAGTAAAATAAAGAAAACTACGCAACATATCCGCAAAATTCTTTTTGGTGGTCAGACAGTAATTATTTGTTTACCACAAAATTCTTTTTGACCGTCAGACAGTATTTGTTTACTAATGTAGCAAGTTTGGGTTTGAAGTTGTGAACAGTATTTGAGAAAGAAACATCTTTTGTCAAAATATGGCGTATTTGGACCCATTTCTAGAGCTCTTGTGACCCTTGATCTTTCCGAGGGATCAACCAAATTAGTATGCATAGAAAGGTCTTACCATCAGGTATCTTTGTACCACGTTTGGGTTTGAAGTTGTGAATAGTATTTGAGATAAAACATCTGTTGTAAAAATATGTCTATTTTGGACCTATTTCCTGAGCTCTTGTGACCCTTGACCTTAACAAAAGATCAAGCAAATTAGTGTGAATATAAAGATCTTACCATCAGGTATCTTTGCACCAAGGTTGAGTTTGAAGTTGTGAATAGTATTTGAGAAAAATTAAATTATGTCCTAAAATAGCTATTTTTGATGCATTTCCTGATCCCCTCTGACATTGACCTTCGTGAGAGGTCACTGAAATTGGTATGTTGAGACAGGTCTTGCCTAAAGTATCCTTGGGTCAAGTTTGAAGACTGTAGCTTGACAACGGACGACGGCGGACGACAGACGAAGGACGAACGACCACTGGCCCAGAACATAGACTCACTTTTGCTTCGCACATGAGCCACAAATGCATACATTTTGAGAAACTTCGGATCTTCCTGGAACAAAAACCAAACCTGTACTTCTGTTTAGGCACTTGAACACTTGCTCATTCAAGGAACTGTTGGAATGGTCAAGGTCACACTTATCTTGTGGATTAGTCATACACGTGAGCCATAAGGGCTTCGCTTTTTTTGGTTTTACTATTTCAGACGATGTAATATTTGGCAGCAGTATGAACATTGTCAACAATAGTAGAGTGTCAACTAGCATACATGTTAAAACTAGCACAAAACAAGACAATGAAACACGAACGACAAAGATATGCACCTTTTCCTTGTGCAAACAAGCATGCCATATTTACAATCCAACATCTGTATAAGTGAAAGGCAGGCATGGGAGTGAAAACATGTCCCCCCCCCCCCCCACCCCACCCCCCCCAAATCACAGAACAGTTTATATCAACATAATGGCATAAACTGACCGGTAATTGGGGGACTGCTGCAAACACCAGTAATACACCTAAAGCACAAAATAACTCCACTGACCGCTTTTTCAGTCAGGATAACTCTGCCTAGCAGCTGGTCCTCCAAGCCCTTCATGGTGACAGTGAAATCAATGATAGCGCTTCGTGCTGAGACCTCGGGTGTGTAGGACGGGTTGGGCAACTTCGTGGTGATGTACAGCCTGAAACCCTTCATTATGTCACACTCTTTGTCTCCTACCTTCACCTTAAACGTAGACCCGCTCTTAATGAAGTTCTTTTCCAGGACGTTGTCCAGCGCTGGGTCCAGTTCCTCCGAGATGTCTTCTATCATCAAGGGCCTGCCTTGACCAAGTGCATCCTCCAGGTGTGTGCGAAAATATTTGTGGTTCAAGTTGGTCAGCTGTATGGTGAAAATGACACGTCAGATAACCCATAAAGCCCTAACATGCTACGACAGGATGTGGATCGACCGTGATAGTTCAAGGGTGGCGTCAGAACAGTTTGGTGCCTGAAGGCGCTAAGCTATTCTGACAAGATCCTTGAACTCATGGATAATCTGTCTACAGAACTGTAACACAGACCTCAAAGGATATGTAAACAAGGCAAAGCCCTTATGGCTCACGGGTAAGCCTGATCCACATGTGACAGTTTGTGACAAAAAGTAAAGGGCTGGCTTCTGCACCAGCGAAAATCATGTCTTCTAAAAATGTAAGCATTTTTCACCCATCTGTCAACCCTCGTGACCCTTGATCTTAGCGATGGGTCGATTAAATTAGTAAGCATAGCAATGTCTTGCCATCAGAAACCTTTATGCCAAATTTGATTTAAAAGTTTGCAAAAAACTTTGATAAAAACTACAATTCCAATTTTTTAAAAATTGGCATTTTTCACACATTTACCGACCTCTTGTAACCTTTCCGAGGGTCATCTAAATTAGTATGCATAGATAGATCTTACCAGGTATCTCTGTGCAAAGTTTGGGTTTGATATTGGAAATAGTCTGTAACAAAAATAAAATGGTCAAAATATGGCTATTTTTGACCTATTCTGGGATCCTCCCATGACCCTTTACCTTTGTGATGGGTCAACTAAATTAGTATATATAGGAAGGTCTTATCATCAGGTACCTTTGAGCAAACTTTGATTAAAAAGTTTGCAAAAACTACAATTCTATCAAAAATTGCCATTTTACACACATTTGCCGACCTCTTGTGACCCTTGACCTTCCAAGGGGTCATCCAAATTAGTACGCATAGATAGGTCTTACCAACAGGTATATCTGTACCAAGTTTGGTTTGAAGTTGTGAATAGTATTTGGAAGAAATTTGTTTTGTCAAAATATTGCTATTTTTGACCTATTAACTGATCTCTTTTGACCCTTGACCTTTCCGAGGGGTCAACCAAATTAGTATGCAAAAAAGTCTTACCATCAGGTATCTTTGTACCAAGTTTGGGTTTGAAGTTGGGAACAGTAAATATAAATAAAATTGTCGACATTTTTATCTATTTCCTGAGAGAGGTCACTGAAATTGGCATGTTTAGAAAGGTCTTGCCACAAAGTTTCCTTAGGCCAAGTTTGAAGACTGTGGCTTGAATAATCGCCGAGAAAAAGCCAACGTTAAAGTTTACCACGGACGACGGCGGACGGATGGACGACCACTGGTCCAGAAAGTAGACTCACTTTTGCTTCGCACGTGAGCCAAAAATGAAATTGTCATCCTCATGATGTAATGAGATAAACAATGAAATTTGCTTTCTATGTGATGGCGCAGCGAGCTCAGTGATGCACATCTTCATTTACATTTCAAAAAAAGTTATACATATAAACACTACATAGGCTTCATAAATAATAGGTTTCATTTCCTAAATACCATCATCTCGTTTTTGAGTTCTCTGTTTTTGATCCAAATTTTGCCCTGTCCCTGAGGATCAATCAACAGAGGGAAACGTGAAGCCTGGGTGACGATGATGCCGTTCTGCGTGGACAGTTCGTCATTGGGCAGACCCTCCAGGTTCCACTCAGCTACCTGTAGTACAGAGTATTACAGGTCAGCCTCAGTAGTACGCACTTCAGTATACCGACGTATCTGATTGAACGAACACAGGTCCCTGCCTCCCCTGCGGGTGCCCTGTGAGCAAACGGTCCTCGTCCCGACATTAGCCTAAGCTGGCCCGCAAACTGCTGTGCGTGGGCCAGCTAAGGCTAATGTGGGCCTGAGGACTTTTCCCAGACGGTTTTGTTTACAAGTCTATGAAAATTCACCATCGTGGAAAGGCTCTCTGGTACCGCGATATATACTAAGACCAAAGACAGTACTGTCTTTGCTAAGACTGACCTGCATTAGCAACTAGTTTTTCACTTTATGCCAACTGTAAGAGGCATAGATTTTCATGGACCCTCACTGGTTTAACTCACAGTTGTAGGGTAAACAAGCATCTCCACCACATTAAGTGACTGGGTGAAAGGAATCTTGCGGTCCCTCAGCTCCTTCATCCAGCGTTTGTTGAGCAAGAAACGGAAGTCCTGGTTGAAGGGTCCCATGTAGGACAGGAAGCCTGTACACATGAGCACATCGCCTATCAACCTGCACACATACAACATTAACCAAGATAATCACAAGCAAAATAATACATGGGTGACAATGCGAAAAACTGAAATCACTGAAAACGGTCCACGGACAATATAACTAGGCCCCATAATCCATGACCAGCAAGAGAAATACATTCTTATGAGCCTCTGCGGATACATTCTCTCAGAATGTATGCCTCTTGCAGATGGAAAAGAGTGGCTGCAGGGTTGAACAAAAAAGCTAAAATTTAGCCTTTTGGGACTTTGAAAAAGTTGAATCAAGTTTCTAGGACTGAAGATTGTCACTCATGACAATGCAATACGATAACAGAGTGCCAGGGGACCCAACTTTTTTTAAAGTCTGCGATAAGTGAAGCCATGCAGACTGTTGCTGGGGAGAGGGAACAGAAGAAGCATGCCTGAGATTTCATAAACTACATTTGAAGACCCAAGCAATGATTTACATGAACATTTTTTTTCATGTAAACTGTACGATGAACGTTTGTTTACCTGTTTGTCTGAGCTTTGAACTCTTTGATTTGTTCTGTCCACCTAACCCTTTCTCCAGATAGACCGTTGATAAGGGCAGTAGCAGCACACATTCTCTTGCGGCATTTTTCTGCATCGTCCATTAGGGTCTGCAAAACAAACATAAACTCACTACATCTTATATTAAACCAGTGGACGCGAATTTCGCGTTAAAAGACCACTGCAAACTGACCGACATTTGCGTAAACACAAATGGAATGGGACCAAACGTGGGCACAAAGAACACTGGACTAGCAAGAGACATGAATCCTCATGAGCCACCACGACTGCGGAGGCTCACGAGAACTGATGTATGTGATGAAACTCTATGCTCGCGCATAGGGTTCACACAGTAGGTTTAATACGGTACAGTTTTGTTAGCGGTTTGTCTTGTGACAACTATTCTGTGTGGCACGAGGCCCACGTGAAATCTTAAAGGAACGTTTGGCACGGGGAGTTTTTAGTGAGTTCAGGCGAACAGAACTGTATGAAGTTAGTACGGGGCTATACTGTTAGTGTGGACAGACGTGTGTGAGATACCTTAGTCCGTATTCCAAGACTCTGAAACCTAGAATTTAGGTATGTGTCTATATGTATTATTGATGGTTACTGCGTTAAAGATAGTATGCGTTAGTAAGAGTTAATTCGGTGGTGTAGTGTTGACTGGTTTGGTTCAGTTATGTTAGTTTGGAATTCATTGAGGCAACCGGTGTTTTCTATGTTATTTACCGAGATGGATAACTCAGGAATGTGAGGTGTGTATGCTTATGTCGTTATGAAGGTAGTACATGGTTAAGTGTTGTCTTTCCCAGTGTATAGGATAATGTATGTTGAGAGTGTCAGGTTATAGTCTGTTTCAATGTAGTGACATAGAAGTGTTACGAAAGTAGTTCTGGTTTTGAAGCACGTATGTGTGTGAATGAACGTGTGAGTTATTTGTAACAGCCAGGTTATGTAATGTATCTCATATTATCCAATATGTGTGTGTTTAGCAAGTGTTATGATTTGGGACCTTGTTATTTATTCAGAGTGCTTGTCGGAGAGTGGAGCGACGGACGCCGAGACGTCAGTCGCCAGGGACCTATTGTGAGGTCATCTCTTCACTCAGGGAGTGAGCGACAGGTGCCGAGACACCCGGGTCACAGCAAAGACTGTGCTACATAGCGATTTACGAAGACGTCCACGGTACGAGAGACGGGACGACTCGGGAGCGTACGAAGAAGGACTTAAACGCCTAGACGTGAAAAGGACTGAACGTAACCAGGTGAGAACAACAAAACAGGTTGGATTGTGAGTGAATCAATGAATCTTTATTTTACAACGGTAAAGATATTAACAATGCCAGAGGCAATGCCATTTTTCAAATCTGCCGTTAGCCTGGCATTTACGTTGTGTGTGTGTATGTGGTGTTGAGGTGCTGGTAGTGGGGAAGGTGTGGTGTACATAGTTGTGAAAATCTTTTGAGCATTCTTTTATTATTTGGATATAAACGTCTTTGTTAGAAAGAAAACCGTGTGTTGAGTTTTACCGGGTGAATGCGCCCGACTGAGTCAGTGGCGGTGTATGCGTCTGTTGTGCGAGAGTCTGTACGTGCGACTGGGGGCAAGTCTGCGTGCGTTACAGTGTATTTTGCACATTGCCCCGGCAGTTAAGAAAAACAATAAGTATGACCAAGCCCTAACGGTTCGTGGACAACTCTATATAATTTCTGTGATACTGTTCTATCACCAAGATCACTCAAACAAGAAAGGCAAAGCCCTTATGGCTCACGTGTTTCAAAGATCCACACATAATACAATATTGTAAGTAAAGGGATAGCTTCTGCACCAACAAAATCCATGTTTTCTCAAGTTTAATCAGTTTTCACAGATTTGTCAAACTCCCGTGACCCTTGACCTTTGCGATGAGTCGACTAAATTAGTATAGATAGGAAGGTCATATTATCAGCTACCTTTGTGCCATATATGTGTGAAAAGATTGCAAAAATGTTGATAATAACTACAATTCTATCAAAATTGGCATTTTAGACCCCTTGTGACCCCGGACCTTTTCCAATGGGTCATCCAAATTAGTATGCATAGATAGGTCTTACCATCAGGTATCTCTGTAGCAAGTTTGAGTAGCAAGTTGTTAATAGTAATTGAGAAAAAACATTTCTTGTCAAAAATGGCTATTTTGTTTTACCTATTTCCCGAGCTCATGTGAGCCTTGACCTTCTGAGGGGTCATCCAAATTAGAATGCATAGACAGATCGTACCATCAGGTATCTCTGTAGCAAGTTTGGGTTTGAAGTTGTGAATAGTATTTGAGAAAAAAATCTTTTGTCAAAATATGGCTATTTTGGACCTATTTCCTGAGTTCTTGTGATCCTTGACCTTTCCCAGGGATCAACTAAATTAGTATGTATAGAAAGGTCTTACCATCAGATATCTTTGTACCAAGTTTGGGTTTGAAGTTGTGAATAGTATTTGAGAAAAAATAAATTATGTCAAAATATAGCTATTTTTGATATATTTCCTGATCCCCTGTGACCTTGACCTTTGTGAGAGGTCACTGAAATTGGTATGTTTAAAAAGGTCTTGCCACAAAGTATTTTTGGGCCAAGTTTGAAGAATGTAGCTTGAATAGTCTCTGAGTAAATGCCAAAGTTAAATTTATTTATTGATTGGTGTTTAACGCTGACCAGGCGACTAAGGCCATCTCACAGAGGGATGGGTAAAACTCTGGTCAGCCAGACTAAAAGCAAGGTCTTAAGACAAGATGAAAATATATCTTAAAAATATGTCAGCCTAAAAAGTCGCACGAGTCTTTAAAAGAAACGTCTACAGACTCTCAAAAAGGCCAAATAGTGAAATTCACATAGTCTGCTCAGATCTTGTTAAAAATATTGCATTCTCTCAAGAAATTGAAGATTTTGTCCGGGGGAACATAACGGAACAAAACCTTCAAGGAGTCTGCTGTGAAGTGTTTATATCTGGTGTCAATTAGATAGGCACAATACAGCAACAATTGTCGAACAGAAAACTGCTCATCACAGGCAAAAATCCATGGACGCTCATCCTGATTTAGTAAGTAAGAGTGCGTAACATACGTGTGCCCGATGTGGCGCCAAGTAAGGACAGTCTCCTCATGGCGGCTGCCGCAGCGATGAGGTAGACTGTCGGACACCGTAGGAAGAGCTTCATGCAGCTTGTTCCCTTCCTCTTTGTTCAACTCGGACTGCCACTCGTGGGCTATGTACGCACTAATCACAGGTTTAAAATCACTATAAACAGTCTGTGTGTCAGGGACAGGGTCATTGCGGTCACTGTTGGCAGCAGAATCTGCGATCCTGTTGCCTTCGATGCCTACATGCCCTGGGACCCAAATAAAAATGATGTCATAGTATTCCTTCATCAAGTCCGCGTAAAGCTCTCTAATCTGCACCAGCAGGGGGTGGTCTGTTCACGCTCCCTGAAGGGCCTGCCGGGCAGAAAGAGAGTCAAAAAGAATCAGGAAGTTCCTTTCCCGAGATTGATAGGCATGATTGAGTGCCAGCAGAATTGCCTGCAGTTCTGCACTAAATACAGAAGAATGGTCAGGGAGGCGGAACTTAAATGGGCGTCTAGGATGGCGAGAAGACACTGCAGCTGCAGCCACTCTCCCATCCTCAGACTTGGACCCATCCGAATAAATACGACAATAGCCAGGAAAACTTGAAAGGAGTTCATTGAGGCTCTGTTGGTATATGGCTGGTGAAGTACAGTCCTTCTTGTGGGCGGTCAAGTCCAGCAAGATGTCAGGAACTGGTAATAGCCAGGGTGGAATGATGTACTGCAGAGATTCCGAAATTTTGTCCAGGTCCACTCCGGCCGCCTGCATACGAGGTCGGACACGGAAGGAAAGTGGACGGACAGCTCCCGGATGGGCATCGTAAATCTCTGCAAACGACGGGTTAAAAACACAATCATAGGCAGGATTGTCTGGATGGGTCTTAAGCTTCAGAACGTAGATGAGCATGAGGCGGATGCGGCGGAGCTTGAGAGAGTTAGTTAGTTATTGGGGTTTACCGCCGAGCAGGCGACTAAGGCCATCTCACAGCGGGATGGGTAAAAAGCTGGTCAACCAGACTAAAAGCAAGGTCTTAACACAAGATGTAAATATATCTTAAAAATATGTCAGGCTAAAATGTCGCACGAGTGTTTAAAAGAAATGTTTACAGACTCTCATAAAGGGCAAAATAAAGAAATTCACAGTCTATGAATGCTCAGATCTTGTTAAAAATATTGCATTCTCTCAAGAAATTGAAGATTTTGTCCGGGGGAACATCCCAAAACAAAAACTTCAAGGAGTCTGCTGTGAAGTGTTTATATCTCGTGGCAATTAGATCGGCACAATACAGCAAAAAGTGTCGAACAGAAAACTGCTCATCACAGGCAAAACACCATGGACGCTCATCCTGTTTAAGTAAGTAAGAGTGCGTAACATACGTGTGCCCTATGTGGAGCCGAGTAAGGACAGTCTCCTCACGACGGCTGCCGCAGCGGAAAGGTAGACTGTCGGATACCGTAAGAAGAGCTTCATGCAGCTTGTTCCCTTCCTCTTTGTCCACTCGGACTGCCACTCGCGGGTTATGCACGCACTAATCAGTTTTAAAATCACTATAAACAGTCTGTGTGTCAGGGTCACTGCGGGCAGTGTTGGCAGCAGAATCTGCCATTTTGTTCCTTCGATGCCCACATGGCCCGGGACCCAAATAAAAACGATGTCATAATATTCTTTCATTAAGTTTGAGTAAAGCTCTCTAATCTGCACCAGCAGAGGGTGGTCTGTTCCCGCGCCCTGAAGGGCCTGCAGGGCAGAAAGAGAGTAAAAAAGAATAAGGAAGTTCCTTTCCCGAGACTGATAGGCATGATTGAGTGCCAGCAGAATTGAATGCACTTCTGCACTAAATACAGAGGAATGGTCAGGGAGGCAGAGCGTAAATGGGCGTCTAGGATGGCGAGAGGACACTGCAGCCGCAGCCACTCTCCCATCCTCAGACTTGGACCCATCCGTATAAAGACGACAACAGCCAGGAAAAATTAAAATGAGTTCATTGAGGCTCTGTTGGTATATGGCTGGTGGGGTACAATCCTTCTTGTGGGCGGTCAAGTCCAGCAAGATGTCAGGAACTGGTAGTAGCCAGGGTGGAGTGATGTGCTGCAGAGATTCCGAAACTTTGTCCAGGTCCACTCCAGCCGCCTGCAGATGAGGTCGGACACGGAAAGAAAGTGGACGGACAGCTCACGGATGGGCATCGTAAATCTCTGCAAACGATGGGTTAAAAACACAATCATAGGCAGGATTGTTTGGATGGGCCTTCAGCTTCAGAACGTAGCTGAGCATGAGGCAGATGCGGCGGAGCCTGAGAGAAGGCTCCCCTGCCTCGGCATACACACTAGGAACTGGAGATGTCCTGAAGGCTCCCAGACATATTCACAGACCTTGATGGTGAATTGTGTTCAGACGCTGTAGAACAGGCTTGGAAGCAGAGCCATATACCACAGAGCCGTAATCTAATTTGGACCAAACAAGGGCCCGGTACAGTCGAAGTAAGACAATGCGGTCTGCACCCCAGTCAGTACGACCAACGACACGAAGAATGTCGAGGGCTTTCTGACAAGAGGTTCTAAGGTAGTTAACATGGTTGCGGAAGGTCAATCTTTTGTCAAAGCTGACCCCCAAAAACATTGCCTCTTCGGCCACCCTAATTGGCACTCCAGCAAAGCTCAGGCTAGGTTCTGGAAAAAAAATCGTTAGTAAAATGCACACAGACTGTCTTGGATTGATTGTACATTGCTTAACGTCCCGACAGCAACAAGACTGAGACAGGCGAGAACCTGAATCCGTTGAGAGACACCCACCCCTGGATGCGACCACAGCTGCAGGCGCCTCTAAAGGGACGCAAGTCCTCGACCTCGTGAACACAAAGCAAAGTCATCCACAAACAAAGAGCATCCAGAATCATCCTTGACGGCTTTTACAATGTTATTAATTTTAATGCTAAATAAAACAGGAGATAAAATACTGCCCTGCCGGACACCCATCTCCTGTTCAAAGGAGTCGGACAGGGTAAAGCACTCACGGACATGAAACGACCGATTAGACAAAAAAATTGTGAATAAAAACGGGCAGGTGCCCTTTAAACCCCATGTCCGACAAATCAGACATTATACCATACTTCCAGGTAGTGTCATATGCCTTCTCAAGATCGAAGAAAATTGCATAGACATGCTGCTTGTTGACAAAAGCATCTCGGATAAGCGACTCAAAGCGGACCAGATGGTCAGTTGTACTACGGAAGCGCCGGAAACCGCATTGAAGGTCTGTGATGAGACCCTGTGAGTCAAGATGCCACACCAGGCGGGCGTTGACCAAGCGTTCCATAGTTTTACATAAACAAGATGTCAAAGCGATTGGCCGGTAGTTGCCCGGGTCGGAGGGATCCTTGGCGGAAAAGGACCAGTTATCCAGTTATGGTTAAAGACCTTGAGAAGTACAAGGAGTGAATCCCCAGGCAGATGTGTTAGGAGCTGATAGTGGATGTTCCAGCAACAGAGTCATGACATTTCTGCATGGTTTGCTGCAATTCTGAAAATGTAAAAGAGGCATTATAGTTTTCCGAGTTATCCGATATAAAATCACAAGTATAAGACTCTCGCTTCTCCTTCTCTCTCTGGAAGAAAGGTGAATAATGCTCTGTTGAAGAATTATGGGCAATGGTGGAGGAAAGCAAATTGGCCACAGCCTTTTTATCCGTGACCAAACTGGCACCATCTCTAAGATGGCCGACAAAAGCAGAGCCACCTCTGCCCCTAATTCTTCGAACAGCCTTCCAGACGTTTTGGGACGGAGTCCTAGAAGATAAAGAGGAGATGAAGCGTCTCCAGGAAGCACGGCGTTCACGTTTAAAAATGTACCGGGCCTTCGCCCTCTGTCTTTTAAAGGTTAAAATATTCGCTTGCGATGGATTACGAAAAGCAAGTCCGCCTATGAGCAGATTTGCGCGTCTTTTGGGCCTTGCGGCACTCTTCATTGAACCATAGTACTCTCGGCTTCCGAGGGAGTGATGTGGAAGTTCTAGGGATGGTTTCACCTGCTGCATCCAACAAAATAGAAGTAAAACAAGAAACAGGTTCTTGAGCAGACATGACCACCTCCTCTGTAAGACGAGACTGACAGAGGGAGGCAAACAGAGGCCAGTTAGCTTTCATGAGATTCCAGCGCCCCACTGGCGAATCCTCCTCACAGCTGACCGATGACAGGACTACTGGGAAGTGGTCACTACCACACAGGTCGTCGTGAACCTTCCAGTCAAAGTCCAGCAAGAGGGAAGGATCACACACAGTAAGGCCCAGAACAGAACTATGATTGATTGATTGTACATTGCTTAACGTCCCGACAGCAACAAGGCTTTCTCAGGACGTGCCTGCACTGCTTGTGAAAAAAAACAACCAACTAAACAGAACATTGAATGTATGTCGCCAGCCGGTCAAACACATTAAATAAACCTAACACATGGGGCCTAAATAAAGCTAAGACCATTTAGCAACACACATCCAATATCAAGAGCTACAGGCAGTGCAGACAGTAGGGAGAGTTTAAAAAAGGCAAATACAGGTGAATGGACCTCGGGTAGACAGAAACACATGCCCCAGAATAGAGAGAAAACCCCACCCTGTGGGGCTGACCAGGGTGACCCTGGGAACTAAAAAATACCTAACCCCACCCAAGTCCCCCAGGGCAGACCCGGGTGGGGTAGAACAGAACTAGATCCTGATCCTGGGTTAGAGTACGTAGGTGAGCCATCGTTAAAGACACATAGGTTAATGTGAGAAAAAACATTTTCTAACATCTGACCTCTGCCATCATAGTGGTCACCACCCCAAAGGTGAGCGTGACCGTTAAAATCCCCATTAGAATAAAGGGAGGGGGCAGTTGATCTACTAAGTTAAAAATATCATTACTACAGACCCGCAGCAATGGTGGCAGGTAAACACTGCATATGATTATGGTCTTCTTCAAGGTAACCCGAGCTGCGACAGCCTGAAGACAGGTGTCGATGCTAACGGCACTACATAAAATTTGGCTACGAATGAGAAGAGCCAATCCACCCGAGCGCCTCGCCGAATCAGTGCCTCTATGTATAACGTAAAAACCATTAAAGGACACAAGGTCAGAAGTCTTCAGGTAAGTCTCTGAAGAGATATGACTGAGGGGTTAAAAAAACTTAACTAAAAGACGTAATTCCTCAAAGTTAGCTTGAAAACCACGACAATTCCACTGAAGCAGAGAGTACATGATTATGTCTTATCTGGAGGTGAAGAGTTTTTTCCCCTTTTTCCTTTACCTTGGAAGGAGTTGAAGAAACAGAGGGCGGCCGGCTCCCGGGCCTCCTCTGGTTCTTCGGAGAGGAAGGGAGTGAAGCTGCCGCAGCATCAACAACTAAATCTTCCACCCCCTCCATCCGATCCTCCAGTGCAACATATTTGTTTTGAATGGGGACATCAGTGTTCCCCTTCTGGGCCCGTGCGCACAGCGGTCCCATAGATTTCTTAGACTTCTGGTCCTGGGCATCGTTCCTGCCACTAGAATTAGCGGCCTTAGAAGGCTGACCAGAGCCAGAAGCCTTTGGAGTTGACAGACGAACATGTTTGGGTGGGGGCTGAGGCTTAGGGGCAACAGAAGGCGGCACAACCGGACCGGAAGTGTCCGCCTTCTGCGTTTTCTGGCTCATCGTCACCACCGGAGGAGGGTTACTCTCCAGGGCGAGAGGAGCCGAGGCTCCGCCCCCAACCAAGAAGTTGGGGTTTTGACATGAAAAGTCTTTGGTGGGGCGCTTGCCTGCCACCGCTGCACTGAAAGTATACACAGAGGTGTCAGAGGTTGGGGCAGCTGCAGCTGAACCAGGGCCTTCATCCATTTTTTTTGGCATCCAGAAAGGACAGCACCGTCTCCACACTCACCTGCTGAATCTTGCACTCGGATATCCCACGAGGGCATTTCTTATCCGAAGCCATATGTGCCCCCTGGCAATTCACACAAAGGGGGTGGCTGTGCAGGACTCAGCAGAGTGTCCGGGCTTAGTGCAACGGGCGCATGAAGCCTCTGCCTGGCGACATGTCTTCTGCCCATGGCCATACTTTTGGCACTTAAAGCACCGGAGGGGGAGAGGGAAGTACTTTTCACTTTCAGGAAGTAGTAACCTCCCCAGATGGTAGTAGGAGGGGTGGGGGTGCCAAACGTCAGGATGATGGTAGGGAGACGGATCTCCCTACCACCTCGCTTGGAAGCGAAGCGCCTGACGTAAGTCACCCCTTGAGACTTAAGGTTCCGTACAAGTTCATCTTCTGACAGTTCCGCCAAAGCTTGATTTTGGATTACGCCTCTTGACGAATTCATAGTTTTGTGGGGTGTAACCTCCACTGGAGTGTCTCCGATGGAAGAGAGCCTCAGCAGCCCGCTGGAGTGTGCCCGGGTACGGCACTCCACCAGCAAGTCACCAGACCTGAGGCGCTGGGCCTCAGGCCTGCCAACACGGCTCCTGAGGGTCTCCCCGACCAGAAATGGATGCAGCTTGGAAACAGGTTTGTCTGTCATCTTGTTATGAACAATGAGGAAGCGAGGCCATACGGTCGACGTCTGAGGCGTCGCCTCCTCACAGTCCGAGTTACTGTCATGTTCAATTTTTGTGGCAATGTCCCGCTTCTGTGCAAGTTTTTTTTTTTGTGTGTGTGTGTGTGTTTTCCATATTATAATAGTAGAGATATTCATCCCCCGGGAGTCCCCGCCCGCCACCGATCCCAACAAGGGAAAGTGCAACTGTCGGCGGGTCTCCAGCCGACGCACAATGGAGACTGCCCGAAAGATATACTCAAGGGGGTAAGCCCGATTGAACCGTCTGAACCACCGTCTTCTATCACACGGTTGAATGCAGGGGAATACAGGCGTAGAGCACCTAATCAGCAGCAGAGGCTATAGCATGGTGCCCCGTATTTCAGCCTGCATGTCAACAATGGAATAGGGCTCAACGTGACAAGAGACAATTGACTAGGCCGGTACGACTAGCCTCCCGTTTAGGCAGAAGTCAAGGCCAAAGTGGAGTGTTTCAGCCACCAGGATCCTCGTCTCCACCGACATGGGTCTCCAAGCACGGCAAACACTTGGGATCCAAAGGACCAAAAGCTCACGAGTAGTTTTAAGGACCAATCCAACATGGTAGGACCTGGGTTAGCACAGCTCCTTAAAAACCGGACCAGTGAAAAAGACTGAACAACATATCTGCTGACATCAAGTCCTAATCCTGGACAAAGATGGCACCCCTCTGCTAGCCCACTCAGTTAGGGACTGAGGGGACTACCCACCCACGCCACGTGGAGTCCGGTGTCCAGTGGGCGGAGCTTAAAAGAAGGCTCCCCCTGCCTCGGCATACAGACTAGGAACTGGAGGCCCCCAGACATATGCGCAGAACGTGATGGTGAATTGTGTTCAGACGCTGTAGAACAGACTTTGAAGCCGAGCTATATACCACAGAGCCGTAATTCAGATTGGACCGAACAAGGGCCCGGTACAGTCGAAGTAAGACAATACGGTCTGCACCCCAGTCAGTACGACCAATGACACGAAGAACGTCGAGGGCCTTCTGACAAGAGGTTCTAAGGTAATTAATATGGTTGGAGAAGGTCAGTCTTTTGTCAAAGATGACCCCCTGAAACTTTGCCTTCTCGGCCACCTTAATTGGTACTCCAGCAATGCTCAGGCTAGGTTGTGGGAAAAAAATTCGTCTGGTTAGTAAAATGCACACAGACTGTCTTGTAGGGCGAGAACCTGAATCCGTTGAGAGACACCCACGCCTGGATGCGATCAACGCACAGCTGCGAGCGCCTCTCAAGGGACTCAAGCCCTCGACCTCGTGCACACAAAGCAAAGTCGTCCACAAACAAAGAGCATTCAGAATCATCCTTGACGGCCTTTACAATGTTATTAATTTTAATGCTAATAAAACAGGAGATAAAATGCTGCCCTGCGGGACACCCATCTCCTGTTCAAAAGAGTCGGAGAAGGTGGAGCCCACACGGACATGGAACGACCGGTTAGACAAAAAATTGTGAATAAAACGGGCAGGTGCCCTTTAAAACCCATGTCCGACAAATCAGACATTATACCATACTTAAAGGTAGTGTCATATGCCTTCTCAAGATCGAAGAAAATTGCATAGACATGCTGCTTGTTGACAAAAGCATCTCGGATAAACGACTTAGAGCGGACTAGATGGTCAGTTGTACTACGGAATCGCCGGAAACCATATTGGAGGTCTTACCCTGTGAGTCAAGATGCCACACCAGGCGGGCGTTGACCAAGCGTTCTATAGTTTTGCATAAATATGATGTCAAAGCGATTGGACGGTAGTTGCCCGGGTCGGAAGGATCCTTACCCGGCTTGGGGATTGGCACAACCACAGCCTGGCGCCAAGATGGCGGAAAATGACCGGTTATCCAGATATGGTCAAAGGCCTTAAGAAGTACAAGGAGTGAATCCTCAGGCAGATTATGTCTTAACTGGGGGTGAAGCGGTTTTTTTTAACCTTTTTCCTCTGCCTTGTAAGGAGTTGAAAAAACAGAGGGCGGCCGGCTCCCGGGCCTCCTCTGGTTCTTCGGAGATGAAGGGGGTGGAGCTACCGCAGCATCAGCAACGACAACTTCCACTCCCTCCATCCGCTCCTCCAATGCAGCATATTTGTTTTGAATGGGGACATCAGTGTTCCCCTTCTGGGCCCGTGCGTCTTAAGTCATCAGGTTACTTGACATTTTTATTAAGATACTTGGACAGGAAAATAACTTTTTTCAATAATAGTTTAGAGGTGAGATTCACAGCTGAGGGGTTCTGTTCTTTTCAAAACAGGTGAGTCCAATTATAATAGCCCAGCTGGGAAACAGAAAATCAAAATATTATCTTGGGAAACAGTATACAACAAAAGAAATTGAATCACTCACCACAGAGGAGGTAATTAAACTACACACTAAATATGAAAATCACTTTGGTTCACTAATGACCAATGACTTAAGTCGATATTTCGTGTGTCTGTACACAAAAGTAGTTAGACATTTCCTGCCTGTGGACACTGATATCCTATCAGATGATCTTGAAAGCAATACTATTGTTTCAAGTTCAATCAGCAAATTAGCATGCCTTATGTTTTACAAGTTTGGAAATCACCTCGCCCCCGCAGTCACCTTACTCATTACTGGGAGTCATGTTGATTTTTCCAAAATAAATTTTAAAGCAGAAGAAAATGGAGGAGAACCAGATGACCTCACAACCCATCTGAACTCAAATTCAAAAGGTAACTAAGACTAAAAGCCCGGGCAGGGTTGAAGTGGGGGAAAAATTAGCTGAGTATAACAGACAGAAAAAGTTACAGCTAAAAGTGTTAAACAGAAAAGACTCATTTAACTGACCTACCACTGGCAACAGTGCCACCACCACCACCACCACAACAACAACAACGTGACAGACTAACAACTGAGCCTGTCACCCACAGTCTAAACCTGAAATAACACAATATTTAATCAGTGGATTTGTTGAAGGATTTGGTTATGTAGGCTACAAGCTATGGAAAAAATACAAGCCACAAACTCGAACAGGGTCCAAAACACCAGAAACTCAAAATGCAAAGCAAGAAGTCTCCACATTATCAGCAGCACCAAAAGCTTTTGATCCATTTTCATGCAGGGATATAAATTTATTATTTTAATTTTTGTTGCATAAGAAACAAGAAATGCAAAGCCATTATGGCTCATGTGTATGACCGATTTACATATGTGTGACCTTTGTGACAGGGGCTGGCTTTTGCAGCAGCAAAATCCATGTTTTCTGAAAATGTAAGCATTTTTCACACATCTGTCAACCCCCCCCCCCCCACCCCCCCCCCCCCATGACCATTGACCTTTGTGACGAGTCATCTAAATTAGTATGCATAGAAAGGTCTTATCATCAGCTGTCTTTGTACCAAATTTGACTGAAAAATTTGCAAACATGTTGGTAATACCTAAAATGTTATAAAAAAAATCAGCATTTTACACACATTTGCCAGCCTCTTGGGACCGTTGGTCTTTGCAAGGGGTCATCCAAATTAGTATGCATAGATAAATCTTACCATCAGGTATCTCTGTACCAAATTTGGGTTTAAAGTTGAGAACCAACACAATTCTACCTTCACGTTATGATTTTATATGTGTCTAAACATAGCACTTTCTAACAAGACCCTTGACCTTTGTGATGAGTCGACTATATTAGTATGCATAGGAAGGTCTTATCATCGGCTACCTTTGTGCCAAATTGGATTGAAAAATTTGCAAAAATATTAATTACACCTATAATTTAATAAAAAAAAATTGCATTTTACACACATTTGCCAGCCTCGTGACCCTTGACCTTCCCAAGGGGTCATCCAAATTAGTATGCATAGATAGGTCTTACCATCAGGTATCTCTGTGCCAAATTTGGCTTTGAAGTTGTGAATAGTATTTGAGAAAAAAACATCTTTTGTCAAAATATGGCTATTTTTCACCTATTTCCTGAGCTCTCGTGACCCTAGACCTTTCTGACGGATTAACCAAATTAGTGTGCATAGAACGGTCTTCCCATCAGGTATCTCTGTAGCAAGTTTAGGTTTCAAGTTGTGAATAGTATTTGAGAAAAAAACATATTTTGTCAAAATACGGCTCTTTTGGACCTATTTCCTGAGCCCATTGTGACCCTTGACCTTTCCGAGAAGTAATCCAAATTAGTATGCAAAGTTTGGTCTTACCATCAGGTATCTCTGTACCAAATGTGGGTTTGAAGTTGTGAATAGTACTGGAGAAAAAACATCTTTTATCAAAATAAGGCTATTTTTCACCTATTTCCTGAGCTCTTGTGACCCTTGACCTTTCTGAGGGATCAACCAAATTAGTATGCATATAAAAGTCTTACTATCAGGTATCTTTGTACCAAGTTTGGGTTTGAAGTTGTGAATAGTATTTGACAAAAAATAAATTATGTCAAAATATAGCTATTTTTGACATATTTCCTGATCCCTGTGACCTTGACCTCTGTGAGAGGTCACTCAAACTGGTATGTTTAGAAAGGTCTTACCACAAAGTATCCTTGGGCCAAGTTTGGATAGTCTCCTGAGAAAATGCCAACGTTAAAGTTTACCACAGACGGACGAGGCGGACAGACAACGGACGGATGACCACTGGCCCAAAACATACTTACTTTTGCTTCACATGTGAGCCAAAAGTGAGCAACACAAAGAATATAATGAATGTTAGAAAGGAGACTTATCAGAATGCGTTCTGCAGACCTAGGCAAACTAGATTTTGAGGACAGTGCTTAGCTAGCTGTTTTTTACAGCGTCGATCGTGACAAAAGACTTTCTTGTTAAGCAAGGAATTATTCCAGAAAATGTATCTATGTAAATAAAAATATGGCAACATTGGCTGTTATTGTTGGCGGGGCTGTTAATGCACTTGCTTTTAGTGGATCAAATTACGTCTTTTCAAAAGTTAGTAGAGAAGAGAGTGCGGAAGAAATGAGACAACACAATAAAGCTGCAGAGAAACGTAGCGCACTACTACCAACCCAGTCAACAACAAAGAAATGGAGAAATAATGTTTGTTTTAGAAGGCATGACATTTGTTTATTTCACAGGAGTTTTTCTTGCTAGAAGAAATGACAAGCGTTGAAGCTAAACTATCAAAAATATATTACTCCCCAATTGGCTACTGGAAAGGAAAAACTGCAATAGAAAAATTGTATGCAGTTGTAGGCAGTGGTATTATGCTCAATCAAGTAAAACAGTGGCTACAGAGGCAAGCTATATGGCAGATATAAGAAAATAATAAGACCACTCTGAAAACACCACTCCAAATGACACACACCAAATGGATCTCAGACGTGTTCCTTCCTCATGATACTAACAAGAAAAAACAATATAAGTATGCACTAACTGTTGTCGATTTTGCTTCGAGATTCAAGGACGCCGAACCTATAACTGACTGTCACAACCCCGCTTTCGGGGCGCAAGCTATGGGCGCTAACACTTGAGATACACTCAACCCACACTAACACAAATCTAACACAAACACCAGAGGAACAATGATGATGACGTTTATTACATATAACCCTAACAATCACCAACTATACCCTCATTCAATCCTATCCACGCATTCACACATCACATTCACACACACATACATCCAAACTCCCCAAACCAAATACCCTTAATACACAATACAAAATAACAAATAAATAAACTAAATATCCCTAATGCAAACGGCTGAAAAAATATATGATAAACAAAATATCTCTAATAAAATACGAAGACAGATTTAAGAAAACTAATATATGATAACGACTATCCTTAATAGAACAAAAACTCAAACTGAAAAGCTTAAATCATCCGCCACTGGGCCCCCCTACGGAAGCACAAGGTTCAAGCGCTAACGTCAGTTAGACCAATGCCTTTGCCTCTGCAAAGAGTCCCTCACAGCATGTGGCTCCTTAATACAATAGTACAAATAGCACAATATCAATTTTATGAACCAAATATGTCTACTAGAACAAGCGGGAGCACAAACGATACATTTGAATTAAACTAATGCTCTAGCAAACTAGACATTCACAGCACAAGGCTCCTTTAACTACCAACGTTTCAGAATAAACAAGGCTCCTCTAACTAGCAACGTTTCGGGATAAACAAGGCTCCTCTAACTAGCAACGTTTCAGAATAAGCAATATCACGTATACAAATGGAGCAAATATCATTAATTCAGCCTGACTGAAAGTTGAATAAACAATATATTTCACGTCACGGGACCTTCTTGCCAGAAGCACAACCGTTAAGCACAGCTCAACTCGATGCTCTTGCTTCCGCGATAAGGTCTTCCGTAACACAGGCTGCCTTTAAATAATACAATATCTCCAAAACTTTCCGTCACTGTGACAATGCTCCTCTCACAATGCTGTCACTACGAGGAGATGAAATAAATCTTAATGTTCTTTACAATATTATAAATATACAAGACTTTCCTTAAACAGGTTAGAAATAAGTGGGACGACCCGACCTGACTAACTCGCGGTGTGCCACAACACTCATAACAGCAGCCAGGTTTGATCTCGTAGCCCCACAAGGCGGAGTGACACAGTCAGCCTCCTCTCAGCACCACCGTTGGGTTAAATTAGGAACCAGAATTTGGATGCACTAAAACACAGGTGCAAAAATACACATAATAATAAATAACTAACAAAAGAAAGATAATCACTTCACCCTTCCCGCAACTTCAACTGCCGTCTTTTATATTCCCTTCACCACTCTCCTGCAACAATAAATTTAACCTCAACATATTCCCTTCACCTCTCTCCCACTACAATAAATTCAACCTCAACAAAATACATATTTACACGTCACCACGTGACTCACTTCCGAATACACCCTCCGACGCTAAATACTGAGATGACTTTAGTCACCTACTCGGTGATAAATCCCAATAACTGATCCGCCGCTAGATACTCTAAATATTACAAAATACGACGGATGGCATTCACTTCTACATTCTATTCTCTTCTATTCTGCACCTGCCCCACCAATACACTAGCCAAAATAATAATAATAACAGAACAAGCAAACACAAATACCCCCCCCCCCCCCCCCCCCCCCCCCCCCCGAGCAAATGGCCACTAAAGAATTGTTGCGTGTACTCACTGTCATCCGTGAAGATGCCCCAGCTAGGACAAAGACAAACAAGGACAAGACAAGCCAGGGGTAAAGTTGTCGCAGCTCGTTCTCTCTCTCTTCTCTCCTTCCTCAGACACTGGCTCTGGGGAGATCCAAAACCGTATCGCAGGGCCGATACAACTGACTGACACAGCTGCTTGTGGCCTCCAGCAAAAGACGAACCACGCCTGGAAAACCACCCTCAGAGACTGTTGGCAAAAGACGACTGCCTCGTTCGCTGTTGGAAATGCGACTCCTTAACAATTTGGATAACGTTAGGTTATCGAAAAAAAACGCTCACTATGTCATGTGATGTAAAAACACGTGAAACACTAACCACCCGATCGCGTTCAGACTGAGCGATCAAGTGTGGTACGCCCACATCCAAACTGTCGCACGGCAGCAAATACTCGTGTACAGGCCAAATACTACACACCTATGATATCGCTACCTGGTGACTAACTGAACCCTGTCACCCCTCTAAACTTACTCCCCTACAAAATTAGACGAAAAAAACCCGTGTCATGACACTGACAAAAAAGCTAGTAGCGTAGCCACAGCATTATCAATGATTTATAGCCGTGGTCCTCTGAAATACCCCAGGCTTGTGCAAGTAGATGACGAAAGTGAATTTAAAGGTGCAGTTAAACAATTATTTGTGAAGCATGGCTTAATTGCTAGTGCCGCAAAGAATACCAGAAGTGTACAGGTCACAGGCAATTGTGGAAAACTTTAACAAACAATTATCAGAGAGACTTTTCAGTTATCAGTATTCTAAGGAACTCATTCATGACACATGTAACATTGAGTGGGTCAAGAGATTACCATTTGTGGTAAAAGCAATGAATAACGAGGGTCACCTGAAACCTGTTGATGCTATTAAACTAAAATCAATATAGCCAGGACCAACACCAACGCTTAAAAAAAAACCCGACACAAGTTTGTTATGAAACAGGTAAGATATCTGTATCAACCTGGTGAGGCTGAAAATGATACGAAGTGTAAGGCAACGGATCCAATATGGTCTATGTCTGTTCACAATGTAAAAAAAAAAGTTCCTGGCAACCCATCCATTTATTATTTATATGAACCTGCCCCTCAGAGGGCATTTGTCAGAGAAGAATTACAGATTATTCCGCCAGACACCGTTATGCATTTTTAACCATTTGAGCCATTTCATCAACTAATTTATCAATTAGTTTATCAACTAATACATCAGCCATTTCATCAGATAACTTAAGCTTGTAGACCCTAGGTGCATAAGCCTTTTCCTTACTGTGAAATACACATTTCGTGTCACCAAAGGCAAGTGACTTCTTATGGGTAGTGATCATTTCAAGATTATGTTTATTTGACCTCAGTGTCTTGTTTGGATAATCGGGCATTAGTTCCCCATCTAAAACTTGTTTATAGTGTTCATGACGGATCTTTATTTTTTAATCACTTTTTTTTTTTTTTTTTAAAGTACCTTTTGCTTTGGACTGACTGCCTTTCTGGTGCAGTATGGAATACATTTTTGACCTCAGTCCAACGTACTCAACTATTGGCACCCCATTCAGTTCATCCTTAAATTTCCCAGGCACTTTCTTGTTTTGTGTACTTAGGATAATCAGACGTGTCATACATATCTAACTCTGTTTTCATGTCTTCATAAAAGTCTTCAGTAGACACGTCTATGATCATAGAGTCTGTGTCAGTGTATAACAGTCGGCAGTCAGGATACTTCAGTTTAAAATAATCATAGTAGAAGTCAAGCATCAACAGTTTTGACAGTTCAAGTATTGTCATACCAATGAATATTGGCTTGTTGAGATCAACAAAATTCTTTTCGAGTGTCATCGCATACAGTGACTGATGGAACTCTTTATACCCTGTGTATTGTGGCTTGCCTGTAAGTTTAATTGCACCTGATTCAGTTGTAACTAATCTCACATCATTGCAGTGATGTGGATTTTCCATTGTTTTTCCGAAACAAGCACTGTTCATAAGCGTAAGGAAGTCTGTCAAATGAAGTGTTACCATCCCGTGAACGATTGATTGATTGATTGATTGTACATTGCTTAACGTCCCGACAGCAACAAGGCTTTCTCAGGACGTGCCTGCACTGCTTGTGAAAAAAAATAAATAAACAGAACATTGAATGTATGTCACCAGCCGGTCAAATACATTAAAAAAACCTAACACATGGGCCTAAATAAAGCTAAGACCATTTAGCAACACACCTCCAATATCAAGAGCTACAGGCAGTGCAGACAGTAGGGAGAGTTTTAAAAAGGCAAATACAGGTGAATGGACAAAGGGTAGACAGAAACACATGCCCCAGAATAGAGAGAAAAACCCACCCTGTGGGGCTGACCAGGGTGACCCTGGGAACCAAAAAATACCTAACCCCACCCAAGTCCCCCAGGGCAGACCCGGGTGGGGGCATCCCGTGAACGAAGGGTTGTGTTCTTCATTATGTAATCTTTCATGAAAGCAAACTGATCAAATTCTATACCTCTGTGAACTTTCTTAAGAATTAGACCATGCCTGATGTAAAACTGCAGTAGGCGATAGTGACAAACGTAATTAAATTTGTCATTTAAATTTGGCCCAAGCTTAGTGTTTTCTTTTTTTCCGGTCAAAGACATTTTTTCATCTGCTAATGGATAATCATTGTGGTAATCGTGCAGGTGGTGGGGGTACTCAGGTCGACTTCAAAGATCCAACCTTTCTCGTGATTCTGATCATGAGTCATAATACAGTTTGTTAAGTATGTTATATCACACTATGACAATTCATGCAGACAAAAGTTATTCAAGGGCAATAACTCAGTCATTGCAAATCCATAAGGTTATTAGCGTCAAGGTATGTAATGTATGACCTTGACCTTGAGGGGTCAAGGTCATCAAGATATTTGTTGTTTGCTTTGGCATAGTTGTTTGCTGCTATACTTATGCCTTCGCTGAAACCACGTTCCACAATGTCAACCATCACTGAATCAGACAGGTGGTCTATCTGTATCTTACGGGATTTTTAAAATGCATCCCATGTCATGCTAGGACTAGTGATGTAGCTAGCTGGGTCAAGACTATAGTGTAACAGACCCTTTTCACGGTAACTTTCAAATATGTCTGCTAGCAAGCAAACGTCTGCTTTTAAGTACTGGTCGTGGTAGTCACAAATCGTTTGACACCCTAATTTACCCCAAGCATTGAGAGCATGCTGGTATTCAGAGTCAGAAATTTATTTACCCGTTAGTGTAGAATAAAATGCCTCTTTTGGAGGCAGAGACGTTTCCTCAAACACAATCCAGTTGCTGATGTACTCGTAAGGGTAGACACCTTTCTTGATTAACTCAGGCTCAAAATATTTACTTGTTATTGGAAACGTCATCAGTCCTTCTGCCAGACTAGCAAGTCCTGAGGACAAATGTTGCATGGAATAATAAAACACAAGTTTGTTGTTTAACCTAAAAGTCAAGTACTTCTCAATTGTCTGGGCAATAAAACTAATGTTTTTGTAAGACTCATCTACAGCCTGTATGATAATGTGTGAATCATACCCTTTGAGATTGTGGAAAAAGATAGGTAGTTTGTATGTCTTGGAATCAATTTTTAGTTTTAAGTTACATTCACTATGAGCAGCGCCCCTGTAATGCCCAGTTATGTGGTCATGGTCGCAAACTTTATCACTCCCCAGGTCTTGTTCACAAATTGAACATATCTCCACTGTGTTAAAATCCAGTTTATCTTCTTCTGACACCATCAAAGGCATCTGACAGTTTTAAAGATATTGTACTACGTTACAATTGTGGTTGTGTTATCCTGTGAGAGCGTACATGTGTTATTCGTAGGTAACGATATGTTGTTTATTTGAGCTATCACGGTTATGATTTTGTACCTTTTTAGTAAGATTTTCTTTTGTTCGTGAGTAGGGCCGATTTCGTTTTGTTGTGTTTAGTCCGGTGCGTTGTAGAAGGGTCGCACTGTCTGGTGGCCTCGTAAGTGTCACGTCGGTTAGTTGACATCTGACATCGCTACATTTTCGCTACTTTTCCTGTGCGCGTGTAGTGAGCAGCTTTTATGTTGTTTGGTGAATGTTCTCGTACTTTTTTGAGCTATCATAGATAGGGATACCATACTTTTACGTGTCTTTATTATACGCTAGAATTTAGAGCTGAAGTGAGCAGCCGTGTTTTTGTAGCCGGATATATTGTTTCTGGAAAGTTTATGTTAATGAGCTTCGGCTGCCCGTTTCGTTCTGGTTGTTTGAGTTCATGATTTCCGTAGAAGATTCTAGATTTTGATAGTGTATATAAGGAGGGCGCTGGGAAAGCCCGTTAGTACATTGTCTTGCTTTGTCAGTTGTAGAGATACGCAGTTTATTGCTAGAGACGCTGTGTATGAGAAACTTTGAGTCGTAGTGAGGACATCGCAGAAGAGACTTTGTATTCAGTAGTTTGTGCATTTGAGAGTGCATTACTGTGTGGATATCGCATCGCTGAATTAAATATTGTTGGAACTGTTACTCCAGTATTGTCTACATCCTTAAGCCACGTGTGACGGATTGCAGCTGAACGAGGTTTACTTTAAAGAACTCTACGTGTGTGTGTCTGGTGTGTTTATCATAATTCGACTACAACTCCACCATGTAACATTTTGGCGACCCCGACGAGATCTCTTCAGTTGGTTCAGTGGAAAGGGTAGCAGGAGAAAACAGCCAGCAGTGAAAAGCAGAGATGGCGACATCGGAATTGGAGACATTCCTGAAAATTGGAAAGGAATGTGGCCACACTCGAAGGAGCTCAACTCCTCGAGTTTGTAAAGGAGAGAGAGGATTGATTGTACATTGCTTAACGTCCCGACAGCAACAAGGCTTTCTCAGGACGTGCCTGCACTGCTTGTGGAAAAAAAACCAACTAAACAGAACATTGAATGTATGTCGCCAGCCGGTCAAATACATTAAATAAACCTAACACATGGGGCCTAAATAAAGCTAAGACCATTTAGCAACACACATCCAATATCAAGAGCTACAGGCAGTGCAGACAGTAGGGAGAGTTTTAAAAAGGCAAATACAGGTGAATGGACCTCGGGTAGACAGAAACACATGCCCCAGAATAGAGAGAAAAACTCACCCTGTGGGGCTGACCAGGGTGACCCTGGGAACTAAAAAGTACCTAACCCCACCCAAGTCCCCCAGGGCAGACCCGGGTGGGGGTATAGAAAGAAGAAAAGAGACGAGAGAGAGAAGAAAAGGAGAGACTGGAGAGAGAAGAGAAAGAAGAAAAGAAACGAGAAAAAGAAGAAAAGGAGAGACTGGAAAGAGAAGAAAGAGCCAAAGAACGTGAAATCAGGAGACTCGAAATCCAAGCAGAAGAAGCAGAAAAACAGCGAAGAGAGGCAGAGAAACAACGAGAAGAGGAGAGAGAAGAGGCGGAGAGGCAGCGTCAACACGAAATTCATCTAAAGCAGATGGAGATTGAGGCACAGAGCCAGAGAACTAATGAAGCAGCAGCATTAGCGAGCAGAGAACAAACAGCCCGTCCTCCAAAACTTCCACCTTTCATTGAAAATTCAGATAAGATGGACGCTTATCTGGAGCGATTCGAGCGCTTCGCAAATAGCAACAATTGGAAACAAGAGACTTGGCCTATTAAACTAAGCGCACTTCTAACTGGCAAAGCGCTTGAATTTTACACCCGTTTGCCAAGAGAAGAAGCCGAAGATTATATACAGTTGAAAGCCGCCCTGTTGAGACAGTACGACTTGACTGAAGAGGGTTACAGGCGACGATTTCGGAACTGCAAGCCTGAAGAAGGAGAAACACCCGGCCTATTCATTGAGAGAATCAGAAGCTACCTGGAGAAATGGATAGAGCTGGCTGGCCTAAACAGAGAGTACCAAGATCTGTGCGACCTCATCATCAAAGAACAAGTTTTCAGCGCATGTTCTAAGGACCTGGCCGCTCACCTTAGAGAGCAAAAAGTCCAGTCACTAAAGGCCCTGGCCGACTTCGCTCAAAGATACCTTGACGCTCACAACATGAAGTTCGGGTCCAGTAAGCCGCAGCGTACCGTGAGTCTGAACCAGCAGAGGAAATCCATAATGTCAGAGACACCCAGAGATACAAGCCGGTGGAGAACCTGACATGTTTTCTCTGTGGAAAGAAAGGCCACAAGGCGATACGGTGTCCTTCTAAAGACATTCCCCGAGGAGACATCAGAAGATCCAATCAAGATCGCGGGATAGCAGGCAGAAGCAGTACCACGTCTCAACACAGAGCCGCCGCTGTATTAGCCAATGATGTGACGTCATCCAATGACTTTGAATCCAGAGAAAAGCGAGCCCGACACCAGAACTGATCGAATCTTTCAGAAAGAATGGACGCATCCCAGTAGGAGATGGGACTACATTTTTACCAGTCTCAAACATCGCGCTGCCTGAGAATGAAGTGCTGAACATGCCGGTGGTGTCAGGATTCGTCGGCGACACACCAGTGAGAGTGTTGAGAGACACTGATTGTAGCTGCATCATCGTGAGAGAGGACCTAGTAGCTGAAGACCAGAAGCTACAGGAGTGGACCACCCTCATTTTGGCTGACGGAACTGTAAGGATTATCCCCCTTGCCAAAGTCAGTGTCGACACCCCATACTTGACAGGAGAGATGAAGGCGTTGTGCGTGAAGACGCCAGTCTACGATCTCATCATCGGAAACATTGATGGTGCCAGAAACGCAGACGATCCAGATCCAGAGTGGAGACCTGAAATATGTTCTGTTACCACGAGAAGTCAAGCAAAGAAGAGTCATCAGACCATCCCTCTAAAAGTGGCGGACAACACGGAAGCAGCTGTCGTGAATAAGGAAAGGCTGGTGGAGCTACAGAGAGGTCAAGACAAACCAAAATTGGCGGAATCGGTGTGTCTTGCTGATGACGAAAGACTAGACGACGAGAACCTGTTTGACCTTAATGAACTCCGACACAAAGAGAATGTAGAAGATATCCAGTTCGGTCAGAATCTGACCCAGACTCAACGTGAAGAACTGCGCGTCCTGACTCAAGAGTTCGAGCATCGGTTTACACCTGACCCAGGGACAACAGACACCATCCAGCACGAGGTAAACCTGACGTCAAACGAGCCAGTTCACAGCAAACCTTATCGTCTTCCTTATAACACGAGAGAAGAATTGAAAAAGGATATCAAGGAAATGCTGAGTCTGAGTGTCATCAGAAAGTCCAAGTCACCCTATGCGTCCCCAGTTGTCATCGTGAAGAAACCAGATGGATCCAACCGAGTGTGTGTGGACTATCGCAGACTCAATAAACTAACAATCTTTGATCTAGAGCCTATGCCCACAGCGGAAGAACTGTTCCAGAAGGTCAGCGGAGACCGATTTTTCTCCAAAATTGACCTAAGCAAAGGGTATTGGCAAATCAAGGTTGCAGAAAAAGACATCCCCAAGACAGCGTTTGTCACACCCGACGGTCATTGGGAGTTCCTGAAGATGCCTTTTGGTATGGTGAACAGTGGTGCCACATTGAAGAGAGGACTGAAAAAGATCCTAGAAGATGTGCAAAATGTGGTTTATTGGGACGATATTTTGATCCATACCAAAACTTGGGGGGACCACCTCAAAGCCCTCCGAGAACTGTTCCAAAGACTGTCAGATGCGAATTTCACCATCCGTCCAAGCAAGTGTATTCTTGGAGCTGACAACATAGACTTCATTGGACATAAATTGAGCGAAGGTTTAAAGGGACTACACGACGCCAACGTGCAGAAGATCAGGGATGCCCCGCGACCTACGACCAAGACGCAAGTCCGCTCATTTATGGGCTTGGCGAACTACTACCGGGAGTTCATACCAAACTTTGCGGCAGTTACAGCACCCCTGACTGATTTGCTGAGGAAAGGACAACCTAACATAGTGAAGTGGGAGGATGCCCAAGAGCGAGCATTCCAGGCGGTTCGAGACATCCTAACCGAGAAGCCTGTTCTACACCTTCCTGACCCGTTGAAAACGTTCTTCCTGAGAACAGACGCCTCCAACGAAGGAGTAGGTGCTGTCTTGATGCAAGAAGATAACGGAAAACTCCACCCAGTGAGCTACGCCAGCAAAAAGTTGACCAGAGCTGAGAGAAACTACTCGACCATCGAGAAGGAGTGCCTAGCCATCATTTGGGGAGTAAGGCGATTCGAACTGTACCTTCTGGGAGTGCCATTTGTTCTCCAAACAGACCATCAACCCTTGAACTATCTAAACTCTGCAAAGTTTACTAATTCTCGTATTATGAGATGGGCGATGTTCTTGCAGAATTTTGACATTAACTACAGTCTATCAAGGGTTCGCAGAACTTTGGAGCAGATTACCTGAGCAGAGCAGTTTAAATGAACATTTCTGTGTCCAGAACTTTTTGTATTAAACATTTCGATGCTCAGGACTGTTTACAGGAACTGTGAGACGTTTATTTTAATTTGATTTTTGATGTGAAATTATATTTGTTTAGGGTTTTGTGTAGGTTTACACAGCCACAACCGTATTTTTGAAATTTGAGAAGAAATTTTTGTGAAATTTCATTCTTAAGAGGGGGGGTAATGTTACGATTGTGGTTGTGTTATCCTGTGAGAGCGTACAAGTGTTATTCGTAGGTAACGATATGTTGTTTATTTGAGCTATCACGGTTATGATTTTGTACCTTTTTAGTAAGATTTTCTTTTGTTCGTGAGTAGGGCCGATTTCGTTTTGTTGTGTTTAGTCCGGTGCGTTGTAGAAGGGTCGCACTGTCTGGTGGCCTCGTAAGTGTCACGTCGGTTAGTTGACACCTGACATCGCTACATTTTCGCTACTTTTCCTGTGCGCGTGTAGTGAGCAGCTTTTATGTTGTTTGGTGAATGTTCTCGTACTTTTTTGAGCTATCATAGATAGGGATACCATACTTTTACGTGTCTTTATTATACGCTAGAATTTAGAGCTGAAGTGAGCAGCCGTGTTTTTGTAGCCTGATATATTGTTTCTGGAAAGTTTATGTTAATGAGCTTCGGCTGCGTGTTTCGTTCTGGTTGTTTGAGTTCATGATTTCCGTAGAAGATTCTAGATTTTGATAGTGTATATAAGGAGGGCGCTGGGAAAGCCCGTTAGTACATTGTCTTGCTTTGTCAGTTGTAGAGATACGCAGTTTATTGCTAGAGACGCTGTGTATGAGAAACTTTGAGTCGTAGTGAGGACATCGCAGAAGAGACTTTGTATTCAGTAGTTTGTGCATTTGAGAGTGCATTACTGTGTGGATATCGCATCGCTGAATTAAATATTGTTGGAACTGTTACTCCAGTATTGTCTACATCCTTAAGCCACGTGTGACGGATTGCAGCTGAACGAGGTCTACTTTAAAGAACTCTACGTGTGTGTGTCTGGTGTGTTTATCATACTTCGACTACAACTCCACCACGTAACACTACACTACTATGCAGTTGTCTCATTTCTGTTAAAAACTCACCTGCTGTGTTTTCACCTTGGTAGATAAAAGGTACTGTATGCTCACCGTCTGACCAAACAAGAATGTATCCGAAAGAACACACCACTTGGTCACTTAATTTTACAGTCTTTGGTAGTGCTTCTGGAACTGGTCCCTCATATGGTACAACCAGTGATTCAAAATCAGCATACACTACAAACAGCAGCTCCATAATTTTGTTTTTAATATACCTTGCCATCAGGATCTGGATACGTAAGTATTGTTTGAATGTCATCAGCTGACCTGCAATGTTGAACATGTTTGTGTGCTAACTTAATAGAGGAAAACCTTTGTAAACATTTCTTACACACTTCTTGTTTCTGTTTGTGTTTTGTTGTATGTCCGTGAATTAGCCGTGACATATTTCTGATAATTAATTGTATAGTGAAAGTTACCACCAGAGCTTATTAGTAACAGGTCAACATGTTTATCTCCTGGCTGTCCATAGGTTGGGGCAAGTGGTGATACTCTATTTGGTTGCAACCTATTTTCAGGCTCAGTGTCCCATACACATTAACAGATATGCCAGGATTTAGTTCTTCAAACAAGCCTATATCTCCCACCTTAACAGGAAAATCTGTACCACTGAAGTTGAGTTCGTTTACAAATTTGGTGTAGTTGGATACACGCTCAGGTTTTGTTTTTACAAAGTGAAGTTTAGCAAGCACACACCACATAAAACAGAGGTGATCATTGTTATGAATATTAACGACAGCTTTTTTGTTTGCAACCTTAGTTGGTAGTCCAGTGATTCAAAATCAGCATACACTACAAACGGCAGCTTTTGCTGATTACCATAGTTCTTGAAATATACCTGGCTACAGGATCTGGATACCTAAGTATTGTTTGAATGTCATCAGCTGACCTACAATGTTGAACATGTTGGTGTGCTACTTTAATAGAGGAAAGCCTTTGTAAACATTTCTTACAAATTTCCTGTTTCACTTTGCGTTTTGTTGTATGTTCATGATTTAGACGTGAAATACTCCTGATAATTGTGTAGTGAAAGTTACCACCATCACTTATTAGTAGAAGGTCAACATGTTTATTTTCTGGCTTTCCGCAGGTGGGGGCAAGTGGTGATACTCTAATTGGTTGTAACTTGTTATCAGACTCAGTATCCCAAACATACATGTTCACAGATATACCAGGATTTAGTTCTTCAAACTAGTCTATATCCTCTACCTTAACAGGAAAGTCTATACCTTTGAAGTTGAGTTTGTTTACAAAGTTGTTGTAGTTAGATACACCTTCAGGTTTTGTTTTACAAAGTGCAGTTTGGCAAGCACACACCACATAAAACAGTGATTGTCATTGTTCTGAATATTAATGACAGCCTTTTTGTTTGCAACCTCTGTTGGTAGTGACAACCATGATTTGCCTAAAATAGGATGATCTCTTGACTGCCTTAGTTGTAGTTCATGAGCATACCCTTCATGCAAACCAGACCCCTTCATTTTGGCTCTATCAATTGCTTTGAGGAAGTCAGGCAACATTTTGTTTCTAAACACGTTCTCCAGTTCCCTTTCTGCATTAACTGTGTGTTGTCCTGTCGAGATATATGATACTATCACTTCACCATCTACCCTGTTAAATTCTATTTTAGCAACAATCTGAATCTTTACAACTACCATCAGGAAGATTATCTTGTATTATGGTAAAAGATTTCTCTATCGATTCATAAACATTGTAATTGTTTGATATAGGCAAGTTTGTTGTGTGAAATACGTTTCACAAGCTTTGTGAACTGTCTGTCATTTTTCTATAGACAGACAAAATAATAAATAGAAACAATTACATTATTTGTAATACCATTTTATTAACTATAATAAAGTCACAATTAAGATTTAATTCATGTAGACGTTTGTATATGTGTTTACACATTGTCTTATACCAGTTACAGTCAGCATCATTAACTCTAAAAGTATGTGACTTAATATCAAGAGTCATTGATAGTATAAAATCAGGTATGGTATCTAGGACATCCAAAGTTAAATATCCTATAACGTATATCACCGCTGGTACTGCGAGTTTTATGTCAGGCTGTTTAACATGTGTTTTTAACTGTTCAAACTATTAAATGTATCTGAAGCAGTACGTAACATCTACTTGTCTGTCCGCCATTTTTATGACCAAAACAAACATTATTAATCCATACCCAGTAGCATTAAACCCCAATAACTGCCATACCCAGTGGGCTGATCTGTCTTTAAGATAAGCTTTAGATGCTTAGTTGATTTCAGGTTGTTTTTTTTTTACAACGTCTCGTTCATGCTTGTTTGGCATAACATCATTCTCCCTTAGGCAGTCTTCAAAGCTATCACAATCCTTACAGTAAAACAAACAGATAAACTTTAATTGCCCACGAAAATCTTCTAGTACAGCATTATATTTTTGAGTGAGAATCCAGACACTGATGTATGCGTGTCTGCCACTGTAGGTGAGTTCTGCTAAAGTGTTTCTCTTTTTGACAATGTCTTTCTCTGCAGAGTAATCATCAACTATGAACAAAGTTGGCTGCCCTTGAAATTGCTTGTAAAAAGACTGCAGGCAGTCATTTAGTTTTCTGTAACTAATCAGGATGGTAAACCAGATCTGATGCATGATTTTTGTGTTGTCTTGGAAGTTAAATAAATTTTATTTTTGTTAAATAATAATGAGTTCTGGTCTGAAGCTGAGAATTACACCAATTGCCTGTCTAGTATTAGAGTTAAAAGATTTAGCTGATGTACATGGTTTTGATAAAGAAGGAGAAGTGGGAGAAGTGTATGGCTTTGAACTTGATTCCTCTGGAATGTACAAGCAAAAAGCAATTGATGATGTGAAAGATGACACAGAAAGAAGGTGTCCTTCAGCTTCGTGATGTTACTGTAACTAATCCTGTAAATAATGTGCTCTACCTCTTTAAACATGTGGGTAATAAGTGGGTAGTTGTTCCTGCAGCTGCCCCCACAATTGACTGGGACATAAAGTTTGAATTTATTAGTCCTTATGTATTTACTGAACAATTAAACTTAACTTTTAGAAAAGTTCTTAACTCTGGTCTTTCGCTTGTGAGTCTTGTTCGGAGCAACACAGACACTGACAGCAGAGGTGATGTAAAACTACATGAGTATGAGAAATGAAGGTATCTTCTTACAGGTAAAAAGGGCAGACCTGATCCAACTGTTGTGTTTACACCAGAGAATTTTACCATAGCTAGAGAAGCAACAATAGTTTTTGAAATCATACTGAGGCCTTTGGAGGATGCTAAAGAAGCAGAAATTGCACAGGGAATAAAACTTACATGGGATAACTTAGCGTCGGAGTCGCCAAAAGTTTTTATTGCTATTAGGATTGGCACAGATGTAGAAGTATTGAGTAGTAACACAACTGTTAAAGTAATAGTCAATAAAACAAGTCTTATTTCATTTAATTACATAAAACTGACACACATAGATCTTGTTTCATTTTATTATGCTAGCAAATTATATACCCCTGATGAGTTGCAAAATGTAATCACTGATTAAATATAAAAAAATATTTGCCATAAAAAACAATGCCCTTTTATCTGCAACTACCACTTGCGCTGTTTCTGCCCAGCGCAGAGTGCCACACTGACCACCGCCTTGTCCGCTGCAAACTCAGGCTCCACTTCAAGCCAAAACCCAAGAAAGGGGGGACCCCTAAGAAAAAGCTTGATGTTGCCAGCCTTCAGCGTGACGACGTAAAAGCTGCCTTTCAGACAGATTTACAGCGCAGGCTCACAGACACAGCTGACCCAGCAGACTCCTCCCCTGAAACACTCTGGGAACAGCTGAAAACTGCTATCGCAAAATCCTCTGCAGAAGTCTTGGGTCTCACTAGAAAGAGGAACAAAGACTGGTTTGACGAAAACGATGTAGAGATCCAGGAACTCCTAACAAAAAAAAGAGCTGCCCATCAGGCCCACCTAGCCCAGCCTTCCTGCCCTGTGAAGAAGTCTGCCTCCGCCTGGTCTGCAGCAGTCTCCAGCGCAAGCTCAGAGATCTCCAGAATGGTTAGTTAGTTATTTGGGTTTAACGCCGAGCAGGCGACTAAGGCCATCTCATGGCGGTTCTCCAGAACGAGTGGTGGACCAGACTCACACAGAGAACCCAGCTTTGCGCTGACAACGGTGACTGCAGGGGCTTCTACGAAGCACTGAAAGCAGTGTATTGACCCAGGCACCTGATACAAAGTCCCCTGCGAAGCGCTGGGGACTTTGTATCAGGTGCCTGGGTCCATACACTGCTTTCCCCCTGCGAAGCGCTGATGGACAGGCACACCTCACAGATAATAACTCCATCTTGAACCGCTGGTCGGAATACTTTCAGGACCTCTTCAGCGCTGAGCGCACTGTTCAAGAAGCAGTCATCCTCCAAATCCCACACCTCCCAGTAAAGGTTGAATTAGACAAACCGCCCACTGCTGAAGAGACCCTCACAGCCATCCACCAGCTCAAGAGTGGCAAAGCAGCAGGCATTGACGGTATCCCACCAGAGATCTGGAAACATTGAGGCCCAGCACTGCACAACAAGCTCCATGACCTCTTTCTCTGCTGCTGGGAGGAAGGAAAACTACCAAAAGATCTCCGCGATGCAGTCGTCATCACCCTGTACAAGAACAAAGGAGAGAAGTCTGCCTGCTCCAACTACCGTGGAATTACCCTGCTGTCCATTGCCGGGAAAATTCTTGCAAGGCTGCTCCTGAATCGGCTGGTACCTGCCATTGCAGAAGACCACCTCCCAGAGGGCCAGTGTGGCTTCAGAGCCAACAGGAGCACCACCGACATGGTCTTTGTGCTGAGACAGCTTCAGGAGAAGTGCTGTGAGCAGAACAAAGGGCTGTACGTAACGTTTGTCGACCTAACATAAGCATTTGACACTGTGAGCAGGCAAGGCATGTGGCAGATCCTGGAGCGACTTGGCTGTCCCCCAAAGTTCCTCAGCATGATCGTCCAGCTACACAAGGACCAACAAGGCCAGGTCAGACTCAACAGTGACCTCTCAGAACCATTCCCTATTATCAACGGTGTGAAGCAGGGCTGTGTGCTGGCACCGACCCTCTCCACCATCTTTTTTAGCAAGCTGTTGAAGCAGGCCACAGTAGACCTCGACGATGACGATGCAGTGTACATCAGGTATCATCTCGATGGCAGCCTGTTCAGACGACTGCAGGCCCACATCAAAACCCTAGACCAACTGATTCGTGAGCTGCTCTTTGCTGACGATGCTGCCCTTGTTGCACACACAGAGAGAGCCCTGCAGCGCATCACATCCTGCTTTGCAGACGCTGCCCAGCTCTTTGGACTCGAGGTCAGTCTGAAAAAGACAGAGGTCCTCCATCAGCCGGCACCCAAGGTAGAGCATCGCCCTCCCCACCTCACCATCGGCGAGTCTGAACTGAAGTCAGTGCACCAGTTTACCTACCTTGGCTGCATCATCACGTCGTACGCTTAGGCTGCATCATCACGTCAGACGCTAAGCTGATTGATTGTACATTGCTTAACGTCCCGACAGCAACAAGGCTTTCTCAGGACGTGCCTGCACTGCTTGTGAAAAAAAATAAATAAACAGAACATTGAATGTATGTCGCCATCCGGTCAAATACGTTAAATAAACCTAACACATGGGGCCTAAATAAAGCTAAGACCATTTAGCAACACACATCCAATATCAAGAGCTACAGGCAATGCAGACAGTAGGGAGAGTTTTAAAAAGGCAAATACAGGTGAATGGACAAAGGGTAGACAGAAACACATGCCCTAGAATAGAGAGAAAAACTCACCCTGTGGGGCTGACCAGGGTGACCCTGGGAACTAAAAAGTACCTAACCCCACCCAGGTCCCCCAGGGCAGACCCGGGTGGGGGTAGACGCTAAGCTGGACAAGGAGCTGGACAGCAGGCTGGCAAAAGCAAACAGTGCTTTCGGGCGTCTATACAAGCGGGTGTGGCACAATCAACAGCTGAAAACAGGCACCAAGATCAGCGTGTACAGAGCTGTCGTCCTCACCACCCTGCTGTATGGTTCCGAGTCCTGGGCCCTCTACCGCAGCCAACTACGACTCCTCGAACGCTTCCACCAGCGCTGCCTGCGTACAATCCTTGGCATTCACTGGATTGACTATGTCACAAACGTCGAGGTCCTTGAACAGGCAGAAACTGTGAGCATCGAGGCTTTGCTCCTGCGGACACAGCTCCGCTGGGCTGGGCACGTCTCCAGGATGGAGGATCATTGCCTATCCAAAATCACCCTGTTCGGTGAGCTCGCCACTGGACACAGAGACAGAGGGGCACCAAAGAAGAGATACAAAGACTGTCTCAAGAAGTCACTTAGTGCCTGCCAAATCGACCACCGCCAGTGGTCTTCACCTGCTGCGGATCGTGACACCTGGCACTCCACCATTTACAAGGCAGCTGTCTCCTTTGAGGACTCTCACAGAGCTAGCCTTAAAGACAAGCGGCTCAGGAGAAAAAACAGAGATGCCGCAACTCAGAACCCTGGCCAGACCTTCCCCTGCAGCCACTGCGGTTGAACCTGCCTGTCCCGGATCGGCCTCCGCAGTCATGAGCATGCCTGCAGACATCTTGGACAACCCCTATAGAATCTTTGTTTGCGAAGTCAAGCCAAGAGACCACTTGCGCCTGATGAAAGATTACAGGCGGACACATTTCGTTTAATAAATATTACAGAAGCTTTGAAATATTTAGAAGGTGAAGAGGCAAAATACTCCAAGTGTAAAAGACGGTACAGTACGGTTTTCAATTCTGTACACAATGTAACAATGGTTGTCGGTGCTGTTTCTGCCAGTTGATCTGTCGGGGGTGTTGTTCTGTTTGCAACGGGAGTTGGGAGTGTCATTGGGATCTCTAATGAAGGTGTTGGTGTTGTCCCATGCCTGATATGCTTTGGTTTGGAAGCCCTTAACAAAAGATTTTATAAGAAGTTGCAAAAGCATGAAGCATTTAGTATTCTTGCTGGAGCAAAGCTGAGCAGTATAAAACTTATTATCAGTAAAGCTTTAGAAGACAATAAATCGATGATTATGAGCTTAAGTGAGCGGAGGATGATTTGAGCAATTACAAACAACAGAAGTCTGAAATTCAAAATAAGATGCATAGTCAACCCGTGAATGCTGAAGAACTAAAGGCATCTTTTTTAGAAGAAGGAAAAAGGATAGGAATAAAAGAGACCATGGAAAAAGTGCAAGGTCTTCTAAACAAATAAAGATAAGCTTTTCTTTATTTCTGTCATGCAATTCACAGAGAGATGTCACACCTAATTATTTAACACCAACAGCGCCGCCTCTAGAGTATTATTGAGAAAAAAAAAGATAATTTGCTGTCCCTTTATGCTTGTATAGCACATGGGACTTGAAAGGTAGATGATATAATAGCTTCGTCTGTCCCCAGTAGGTGTAATGTGGGGTCACAGTGGAGCACAGCGGACTGACAGCACCTGCTGAAATCCTACTGTAGTGAAATTTTCCTGTTTCCCAGCTGGACTATTATAATTGGACTCACCTGTTTGAAAAGAACTGCACCCTTCAGCTGTGAATCTCACCTCTAGACTATTATTGAAAAAAGTTATTTTTCTGTCCAAGTATTTTAATAAAAATGGCCAAGTAACCTGATGACTTACTTACAAGTACTTACAGAAGTAACTTTCAAGTTATTTGTAAGACGTAACGTTGAAATTATTTGTAAATTGCAGGTAACTTATTAAGTGCCTGTTGGCAGTGTTTTCACAGTAAACGGAATGGAAAGTGTCCCCCTAGCGTACTTGAAACCACTGACGACCCGTGAAATTGAATAGCGTGTGTTGAGAGCTTTGATTGCCTCAAGAGGGCTTTCAATGTCACGTGGCAAAGATTAGGCTCAGTTGTAAGACAATATCAGTATGCAAAAAGCTTTTGTTAGTTTGTTGCGAGCAAAAAATATGCGAGTGATATGTAAGTATGTTTCTAATGGAAAGAACTAGTTTATGCGTTGACCCGGGGTTGGCAAAGGTCAGCGTAAGACAATCTCCAAATCCCGAAGGATCCGAGGGTGACAACTGATGGAAGAAACGCTTTGTCGATTTGAAGATGTACTGAATGTACTTAGGAAGGCGGTGGCAGGTGATGGCCCTAATTGGCCAGTAAATAGTTGTCAACTTAACACAATGGAAATCCTGTCTTACCTACCCCATTATATCTCTCTCTGCACTTTGTAGCCTCTTTGACCAAGGGAAACAAATACGTGTATGATGTACATTGATCTTTTTACAATGGAAAATCATATAATTAAGTGTTTGCTTCTGCATATGATGTTGGACTATCATTCCTGTAAACACGAGTTTTGGGTGACATTTATGCGGGATGTGGTACTGCTGAAATCCTAACACCTTCTCGCTATGAACGGAACTGTGCACAATGTTCATTATCGTTATCAAGCACATCTGTTTTTTTCTTGAGCTGGCAAATTTCTTTCACGTATGCATACGTTTTGTCAGTAGTGATCAGAGCGTCGCACAATAAATGTACAGATAGTTTCTGATCAGACCAAAATATTCAGATGTTACAACAGAGGATAGACGTGAGATTCCTGAATCTAAATCGTTCAGATCTGCAGTGCTCTAATGAGCGATAAATGCAAAATTTCGGATTTCTATGAATGCACATTTCTGCTCCAAGGTCAAGCAATTCACAATCAAATCATAAAAAATCTTCGATCTCGTCTTTTGTATCTTTGATTTTTGCACGTTATGCCCTGCCAAATCGTTAGAGCACCCACCTGGGAATATCCGCAAGTCCTTTCGAAACCACTCGCAGCTGCAGATGATGTTTGTGCCTATTCTGGACACGGGCAGTTACGTTTTCCTGTATATTACGATTATACACGTTCTTCAGTCTCACTCTGTCATGTTGACTAAATTCCTCTGCGGATTTATCTAAACAACGCGTTTTCGCTTGTAATCCGCCCAAAAAATACTTGCAAGGTGCGAGTTGTATCCGACACGAAGTTAGCCGAACAGACTCGGAAATACATTTGAACAAATCAGAGCTGCACATTTATGTGGTGCTCCTGATCGAAATCGTCATAAGACCAAATTTGAAAGTTATCGACAAATTCCTAGGTTTGCCTCAGGCAGTTTTTTGCCGTTGATTGTTCGTTTAGGCTAGGTAATAAGGGTAAAGGACAAATTATTACAAGGGAGAGAAGTGGCTTTCAAACGGCATAACTTGTTTCACTGCGGTAAGAAGAATGTGCGCTTTGACCAGGTTCGAAAGTAGGCACAATGCACATATTTTGAGAGAGAAAAAAATTTAAACAAACTCTGGGTATTTTGTTTATTTAACATTTATTGGTGTTTGATAAAAGCTCTGAGGAAAAACGAGTATGTTTTCGCATAGAGGACACTCAGAACTTGCAGAAAATCCGGAAACCCAAAACAGCCAACGTGACAGATTTTTCACATTGAAAGTGTCCTAGCTCGCCTTAAAGTGTCTTGACACGACTGCAGTTAGCTTTTTGTTAGTCACAGTAATTTTGTTTGCCATTGTAATTTGACAATGCTTTCTTTCTTCAATATATGCGCATTTCTGACATCTGTTTTAACATTTGTTGACCTCATCCTATCAAAGTGTATGCCCAAATACTTTAGATGATCACTGCGCTCAATTGGTAGGCTACCACACTTGACAGAGCGATTGGAGATTGGAAGGTCCCTCAAAGGGCTGGGTTGTATTGTTCGTTCACTACATGTAGTGTGCAGCGATGCAAACTAGTATAGATCTGTCAATTAGATCATGTCTCAATTTGAAGACTATGCAAGCAAGAGGCATGTGACTTTAATATTTGTATATTTTTGGTAAGAGTGAGTCTCATATTGGTATGTTGGTGAGTTTAGAAAGGTCTTAATTATCACGAAGTATCCTTAGACCAAGTTTGAAGTCTGTGGCTCGTATAGTCATTAAAAAAATGACAACAAAGTTAATGTGTACCATGGTCCACGGACAGATGGATGAACGGACCATGGACGACCGCCAGGCCCAGTATATGGCCGGACTTACTTTTTCAATCGAAAATGAGCAAAGAAATCTTGAAAGAAGCTTCGGCCTTATAAACTTCAACACTGAAATGACAGTACCACCAAGCAGGTCCTCATACCGATATCGGCTGCAGTAGGCCCGCGCACAGCTGTGCGCAGACCCACTGCGGCCGACATAGGCCCGACGGTAGTGCGTTGAACTGGTAGCTGAGAAAGTGAAAAAATCACTACAAGTGGCATAAATATATACTGGTGTACTATGGGCCCAGATGCCACACAGCCGAGACCCACACAGTTCACGAGTGCGATTTTTGAAATGTTGCCTGAAATGACACGTTACAAGTAACAACTAGAACGCTTTTATCTGCTCCCCCATATTTGTCCGACCTGGTTCATATTTACACGCCCTCACGATAGCGTGCTTTTTCTTATTTCGGTGCAGTCAGCTGAAACGACCTTCCAGCCCATGTCAGACATGCTCCAACTCTGTCTCTTTTAAATCACTGCCTGCCCAAAACCTATATTTTTTCTTATGCGTAGAGTTAGATGCATTTTTAGCGCGTTAGCAATCTCTGGCAGTAACTGTTCTTGTAAAAGTGTGTTGTATGTGTGTGTGAGCTTTTGATATGTACCACTTTAGATTTTTGTAACATTTATTGCAGCTTTTTACCTTCTTGTACTTTTTGTTCTGTGATTTGTGATCTTGTAAAGCGCTCAGAACATCATTCATTTGGAGGTTAAGTTGTATATAAATGTACATTATATTATTATTATTATTATTATTATTATTATTACCTGTTTTTCAGCCATAGCTTGATCGAACTCTGCCTGCACCTCTGCAAGCTCTGCTTCTTTGGCGTCCAATGTTGCCTGGGCAGCTGCCAGGTCTGTCATGGCATGATTTAGTCGATCCTGTTGCACAGCTAAATTTGCCTGCAAACAGAGTTCAACTTACTATATATTCCTCCGTCTGTTGTTTATGTTAACCCCTTGTGCATGACCCACCTGCCTTTCTTACTCTTAGGCCACAAAAAGTACTCTGTTTCCGATATCACAATTAAAAACACGAATGGCAAACTTATTACAGCTTACGTGTATGGCCTATCCACATAATAAGTTTGATCCTTGTGACATTGGCATTTCCAACAGGTCACTGAATTGTTCAAATGTCTTAATTAACATATGTAAAAGGTTTGCTTTTGTACCAGCAAAATCCATGTTTTCTTAAAATGTAATGCATATTTCATACATTTGTAAACCCCCTTGACCCTTTCGAGCGGTCAACTATATTAGTACACAAAGAAAGGTCTTTTTACAGCTACCTCTGTGCCAAATCTGATTGAATAGTACGCACAATGTTTCATAACAAGAAAGGCATAGCCCTTATAGCTCACGTTATGACCGATCCACACAAGTGTTAGAATAAGTAAAAGGATGGTTTCTGCACTAACTATATCCATGTTTTCTCAAAATTTAATCAGTTTTCAGACATCTGTCAAACCCCCGTGACCCTTGACCTTTCCGATGAGTCGACTAAATTAGTATATATTGGAAGGTCTTATCATCAGCTAGCTTTGTGCCAAATTTGATTGAAAAATTTGCCAAAAATGTTGATAATAACTACAATTCTTTCAAAAATTGGCGTTTTATACACAGTTGTTGACCTCTTATGACCCTTGACCTTTTCGAAGGGGCCATCCAAATTAGTATGCATAGATAGGTCTTAACATCAGATATCTCTGTACCAAGTTCGGGTTTGAAGTTGTGAATAGTATTTGAGAAAAACATCTTATGTCAAAAAAGGCTATTTTTGACCTATTTCCTGAGCTGTTGTGACCCTTGACCTTTCTGAGGGGTCTTCCAAATCAATCAATCAATCAAAAAACTTTATTGTTCCAAATACATGTTGCCATGTACAAGAAAATTTGTCTCGCCACCTCAGGTGCAACTCGCAATCACCCACACTCACACAACAGTTTACAAACAACAAATGGACAATGGCTCGGGACGGGTGAAGACCGCCGTCAAGGCGTCTCATGGCCGGCGCCAATGGCCCCAACCCGATCTGAACCTTCCTGACACATAGCAGACTAAAGACAGCCCTATGATAGTATCTCTTAAAAACATAATATAATGGTTTTAAACTTTCTGCTTGGCTGAGACGTTACACAAATGAGAAATACGCATAAAAAAAAAGACGAATTATATTTTCACAGTTGCTACCTGTAAGAACATACCTACCATAAGATCAGCGCCGACTATTAGACAGTTAGACAGTCGCTCAGGCATAAACAGTCACCACCTTAATTATAACTTAACTAGTATATAACTTAATAGTCAATTTTTTTAAAGCAATAGTAGTAGAACTACAGCATTAACGTGAAAGCAGTCCAAAATGGTTTCTAAAGAGTACACACATGCACACGCTGTTGTAAGAAACACAGTATTAGTATTAGCATCTCTGTACCAAGTTTCGGTTTAAAGTTGTGAATAGTATTTGAGAAAAAAACATCTTCTGTCAAAATATGGCTATTTTGGACGTATTTCCTGAGCTATTGTGACCCTTGACCTTTCCGAGGGATCAACCAAATTAGTATGCATAGAAAGGTCTTACCATCAGGTGTCTGTACAAAGTTTGGGTTTGAAGTTGGTTTTCACCAAGGTCAAGGTCATGGCTGCCATATTGGAATTTGGTTTGTTTTACGTGAGATATCTACAATTACAGTTGATTTACTTCAAATTTATTACGTTGACAGAAAAGAACAAAAGAGCGCGTTTGCATGATGCAAAAATTAGATCACAATTGAGAAGGTCAAGGCCGTGGCAGCAACGCCTCTGACACCATTGGACTGATCTACCTGAAACTTTACCTGACAGTAGTCCTCAGTGAAAATAAGTGTTAAGAATAAGAATCACGTTGCTACAAGGTCATGGTCGCCATTCATATATTTGCGTTGTGCCTTTTTATGACAATCCTCTTGATAAATGTGCTTGATGGATATGTACAAAAGATTTTTTGTCAAGCATGAATGAATTACGACCCGATCTCGAAAGTTGGTACTGTGACATCTAAGATTGTTTGCACATCATGAACACACTGTACGTACATTTATGTATTTTTTCCGCAGTACCTCAGACAGCATGGGACCGATATGGTTCAAACTGAAACGAATGACAGCTTTGGTTGTAAGGAAGTGTTATTCACAAAAAGGAAACTGATAAAGGTTAACTAATTAAGATGAAGGGTGTAGCAATGAGACTTTGCTCCAGACCTATTTCCTGAGCTCTTGTGACCCTTGACCTTTCCGAGGAATCAACCAAATTAGTAGCATAGAAGGGCCTTCCCATCTGGTATCTCTGTGGAAAGTTTGGGTTTAAAGTTGTGAATAGTATTTGAGAAAAAAACATCTTTTGTCAAAATACGGCTAATTTGAACCTAATTCCTGAGCTCTTGTGACCCTTCACCTTTCCGAGGGCTCATCCAAATTTGTATGCATAGATAGGTCTTACAATCAGGTATCTCTGTAGCAAGTTTGGGTTTGAAGTTGTGAATAGTATTTGAGAAAAAAAAACCAACTTTTGTCAAAATATGGCTATTTTGGACCTATAACTAATGGTCAAAAATGGCCACCGACAACACCACACAAATAATGTAATAATACTTGGATTCAGTAATTTGCTAATTTATTCAGTAACAATTTAATTTAAGTTTTGAGTAAATCAAGCAATTGTAACCACAGCAGTACGTTAGAATGTTCACCCACCCCTCATTTGAAAAGTCACACAAGACTGGTCCAGTCAGTAGGGAGTGTACCCACCGTTTGCAGCCAAGCATTCAATGCAGCGTTGACGCATGGAGTTCCCCAGGGTTCGGAGAACATGTTGTGGGATCGCTTCCCACTCTTGATGCAGGAACTGAGTCAGCTCGGGGACGCCTTGAGGTGTGTGTGTGTGTGTGTGTGTGTGTGTGTGTGTGTGTGTGTGTGTGTGTGTGTGTGTGTGTGTGTGTGTGTGTGTGTGTGTGTGTGTGTGTGTGTGTGTGGAGGTGAGGTGGTTGCTGACTACACGTTGCCCCAGCACGTCCCAGAGGTGCTCGATGGGAGCTAGATAGCGTGAACGAGCTGGCCAATCCATCCTCATGATGCCCCGTTGCTCAATGTACTCATCCACCACACGGGCGCGATGCGGTCGAGCGTTGTCGTCCTGCAGAACAGCATTGTCGCCTATGGCTTGGAGAGCTGGATGGATGAGGGGATGTACAATCTCGTCCCCATAGCGCAGGCCAGTCAGGGTGCCTCGGATGAAGTGGAGGGGGGTCCTGCCTTCCCTGCTGATATATATGAAGCCTGCTCAGACCATGACTGAGCCTCCTCCGCAGCGATCCACCTCTTGGACGCATCCATCCGTGAATCGCTCGCCCTGGCGTCTCCAGACCCTCACCCTGTCGTCGGTGAACCGTGACTCATCAGTAAACAGAACCTGAGTCCACTGGAGTCTGTTCCACCTCACATGTTGACGACACCAAGCAACCCGGGCTCTGCGATGAGCTCGAGTGAGGGGTATTCTCACTGCTGCTCTGCATGAAGCCAGGCCAATTTCGCGGAGACGTCGGCAGACTGTGCGTCTGCTGACGTTAAAGTTTGCAGCTTACATCAGTTGACGTCGCAGAGTGGTTGACGTGACAGTTCGGTCGCGCAGAGCCGCCACACAGAGGTATCTGTCCTCCCTTCTGCTGGTGCAGCGCGGGCGCCCATAGCAGGGTCGTCGTTCTGCCCTTCCAGTTTCTTGGAATCGTGCCAGCAGCCTCTGGATCACTGAATGGGACATCCCAAGACGTCTCTCAAGTTCTCGTCCGGAAATTCCATCCTGCAGCCATGCTATCGCCCGGCTTTGATCTACTGGCGTTAGTCTTCGTCGTGGTGGCATGATTAGGAAAGTGACAATTATGCTCCTAATGTACCGGAAATTGTAGCGAAACAGATGTGCTCAGTGTTCATGACTGACCCCTTTAGCACGTGCATCACGACTTTAACGAGTTTTTCCACCTGCCTGCCTTTGGTAGGCTTGCCAATATCGCACAGCTTTTCACAAAAACTGACGATGTTTCACGTGCATTTGACACGTTCGTAGAAATTGCTGAATTGCTGTCTATTGTTCCCTGTAAAGTGGACTGTCTAAAGTCAACTTTTAACCCATTTGGATCGAAAGAACATTGTATTTTATTAGCGTACTTGCGACGATAAACAATGACACAAACAAGTGAGGTGTCCCTTAAGTTTTGACTATTAGTATACTTCCTGAGCTCTTGTGCCCCTTGACCTTTCCGAGGGATCAACCAAATTAGAATGCATAGAAAGGTCTTACCATCAGGTATCTTTGTACCAAGTTTGGGTTTGAAGTTGTGAATAGCATTTGAGAAAAAATTAAGTATGTCAAAATATAGCTATTTGTTACCCATTTCCTGAGACCTTGACCTTTGTGAGAGGTCACTCAAATTGGTATGTTTAGAAAGGTCTTGCCACAAAATATCCTGGGCCAAGTTTGAAGACTGCGGCTTGAATAGTCTCCGAGAAAATGCCAACGTTAAAGTTTACCACGGACGACGGTCGACGGCGGATGAACGACAGACGACGGACGGACGACCACTGACCCAAAACATAGACGCACTTTTGCTTCGCACGTGAGCAAAAACAACAACACATGGCTGCCTCGGCTTTCGCCTAAAGGGTAGTGACGAAATTATTATGCTAAACACATCTTACATATCTATCAAAACACCAAATTTCAAGCACACTATCCCCATTAGTTTCAGAGATCTGATATGAACAGACAAAACACAAATGTGGCCTCCATAACCCTGAAGCCAGTTAATTGATTTTTCTTCACAGCACACCCAATCACTACGCACTATCATCAATCCAAGTCCCAGCCAAATCGGCCCGATGGTGTCAGAGATATTGCCCGCAAAAGAATATGTGACAATAAACTAAACAATATGGCCGCCACGGCCATGACCTTCAGGTTAGCAATCTAATTCTTGCAGTAAACACTCTATTTCGATAATCTCTATCAAAACGCCAATTTTCAAGCAATTTCATCTGGCAGTTTCGAAGATCCTGTGCATGTAGACAAAACATGGCCGCCATAACCTTGACCTTGCAGTTAGTGACTTGTTTCTTGTTTACGAGATACCATTTCACTGCTGACTATCATCAGTCCAAGTCTGAGTCAGTCGGTTCAATATTGTTACAAAACTCACTGGGACAAGGAAAATGAGACGTCACCGACAAATAAGCTGATCATTAAGCGAAACTGCATTTTCATCCAAGTTTGAGCCCATATAGCATCACAATTTGAATATGTACACTACATTTGGTTCTGTAAGTAGATGTAGAACATAATTATACGAACTGTACAAATATACAGCTACATGCTTTCTATTTAGTAAAAGCGTTATGCTGCAGTAAAGTCGGTCAGTCGTTACACACGTACATGGACCCAAAACAATATTTTTACTCCGCCTGGCATCCTACAATGCGTACGGTGGATGTTTTGTTGCGTTTCATGTGTTTTATGATGTTGTATTCAAAATCCAAACATAACTAGAGTTATGTCTACATTATTTAAATTTTTCGTGATTGCCATCAAAAAGTACAAATTTGACAAATCATCATTGTGTCCATTTTCGGAACACCATGATTTCCACATTTATTATCCGAACTACACATATAGAACACATATACAAATACACTCTCCGATATCTTACATACTTTTTCTTACACCACTGATATTCCCAGAGTCATCTGCTAGTTTTTCATCACCTCAGAGGTTCATGTTTTTTCTCCACCTTGGCAAAGAAAAATTTAGGCCAGCGCAATAAAACTGGGCCGGTCGGCAAGCAAGAAGAGTCTTTTTTCGCTTGTTAACAGTAGCAAATATTTGTAAAGGAAAAGAAATACTGCCTGCCCTCAAGTCTACCATAGACGACAGACATAGATGCATGGGTGACAGTGCGACAAATTGAAATGACTAAAAATGGTCCAAGGACTATGTCTCATAATCCATGGCCACCAAGCAACATACATACTCATGAGCGTATGTGGATGCAGGGGTTTATGAGAATTCACGCTTCTTGCTGATGGAACAGGCTAGCTAAAGGTTAATTCTGTCTGAGCAAAAAGGCGGAAATTCAGCTTTCCGGGATTTTGAAAAAGCTGAATCAACTTACAGGACTGAAAACTGTCATCCGTGTAGATATTTTTGATGAATGCTCAGTAAATTGTATTTCCATTATGTAATGCACCTGAGCCAAACATGGAGGACAACAAACGTCACAAACTCAGTCATATACATTAAGCATTAAATTAGCAAGGAAAATCACCTTCAGAGGCAAGACTTCTTTGTTGATGGAAAAGAATCCTGACATGGCTTTGGTCCAGGACAGCAGGCCAGCAACATTACCACATACTTTCTTGGCCATTTCCAGTATATAGTCCTCAGAAGCAAAGTACGGCTCCAGCAACTCTACTGTCTCGTCATTGATGGTATCTTTGGGAAAGGCCATAAGGTTCTGTAGGAAGTTGGACTGAGACATCAACTGTAACAATCCAATCGACAATCATAATAATTATCATACATATTCATAATCCAAGCAGCAATGAAAGGTTGATAGTGCACAAACACTGAAATAACTGAAAACGGTCTACAGACTAACTATGCCACATCATGCGTGGTCAGCAAGAGGAATAATTCTCAAGAGACTCTGCGTCAGCAGAGGCTCAAGATAATTTATGCTTCTTGCAGATGGAATTGGATGTCTGGAATTGGATGTCTGGAACTGGATGTCTGAACCAAGAGGCTGAAATTCATCTTTCTGTGATTTTGAAAAAGCTGAATCGCCCTACCTGAGTGAAAACAGTCACCAATGAAGACGCAAGCAAATAAGCAACAGCCACAAACTCACATCAGAAAGACAAGGACGAAACAGCATAACCAACCAAATAACTAAAAGATCATCAGGCCGACGTTGCTCGCAGTTGGCCCGTGCACAGACAACAGCAGCCAATGTAGGCCCGATGAACTTTTGCACACTGGGTTCAAAGATATTCGAAACATGCTTTGAAAAAAACAACTGGCAAAGCAAGAAACTGTTTTGTTGGCCTGCTCGGCGTTAAACCCAAATAACTAACTAACTCGTTTGGCTTGTTTTATATCTACCGTATTGAAAATATGGTAGACTGAAATGGGGCTGGCCTCAGCCCTTTCAACACCTAGTACGCGTTAACATAGGTAGGCAGACGTCACACTGTAAAAGCGTAGTAACAAGAGAAAATTACGTCACGTCTAGCTACGCTAGCATTGATGTTGAACTGACAGATCTAGCGCGAAAGCGCCGTATGTGTGTGTGTACGCGCGCGCGCGTGTGTTTGTGTGACACCGACTAGAGACCGCGTGTGTGGACGGATAGGCTTGAAACTTTACGATATCGTCTTTTAAAAACATTATCTCGAGGCAGTGTTTGTGATTTTTTAATTAGTTTATATATTTTGCACATAGCTAGATAAAAGAAGACAGTGAATAAGTTCGTTAGCCAGCACTTTTTGAATGACAATTCATTTTTGAAAATTTCACTACCACCAACGAGTCAGCCCTGGAAGAGGCTGCACGGAAGAGACCCTGCGCGCCTTTCACGACTCGGACAATGAGAGTGACGTAAAAGCGCCAAACACCTCCGTGTTATACAATGTTGCTAACTAACGCAAAAAGTCAGTGTTACAGAAGCAATGCGCTCTCTGTTTCTGACATTTTGATTAGTAAGTCTGGCTACGCCAACCCACAGAACGGTATAACTGGCGCCATGTGTGTCAGTGTCTGTGCGGATCGGGGGGGGGGGGGGGTTAGGGTGGAGAGAGATGAATCAAAAGGATAAGCTTACAAAATAGTAACAACACTGCATGTTCCCAAAGAAAATCGCACGTGAGCTCAAAACAATACGGTAGACTTTGGGATGAAATCCTCATCTTGTTTTCTTTGCTCCTTATACTTACTACCATAATTTGTGATGGCATTGAAACAGCAGTGGATGAACAGAAACATGTGCTGTAGGATACGAGCCCTTCAATAATGTAATTTCAGCTAGGCAACACTCCCCATTGAACACTGAACGTTTTAATTTAAAATGCTCCTACTAGTTTGGAGCTTGATGGCACTACCCTTGAACCTTCAATCATCATGGTTGATCCATCAAGTGCTGTAGGGCCTTTGCAGTGAGTTTTGCTAAATTTAACAAGAAAGGCAAAGCCCTTGTGGCTCACGTGTATCCACATAATAAGTGTGACCTGTGTATCTTTACCTTTTGAACAGGTCGCTGAAACGATCATGTGTGTAAGTGTCTAAACATAAGTAAAGGGTTGGCTTTGGAACCAGCGAAATCCGAGTTTTCTCAAAATGTATACATTTTTTTACGAATTTGTTGACAACCGTGACCCCTGATCTCTGTGCGGGGTCGACTAAATTAGAATGCATAGAAATGCTCTATCAGCAGGTATCTCTATACCAAGTTTGGGTTTGAAGTTGATAATAGCATTTGAGAGAAAAAAGTTGGACCTATTTTTGACCCGTTTCTGAAACCCCCATGACCCTTGCAAGGGGACCAGTAAATTAGTATGCGTAGAAAGGTCTCATCATCAGCTACCTTTGTGCCAAATCTGACTGATATGTTGGCCAAAATCGTCGATAAAAAAACTACAAGTGTATCAAAAACTGGCATTTTTCACACATTTACCGACCTCCCGTGACCCTTGAACTTTCCGAGTGGTCATCAACATTAGTATGCATATAAAGATTACCATCGGGCATCTATGCAGCAAGTTTGGGTTTGCAGTTGAAAATAGTATTTGAGGTGAAACAATGTTTGAAAATGGTATATTTAGAAACGTTTTACCACAAAGTACCCTTGGGCCAAGTTTGAAGTCCGAGGCTTAAATAGTGTCGAGAAAATGCCAACGTTAAAGTTTACCACAGACGACAGACGCTGGACAGACGACAGATGGCCCATTACATAGACTCACTTTTGCTATGGCACGTGAGCCAAAAACAACACGTTACACACTTTAGGTACAGTGCAGTATCATATGGTTTACATGGTCTTTTTGGACACCACAGGGTCTACATGAAATCTAACCTGAACAAGCCCCATGAACTAAGCACATTACCTTTAGCGAATTAGACCATGATGGTTTGAAGAACTCGGGTTTATCTGGATCCACCTTGACAGGCTCCAGATGACCCTGGAAGAGAATCATTACACAATCCATAATGCGCATGATAAGGTGCGGCGGCTTGCCCAGCTTTCTAACGGTCGCAATATCTGCTGGCTTGATTGTATTCAGGGCTGCCTCCGCCTCTTCTAAAGCTGGTCTTGCTGCCTCTAGCTTCGCCTCAGCAATAATTTTGTCTGCATTGATAGCGTCCACAATCTCCTGTGCTGCGTCCTTCACCTTCTGAACCTGGGCCTTGACCTTTTCTGCTGCGGCGGCCTTGGAAGCCACAATTTTCAGCACAGCTTCTGCTTTCTCCGAGGCAATAGCCAGGTCCTTCTCTTTCACCACCAGCTCCTCACTAAGTTCAACAACAGCCTGGGATGCTTCAATCAGCTTCTCAAGACCTGAAAAAAAAAAGTTGTGGCCAACTTTCACTTCGGTTGTACTTTAACACATACAGTTTTGACACTGATGAAGATCGACCATGATAGTTCTAGGGTGGTGTCAGAATAGCTAGGCGCTTGTTGGCGCCAATCTATTCAGACGCCACCCTCCTTTAAATTATCACGGTCGACCTGTCTCCAGAACTGTGACGCAGACCTCAAAGAATTTATATAACGATAATGGCAAAGCCCTTAAGGCTCACGTGCATGACCGATCAACATACTTAATCTAAACTTTGTCATTTTAATAATAATAATAATAATGAGTATTTATATAGCGCTTAATCTTACTCAAAAGCTCTAAACGCTTTACAATCTGTACACAAAAATAAAAATACAATGACATATGCACATAACAAACAAAGCACAATGCCCGAACACACCACTTTTACAATAAACTAAACAACAATACATACATAATAATTTATATTCTAATTAACATTCAGTCTAAACAAGGAGGATTGCAGAACTACAACTAAGGCATCAAACACTGGCAGTTATTCAAAGTAAAGCTTGAAGAGGTGAGTTTTCAACGACCTCTTGAAGTCAGAGACAGACTCACTGTTTCTGACCTCAAGAGGAAGTGTATTCCATAACACTGGGGCTTGATAAACAAAAGTGCGCTGACCAAATGTTTTAGTTTGGACAGAAGGTACACACAACTTCCGTTTATCAGAAGAGGAGCGGAGCTCACGAGAGGGTGTATACACTTGCAGCAAAGAGGACAAGTATTCTGGGCTGGTGCCTGAAAGACAGTTAAAACAGATTGACATAACTTTGTATTGAATACGTGAGGACACAGGTAGCCAGTGAAGGGACTTCAAGATGGGTGTGACATGCTCAGTCTTACGGACTCTCACAACAAGCCGGGCTGCATTGTTCTGAATTTTTTGGAGGCGATCAATGAGATACTGAGGGCAGCCACAAAGCAAAGAGTTACAATAATCTAGCTTGGACAGCACAAATGCACAAACTAGTGTTTTAGTGGCTTCCACGGTCAGCAGGTGACGAACTGAACTAATACGACGAAGTTCCAGATAAGCGGATCTACACACTGCACTGACATGCTGTGACATAGATAACTCGCTGTCAAGTGTAACACCCAGGTTTCTCACACTCGCAGAGAAGCCAATGAGTGTTCCATCCACAGACAATGATGACGGTAAAGACATGGACGAAGATAATCTTGGATTAGCTACCAACATTGCTTCAGTTTTGCCATCATTTAACATCAGTTTGTTGGTGGTCATCCATGATTTGACATGGTCAATGCACTGGCTTATACTTTGGACGGCATTCACAGCTCGCTCGACAGTATCACTTTTGTACATCTGCGTATCATCTGCAAATGCATGATGGGAAATGGAGCGACTACAAATCAGGTCGGACAGGGGCTGAACATACAGTAAGAACAATACAGGTCCTAGGACCGAGCCCTGGGGTACACCAAACCGAAGAGGTGATGGCTCAGAACGACAGCCGTCGACAGAAACAATCTGGGATCGTTCAGTCAGGTATGAACTAAACCATGCCAAGACTGTGCCTTCAATGCCAAATACAGATTGAAGTCGGCACAGCAAAATTTCATGGTCAATAGTGTCGAAAGCACTGGACAGGTCCAGCAAAGCAAGGACTGTGATCTTACGCTCGTCCAAAGCACAAAGCAGGTCATTGAATATCTTCAGCAAAGCTGTTTCAGTGCTACGATGGGGACGATATGCAGACTGGAATACACTGAACAGACTATTAGAGTTGACATGCTTTAAAGTTTGAACAAGGACAATTTTCTCAAGAATCTTTGATAGAAATGTAAGATTGGAAACTGGGCGATAGTTTTTCAATACATTTGGGTCTAAAGATGGTTTCTTCAATAGGGGTTTCACAAGTGCAGTCTTGAAGCTTTCAGGAAAAATACCAGTGGAGAGAGAGTTGTTGATGACTTGTGTAATGGCAGCAACACTTCATCCAGGCACTCGTACAACAAGGGAGTGGGTATGGGGTCTAACTCACAAGTTTTGGGGGCAGTGTTTGTGATCACTTTTCTGACCTCATCCTCTAGCACAGGTTCGAAGGTTGAGAGAGGTTCTCCACTAAAGCGTTTTTCGGTGAACAAAACTGAAGTGGGCATGAGATCCAGAGAATCACGAATTTCGCGGACCTTATCAACGAAGTAATCTGCAAAAAGCTGAGGCAGCTGGCACGGGGGAAATGTAGTGGGAAGAGGTGATGGAGTCTTCTTCACCATAAGCTTATTGGTCACATTATACAACTCTTTGCAGGTCACGTTTTCTCAAAATTCCCAATACGCATTTTTTTCCCACTTTTGTAAACCTCCCATGACCCTTGACCTTTGTGAGTAGAGAACCAAATTAGTATGCATAAAAAGGTCTTACCTCAGCTACCTTTCTGCTACATTTGGTTGAAAAGTTTGCAAAAATCCTGAAAAAAAATAAAATTTTACCAAAAAATAGACATCGTTTGCTGATCTCTTGTGACCCTTGACCTTTCCAAAGGGTCGTCCAAATTAGCATGCATATGAAGGTCTTACCATCAGGTATTTCTGCACCAGGTTTGGGATGGAAGTTGTAAATAGTGTTTGAGAAAAAAATATTAATTGTCGACAAACGACCATTCGTGACCTATTTCCTAATCTCGTGTGACCCTTGGCCTTTCCGAGGGGTCACCCAAATTAGTATGCATGAGATGTTCTTACCACGGAACTACTGGCCCAAAACACAGACTCAACGCACGTGAGCAACAAAAAATAATAATATAAAAAAAAAATGATAATTTCATCCCCAGGATGTAATGAGCTATCATGTACGTTTGCTTCACCACTTTGTGCATAGGCCACCAGTAATGTTCACGGCACCTATGGCTGCATTCTCAATACACATCAGATACATTAGTATGACTAGGACATCATCATTAACAACCTTTGTGCTAAGTTTGATTGAATAATTGCTGTGTAAATGAAACCATTATTTTCTCAAAAACTGACATTTTTCACGTATTTGCAGATCTCTTGTGACACTTGACCTTTCACTTCAGAGGGGTCATCTCAGTTAGTATGCATAGGCAGCCTTTCCGTTAACGGAAAATTCTCTGTATTTGACGGATAAATTTTGGCAGGGACGGAAAAAAAATGGAAGGCCATCCATCACCAGCACGAACACATCTTGTAACAAGAAAGGCAAAGCCCTTATAGCTCACGCGTACGACCAATCCACGTAATATGTGTGACCTTGACCTTTCCTACAGGTCACTGAAATGAGCAAGTGTTCGAGTGTTTAAACATAAGTAAAGGGTTGGTTTAGGTACCAGCAAAATACGAGTTCTCTCAAAATGTATGCATTGTTTTTTTTTTACAAATATGTCGACCCTTCATGACACTTGACCTTTGTGGAGGGTCAACTAAATAAATATGCATAGAAAGGTGTTATCATCAGCTACCTTCATGCCAAATTTCATTGAACAGTTGGCAAAGACTTTGATAAAACTACAATTCTATCAAAACCTGGCATTTTTCACACATGCCAATGTCATGTGACCTTTGCGAGGGGTCATTTAAATTAGTATGCATAAAAAGCCCTTATCATCAGGTATCTCTATACCAAGTTTGGGTTTGAAGTTGATAAATAGTATTTGAGAAAAAAACTGTTTTTGTCAAAATATGGCTAATTTTACCCATTTCTTTCCCTCCCCTCCCACTACCCTTCACAGTTATGAGGGGACCACTAAATTAATAAGCATAAAAAGGTCTTATCATCAGCAACCTTCATGCCAAATCCGACTGAAAAGTTGGGAAACAAACTTAGATAAAAACAATTCTATTAAAAACTGGCATTCTTCACACTTTGCTGAACTACTGTGACACTTGAAATTTCCGAAGGGTCATCCAAATTAGTATACATAAAAAGGTCTTACCATCAGGCATCTCTGTACCAAGTTTGGGTTTGAAGTTGAAAATGATATTTGAAGAGAAAGAATTTGTCTCAAAATATTTGACCGCTTTCTGGACCCCCTGTGATCGTGACATTTGAGAGAGGTCAATGAAATTAATGTGCTTAGAAAGGTTTTACCACAAAGTACCCTTGGGCCAAGTTTGAAGTCTGAGGCTTGAATCTTGGCTTGACTTCGCGAACGAAGATTCTATAGGGCTTGCCCACGTCGTCTGCAGGCATTTTCGTGGCTGCGGAGGCCAATCCGGGACAGGCAGGTACGACCGCAGTGGCTGCAGGGGAAGGTCTGTTCAGGGTTCTGAATTACGACAGCTCTGTTTTTTCTTCTGAGCCGCTTGTCCTTAAGGTTAGCTCTGCGAGAGTCCTCAAAGGAGACGGCTGCCTTGTGAATGGTGGAGCGCCAGGTGTCACGGTCCGCAGCAAGCGAAGACCACTGGCGGTGGTCGATTTGGCAGGCACTAAGTGACTTCTTGAGACCGTCTTTGTATCTCTTCTTTGGTGCCCCTCTGTCTCGGTGTCCAGTGGCGAGCTCGCCGAACAGAGTGATCTTGGGTAGGCGATGATCCTCCATCCTGGAGACGTGCCCCGCCCAGCGAAGCTGTGTCCGCAGCAGCAAAGCCTCGATGCTCACAGTTTCCGCCTGTTCAAGGACCTCGACGTTGGTGACATAGTCACTCCAGTGAATGCTGAGGATGGTACGCAGGCAGCGCTGGTGAAAGCGTTCGAGGAGTCGTAGTTGGCTGCGGTAGAGGGCCCAGGACTCGGAACCGTACAGCAGGGTGGTGAGGACGACAGCTCTGTACACGCTGATCTTGGTGCCTTTTTTCAGCTGTTGATTGTGCCACACCCGCTTGAATAGTCGCCCGAAAGCACTGTTCGCTTTTGCCAGCCTGTTGTCCAGCTCCTTGTCCAGCTTGGCGTCTGACGTGATGATGCAGCCAAGGTAGGTAAACTGGTGTACAGACTTCAGTTCGGACTCGCCGATGGTGATGTGGGGAGGGCGATGCTCTTCCTTGGGTGCCGGCTGATGAAGGACCTCTGTCTTTTTCAGACTGACCTCAAGTCCAAAGAGCTGGGCGGCATCTGCGAAGCAGGACGTAATGCGCTGCAAGGCTCTCTCTGTGTGTGCAACGAGGGCAGCGTCATCAGCAAAGAGCAGCTCACGAATCAGTTGGTCTAGGGTTTTCGTGTGGGCCTGCAGTCGTCTGAGATTGAACAGGCTGCCATCGAGACGATACCTGATGTACACTGCGTCGTCGTCGTCGAGGTCCACTGTGGCCTGCTTCAACATCATGCTGAAGAAGATGGTGAAGAGGGTCGGTGCCAGCACGCAGCCTTGCTTCACGCCGTTGCGAATGGGGAATGGTTCTGAGAGGTCACTGTTTAGTCTGACCTGGCCTTGCTGGTCCTCGTGTAGCTGGACGATCATGTTGAGGAACTTTGGGGGACAGCCTAGTCGCTCCAGGATCTGCCACATACCTTGCCTGCTCACAGTGTCAAACGCTTTTGTTAGGTCGACAAACGTTACGTACAGCCCTTTGTTCTGCTCGCGGCACTTCTCCTGAAGCTGTCTCAGCACAAAGACCATGTCGGTGGTACTCCTGTTGGCTCTGAAGCCACACTGGCCCTCTGGGAGGTGGTCTTCAGCGATGGCAGGTACCAGCCGATTCAGGAGCAACCTTGCGAGAATTTTCCCGGCAATGGACAGCAGGGTAATTCCACGATAATTAGAGCAGGCAGACTTCTCTCCTTTGTTCTTGTACAGGGTGATGATGACTGCATCACGGAGATCCTTTGGTAGTGTTCCTTTTTCCCAGCAGCAGAGAAAGAGGTCGTGGAGCTTGTTGTGCAGTGCTGGGCCTCCATGTTTCCAGATCTCTGGCGGGATTCCGTCAATGCCTGCTGCTTTGCCACTCTTGAGCTGGTGGATGGCTGTGAGGGTCTCTTCGGCGGTGGGCGGTTCGTCCAATTCAACCTTTAGTGGAAGGTGTGGGATTTGGAGGATGACTGTTTCTTGAACAGTGCGCTCAGCGCCGAAGAGGTCCTGAAAGTATTCCGACCAGCGGTTCAAGATGGAGGTATTATCTGTGAGGAGTGCCTGTCCATCAGCGCTTCGCAGGGGACTTTGTACCAGGTGCCTAGGGCCATACACTGCTTTCAGTGCTTCGTAGAAGCCCCTGTAGTCACCGTTGTCAGCACAGAGCTGGGTCCTCTGTGCGAGTCTGGACCACCACTCGTTCTGGAGCTCTCTAAGCTTGAGCTGGAGACTGCTGCAGATGAGGCGGAAGGCAGACTTCTTCACAGGGCAGGAAGGCTGGGCTAGGTGGGCCTGGTGGGCGGCTCTTTTTTTTGCTAGAAGTTCCTGGATCGCTACGTCGTTTTCGTCAAACCAGTCTTTGTTCGTCTTTCTAGCAAAGCCCAAGACTTCCACAGAAGATTTTACAATAGCAGTTTTCAGTTGTTCCCAGAGTGTTTCAGGGGAGGAGTCTGCTGGATCAACTGTGTCTTTGAGCATGCGCTGTAAATCGGCCTGAAGGGCAGCTTTCTTGTCGTCACGCTGAAGGCTGGCAACATCAAGCTTTTTCTTGGGGGGGCCCCCTTTCTTGGGTTTCAGCTTGAGGCGGAGCCTGAGTTTGCAGCGAACAAGGCGGTGGTCAGTGTGGCACTCTGCGCTGGGCATCACTCTGGTGAGAAGGACGTCACTGCGGTCCCTCTGACGCACTAGGACATAGTCGATAAGGTGCCAGTGCTTGGAGCGAGGATGCATCCAGGTGGTCTTTCGACTGTCCTTTTGCTGGAAAGTAGTGTTGGTGATGACAAGTTGCTGCTCTGCACAGAGCTCCAACAGTAAGCGACCATTGTCATTGCAGTTCCCAACGCCATGCTTGCCGAGGACTCCTTTCCAGGCTTCAGAGTCTTGGCCCACTCTGGCGTTGAAGTCGCCAAGGATGATGACTTTGTCGTCTGCAGGGGTGCTCTGCAGGAGGCTGCGCAGGTCAGAGTAGAACTTGTCTTTTTCTGCAGGCTCTGCCAGGAGGGTTGGGGAGTACACACTGAGAAGGGTGACGTATTGCTGGTGTCTCAGTGGGAGGCGCATGGACATGATGCGGTCGGAGTGACCCGTTGGTAGGTTTTCCAACTTAGTCGCAATGTGGGTCTTCACCATGAAGCCCACGCCTGAGAGCCGTCTTTCTGATGCAGGCCTGCCTGACCAGTAGAGGGTGTAGCCAGCGCCAAGTTCTTGGAGGCTGCCTTCCTCCGGGAGGCGTACTTCGCTGAGCGCGGCGATGTCGATGTTTAACCTCCGCAATTCATGGGCAATGAGGGCGGAGCGACGTTCAGGGCGTCCGCTGTCTGCTATGTCGAGCATGGTTCGGATGTTCCAGCATGCTACGTTGAGTCCGGTCGTGGTCGTCATGAGAGTGGATCCATTGTTTTTTCTTGTTTTCTGACCGCATGAGAAGATGCCCGTTGACCGCGGCTAGCCAACTGGGTTACGAGGGGATGAGCTTTGGTTAGGCCACCTTTTCTAGGCCCCTCTCCGTGTGGAGCAAGCAGTGCTGTCCCTAGAGAAGGCTGCTTGGTCGTTCAGGGTGTGCCGAGTGACGTTGTCATCCCCATGTCAACATCAGGCGACCAATATCCTGAACCGCCTGCATGCAGGTTTGAGACTGCGGCTTCCAGTGACATCTTTCACCTGCCGTTTTGCCCCTTGCCCATCGCTACAGGACTTGGAAAGTTCAGTGTCATAGTCCGTGGGCGTTTCCTAAAGCCTGCGCGGTGGAGCTTTTTGGTGGAGTGCAGTGTGCGCAGTACTGGCCCCACCCTTTAAACCCTTGGTTCGTTTGCCACGGCCTAGCAAGCTGGGACGGTGGCATCGAGGTCCTCGGGTCGTAGGTTTTATATCAGACTGTCCTTGTCTTAGTCTCTGGCTCAAAAGCCTTCCCCGGAGACACGGGGGCTTTGATGTCAGGGGTTTCCTCCCTTAGCCTTTCCGCAGCCAAGCGGCCAAGCCTGCAAGGCAGCAGGGGACTCGTGGGGGCCGGGGTCGTCTATGTCCCGTGCAGATGTGAACATCTGCCCACTGCCCAGACGGTGACACTTACCAGAGGAGAAAAATCCAACGCCGGAACCCGGTATCGAACCTCGCACCCTTGGCATTGGAGGCAGACGCCTTAACCACTGCGCCATTTCCCCGAAGCACAATACATACGAAGAATCTGGCAAACAATGACTAAATTGCGTGATTCTTGCATTTTACTGTTCGGGGGACTGCATGCGCACCGCGGTTGATATGAGAAGGTGTTCACGGACCCCACACTTTCAGTGAATGGCTTTGAGTAAACACTTTTATGCACTTTACTCTACTTCCACTGGGAACAAGCGAATAAATACAGTAACAAAATAGTGCACCCTTCTGTTATAGAATCGGGACTTATCATTTTGTTCTGGCGGTTGATACTCAAAGATCTTGACCCAACACTCGGCTGCATTTTTTAAAGGTCATTCATTAGCATTATTTCCTTGAAGATTTAAGCAAATTCAGTGTGTACAGAAGCGTGCATGAACACGATTTCCGGTAGTATGTGTAAAAGTAGTTCGTGCTGTGAGTAAGCACTGTACAGGAGAAAATAATGTGATCAGTCTGAGTTTGACCGGACTGAAACAACTGCCGGACACAACGTTTCATGCAATTAAACTACATAAAATGTGCCACTAGGTATAAAATGTATGAATGGTATTGTGCAACAGTGTTTATATAACCGAACAGTTTGTTAAATTTAAAGCAGTTAATTTGTCTGATCAAACAAATTCTTGTCACACACTATGAGCCATGTCACAAATCAGCCTCATTCATTCTCAAACTTAAGATAAACAAAATGCAAAGGTATGGTTTATGCATGCTATCCCCTCACTATCAGAAGAACAAGTCTAGCAAATAACATGGGTAAATATGTAAACACGATTATTGATTTTGGTTGCTCAAATTGTTGCACCCTCAGCTGACAGTTTTTCAGAGAATGACTCATTTACCCGTTCCAAGGAAAATAATAAGACCACACTTTGAAAGCACCACCCCTAAAGACACACACTGTTACGAATGTGGTTGTGTTGTCCCGTGGAAGCATACATGTGTTTATCGTAGGAAATGATCCGATATTGTTTTAAGCTATCATGGTTATGATTCACGTATCTTTATAAGTAACTTTTTCTTTTGGTCGTGCAGAGCACGAATTCACTTCGTTATGATACGTTAAAATTAGTCCAGAACGTTCTAGAAAGGTCGCACTGTCTAGTGACCTCGTATGTGTGACGTTGAGTAGTTAGCGACACTTCGCAACATTCTCTCTCTCTCTCTCTCTCTCTCTCTCTCTCTCTCTCTCTCTCTCGTTTCTTTTCTTCTTTCTGTAATCTCTCTTTCTCTCTCCTTTACGAACTCAAGGAGTTGAGCTCCTTCGAGTCCACATTCCTTTCCAATTTTCAGGAATGTCTCCATTTCCGATGTCGCCATCTCTGCTTTTCACTGCTGGCTGTTTTCTCCTACTACCCTTTCCACTGAATCAACTGAAGAGGTCCCGTCGGAGGTGCCAAAATGTTACGTGGTGGAATTGTAGTCGTAGTATGATAAACACACTAGACGCACGCACGTAAGGTTCTTTAAAATAAACCTCGTTCAGCTGCAATCCGTCACACGTGGCTTAAGGATGTAGACAATACTGGAGTAACAGTTCCAACAATATTTTAATTCAGCGATGCGATCACCATACAATGCAGTTCCAAATGCATCAACACTGATACAAAGTCTCTTCTGCAATGTCCACACTGCAGACACAAAGTTTCTCATACACAGTGTCTCTCGCAATGGGCTGCGTGTCTCTACAACTGACAAAGCAAGACAATGTACGAATGTGCTTTCCTAGCGCCCTCTTTATATATACTACCAATTTCCAGAATCATCTATGAAAATCATACAACGCAACCAATCAGAACGAAACACGCAATTCAAACTCATAAATAAGAATTTTCTGGAATCACTAAAATAGGCCACAAAAACTCGGCTGCTCACTTCAGCTCTAAATCCTAATGTATAATGAAGACACATAAAAGTATGGTAACCCTATCACCACGTTGTATATCAGGTCTAGAAGGTTCTCGACCTTTCACAAAACAAAAAAAAGGCTTGAATAGACTCCGAGAAAATGCCAACGTTAAAATTTACCGCGGACGTCGGACGATGGACAAACGACTAATGGCCCATTGCACACTCACAATTTGCTGTCGCGAATCCGGGCCATGTTTCAAGTACGCAACGGACTGTAGAGCGCCTGGAACGGTTTATTTGTCATGATGTCCGTCCTGGTGATGGACAAATTCAAATCCTAGCGGAAAGCCTGATAGGAAGGTCTTACTATTAGGTATAGCTGTACCAGAATTGGCTTTTAAGTTGAAAACAGCTCTTTAAAAAAATAGAAAACACAACTTGGGTTACAATATAACTCTTGTTTACCTACTTATCGACTGAATGACCTTGACCTTAGCAATGGTGCACTCAAATTGGCATGTTTAGAAAGGTATTGCCATTGGGCTACGTTGGACCCTTGGATGCGGCCGTATAACCTCCAACCGCACTCTTCGCCCCGCGGTTATAAAGACATCGTGTACCTGTATTCATGCGCTCAAAGAGCATTTGGATTTCCTCCTTTTTCCCAGCATAAACAGTTTTGTAGCCATTCAGGAAAGAGAGGTATGATTTGGGCGTCACATGGGTTGACCGTCGGTACCTGCAAAAAGACGGCACGTTATTCTCATGGCAGACAATGCACAAAGGACAAGCTAGTACCCAACCTAGACATCATCCCAGATGGTGCCAAGATGGCTTGATGCACAACTTCTCAAACGATCCGTAGGCTGACGTTGGTTCCTGTTTACCCACGGCAGGGACCTTTAACCCATACAGTGCCAGATGATGCAGATTGTGTTTCTGTAGTATCTGTTAATTCAACACCAAAACAAGAATGACAAAGCCCTTAAGGCTCACGTGCATAAATGATCTAGTGCTAATGTAAGTAAAGGGTTGGCTTTTGCACTTGTGAAATCTATTTTAATTTGCTCAAAATATATGCATTTTTTCACACATTGGTAAAGACCTTGACCTTTGCGAGTAGTGAACCAAATTAATATGCATAGAAAGGCCTTATCAGCTCCCTTTATGCCAAATTTGATTGAAAAGTGCTGATAAGAGCTAAAATTATATTTTGTTCGCATCATTTGCTGATCTACTGTGACCCTGGACCTTTCCGAGGGGTCATCCAAATTAGCATGTATACGAAGGTCTTACTATCAGGTATCTCTCGACCAAATTTGGGTTTAAACCTGTAAATAGTATTTGAGAACATGAAAGGCAAAGCCATTATGGCTCACGTGAATGACCGATTTACATCTGTGTGACCTTTGTGACAAGGGCTGGCTTTTAGACAGCAAAATCCATGTTTTCTAAAAATGTAAGCATTTTTCACACATCTGCCAACCCCACGTGACCCTTGACCTTTGTGATGAGTCGAGTAAATTAGTATGCATAGGAAGGTCTTATCATGAGCTCTCTTTGTACCAAAGTTGGTTGAAAAATTTAGGAATACCTACAATTTTATAAACAAATCAGCATTTTACACACATTTGGCAGCCTCTTGTGACCCTTGACCTTTCCAAAGGGTCATTCAAATTAGTATGCATAGATAGGTCTTACCATCAGGTATCTCTGTACCACATTTGGGTTTTAAGTTGTGAATAGTATTTGAGAAAAACATCTTTTGTCAAAATACGGCTATTTTGGACCTATTTCTTGAGCTCTCGTGACCCTTGACCTTTCCGAGGGATCAACCAAATTAGTGTGCATAAAAAGGTCTTCACATCAGGTATCTCTGTAGCACGTTTGGGATTAAAGTTGTGAATAGTATTTGAGAAAAAAATACCTTTTATCAAAATATGGCTATTTTGCACCTATTTCCTGAGCCGTTGTGACCCTTGACCTTTCTGAGGGGTCATCCAAATTAGTATACATAGATAGGCATTACCATCAGGTATCTCTGTACCAAGTTTGGGTTTGAAGTTGTGAATAGTATTTGAGAAAAAACATCTTTTGTCAAAATATGGCTATTTTTCAACTATTTCCTGGGCTCTTGTGACCCTTGACCTTTCCGAGGGTTCAACCAAATTAGTATGTATAGAAAGGTCTTACCATCAGGTATCTTTCTACCAAGTTTGTGTTTGAAGTTGTGAATAGTATTTGAGAAAAAATAAATTATGTTAAAATATAGGTTACAAAAACCTTCCTAAAATATTAGCACTGGCAGTCTCCCCTTTTCTTTTCATTTATCACTACAATATCGACTGCAACCCCTTCCCCCCTTTTGGTAGGTTCTCTTTTAGGGTGCATGGAGATTTAACTCTGGGTGGTGGCATGGAATGTATGCCCCTGCAGACACCACAGTAAAATGTGGTTGTCATTGCAGGTAGGCAGAATTTCCTGCCTCCTCCAGTATTGCCGATGGTGTGCTGAGGAGGTCGCCAAGACCGAAACAGCTGTCCACACCGGCTAAATATCTGGACCCCCCTTGGGGGACCTAGATTTAAATTTCCATGCACTGAGTGGCTGGAACAGTGGATATGTGATACGCCCCCCTTCGGGGGGGCTTCCATATGCATTGCTTTCGGTCACTTTCTTAGCGCCCCCTCTCTTTCCTATCTCTTTTTTTTTTTTTGTGCTTTGGCCACAGTAGATCTATGATCACTGGTCGATCATGCACATTTCTCTCCCCTGACAGTGCTATAACCTACTTTACTTTGTAACCTTCCTAAAATATTAGCACTGGCAGTCTCCCCTTTTCTTTTCATCTTTGTAGGAAGTTTGGGTTTGGGTTTGAAGTTGTAGATAGTATTTGAGGAAAAACATATTTTGTCAAAATATGGCTATTTTTGAACTATTTCTTGGTACCCTGTGACCTTGACCTTTGAGAGGTGTCAGTAAAGTTGGTATGATTAGAAAGGTCATACCACAAAGTATCCTTGGGCCACGTTTGAAGACCGTGGCTTGAACACTGTCCGAGAAAATGGCAACGTTAAAGTTTACCACGGACGACAGACAGACGACCACTGGGCCAGAACATAGACTCACTTTTGCTTCGCACGTGATCCAAAAACCCCAGATGTCACAGGAACATGGACTCAAAGTGATGTCAGCAAGAGGCATAGAGCCTAATGAGCCCCCGCAACAACAGGGGCTGATGAGGATCTATACCTTTCGCATTTGCAGCACTGAAAGGGTAAATTTTGTGCGGAACGTGATTCTATGTAATGGGCCAGTAGTCGTCCGTCCGTCCTTCGTCCGTCGTAAACTTCAACGTTGGCATTTTCTCGGAGACTATAGGGCTCGGGAAGCTGATGTCATCACGCCAGTCGTGGCGGCCATCTTGTGAGGATACGGGACTAAGCGCTCATAGGGAAATCGCTGTTTTTTTAATGTCAGGAGAGTCCTGACGTACTATAAGCAATAACAGCAAGTCTTGCCATCACTGTAGGAAACCGGTCATCAGAATCTGTTTTTGTTGGTTTCCAAAGAGGAAGAACAATGAAGAAAAACGTGTTTAAACACTATTTCGCTACTATCTAATGACTATGGTATCCTCATAAGATGGCGGCTGACGCGCCGACGCTGCTAGGCAACGTGGGGAACTTCCCGAGCCCTATTCAATCCACACTCTTCATACTTGGGCCAAAGATATAATGGTGTGCTAAGACCTTTCTACACATACCTAATTCATTGACCTCTCTCAAAGTCAACTTCACAGGGGATTAGAAAATAGATTAAACAAATACACATTTTAACCAAAAAAATTTGCTTTTCTGAAATACTGTTAACGGAGTAACAAAGGGGGTGGGGTGGGGGTGGAGACAGGGGCTCACGTGCTTCAGAGAGATGCTATTCGTTACAAGTGAGAGCGGGGTGGGGGGTGGGGGGGGGGGAGTAGAGATGTCTCTAAGAGAGGTGCTGTCCGTTGGGGGACGCGGGAGGGAGGGGGGTGGTGGTGGTGGTAAAGATTCTGGATTCGGTGTAGGTCTTGTTTCAACCGCGTAACCATTTTCTGGGGTTTGCTTACGTCAGCAAAAGCAAGAAAGGGCATACATTTTGCACCCATCGTTTCAGGTCAGTGCTCACTGAAGGGCACACCTTCTTTACACCTTATGGATGCTAGCTTCAGTCGTACAGACATGAATCTGCTATGATTGCAAAAGAAGAAAAAGATGCAGTCGTTGTTTGACTAAGATGCTGGTCGGCTGAGAAGATAGGGAAGAATGGACTGGAATGGATAAGTGGTCTGGGATGGTAGCACTCATTTCTTGGTCAGGATATTCATGCCTTTCGTCAAGTCTATATTTTCTCGTTTGACGGAGTCATTGAAAGTACTGGATAGACAGGCAAACCTTCAGAGTAGCAAGTAATAATAATAATAATACATAGTTTTTATATAGCGCCCTTCCCCACAGGCAGCAAGCTCGGAGCGCTTTACAACACATAGAAATGAGTTATAAAGGGAAAAAAAATAGAACAAAATAAACACGCACTCACTCTTTAAAAAAACACTAGCTCGCACCATGTTGGCAAATTCCTAACACGAAACGCACACACACACACACACACACACACACACATACACACACAATCTACATCCATGGGCTACACATATAAGACAACTGCCAACATTTCCAGGCAGCACGTCCAGACTAAGCTAATCTTGATATGCTACCTTGAAAAGATGGGTCTTCAAATTTGTTTTGAAAGTCATCAGGGTAGGGGATTGACGGACTTGCAGTGAAAAGTGAGTTCCAGACGTGAGAGGCCTGATAACTGAGAGAACGTGTACCAGCAGCTTTTAGGTTGACTCTGGGCTGAACAAGCAGTTTCTGTGAGCTTGAGCGTAGACTTCTACTAGGATTGTGTGATGCAACGGAAAAGGACAGATATGCAGGAAGTGTATTGTCATAGTGTGTGTATGCCAAGGTGGCCAGCTTGTGCTCCTATTCTCTGCTTGACAGGTAGCCAGTGAAGATGCTTTAGCAGTGGTGTGACATGATCAGTGATTTTTTTTGCGAAGGGCTAACCGGGCTGCATTTTTCTGGATACGCTGAATGCGAGTGAGTTGATCAGATGAGATACCAGCAAGAAGGGAATTGCAGTAATTTAGACGGGACAGAATGCGAGAGCATACGAGCTGGGCAGTAGTCTTTTATGTCAGAAAGGATCTGATCGTGCCTATTCTGTCATTCAATAAAGTCTGAGTTCAATATCTCGTGTTATTTGCCGACTTTGTGTCATATATTCAGTTGTAAGAAAAGTTTGTTGATTGAGGTTTTGGTTGATCCTCCTCGTTTCCTCTGTTGAATTCTGTCTGACAGCATCCTGAAGTATTTGTCTAAATAAAATTAAAAGCAACCGAAACTATTTGTTTGTTAAATGTGATTTTCTGTTATCTATAGTAAGAAACTGACAAAAAGAGTAAAACTTCAAAAATAAAATATAATAATATTAATAATACATGTAATAATAATAATAATAATAATAATAATAATAATAATAATAATAATAATAATAATAATAATAATAATAATAATAATAAATGTGTCTTCGTACCGTTTCCTTTATTTACAAGTAGGTCGCGACGGAACCGAAAAACATACAACACAAAAAACATCATTTTTTTTTAAATATAGTTTTGGCAGTCAAAACCAAACGAGTTGGCATTCTGAAAAATTCGTCTGCTAATTGGCAAAGAGTTGTTCTTGTTGTCGACTAAAACGGTTACTTCAAAGAAACCGTCGAACATATTTGTCTAAGAAAAATTCAAGTGTAACTCTGAAGTATTGCAGTAAATATGGCGTGCATTTCAGTAGGATCAGACTTGTGAAAGCTGTATTTAGATAAAAAGAAATTATACTCTACGAGGAGGGCGTTAACTTCAGGCTTGAAATCGACTACACACAGTAAAAATTAGTTATTTGGGTTTAACGCCGAGCAGGCAACTAAGGCCATCTCACGGCGGGATGGGTAAAAATCTGGTCAGCCAGACTAAAAGCAAGGTCTTATGACAAGATGTAAATATATCTTTAAAATATGTCAGGCTAAAATGTTGCACGAGTCTTTAAAAGAAATGTCTACAGATTCTCAAAAAGGGCAAAATAAAGAAATTCAGTCTATGAATGCTCAGATCTTGTTAAAAATATTGCATTCTCTCAAGAAATTGAAGATTTTGTCCGGGGGAACATCCCGGAACAAAACCTTCAAGGAGTCTGCTGTGAAGTGTTTATATCTCGTGTCAATTAGATCGGCACAATACAGCAAAAAGTGTCGAACAGAAAACTGCTCATCACACGCAAAACACCATGGACGCTCATCCTGTTTAAGTAAGTAAGAGTGCGTAACATACGTGTGCCAGATGTGGAGTCGAGTAAGGACAGTCTCCTCACGGCGGCTGGCGCAGCGGAAAGGTAGACTGTCCGATACTGTAGGAAGAGCTTCATGCAGCTTGTTCCCTTCCTCTTTGTCCCACTCGGACTGCCACTCGACGATTCAAATCCAGCGTTAACAAAGCACAAACGAGGTCCTTTCCTGGCGCTGATATTGGCAGCGACCACAACCTCGTCCTTACTAGCCTCAAGTTGAAGCTGGCATTGAAACGAGATAGCAAGAACCCTCGCATGAGATTCGACCTCCAGAAGCTAAAAGACCCGGAAGTAGAAGAGCTCTTCCAAGCCCAGGTGGGAGGCAGATTTGCAGCCTTGGCTACTTTGGACTGCGACGTAGACACCCTTGCTGGAAATATAAAAGAGGTGTTACTTTCTACAGCAGAAGAAGTGCTGGGGAAGCAGAGGAAGCGCAAACAGCCCTGGGTCACCGATGACATCCTCGATCTCTGTGATGAGAGGAGAGCCTGGAAGAAAAAGAGAGGCCAAGACCTCACATCAGCAAACAAGTACAGACTTGTCAACAAGAAGATCAGGAAGAGGATGAAAGAAGCCAAAGAAGATTGGATTGAAGACCAGTGTTGTAGCGTGGAAGAGGGCATGGCAAATGGCAACAGCAAGAAGGCTTATGAAACGCTAAGGACCCTCACCAAGACTCAACAGCGAACAGCCACAGTCATCGAAGACAGCAGCGGCCAACTCCTTACGGAAAACACTGCTGTACTAAACAGATGGACTGAGTACTGCCGAGACTTGTATAACTACAAGGCTGAGCCAGACACCAGCATCCTCCAAAACAACCAGGCTGGGGCCAGGAAGGCTGAAGACCTGCCAGTGTTAGCTGAAGAGGTGGAAGCAGCCGTACGCGGCCTGAAGGGAGGAAAGTCTCCAGGTGTAGACAATGTACCTGCTGAACTGTTGAAACATGGAGGAGAAGTAACAACGAAGGTCCTCACTACACTCTGTCAAAAGATCTGGGAGCAAAAGAAATGGCCAGTAGAATGGACACAGTCTCTAGTGATCCCGCTCCCCAAGAAAGGAAACCTGAAAGAGTGCCAGAACTACATGATTGATTGATTGATTGTACATTGCTTAACGTCCCGACAGCAACAAGGCTTTCTCAGGACGTGCCTGCACTGCTTGTGAAAAAAAACTAAACAGAAAATTGAATGTATGTCGCCAGCCGGTCAAATACATTAAATAAACCTACAACATGGGGCATAAATAAATCTAAGACCATTTAGCAACACACATCCAATATCAAGAGCTACAGGCAGTGCAGACAGTAGGGAGAGTTTAAAAAAGGCAAATACAGGTGAATGGACAAAGGGTAGACAGAAACACATGCCCCAGAATAGAGAGAAAAACCCACCCTGTGGGGCTGACCAGGGTGACCCTGGGAACTAAAAAATACCTAACCCCACCCAAGTCCCCCAGGGCAGACCCGGGTGGGGAGCCAGAACTACAGAACTACAGAACTATCAGTCTGATAAGTCACCCTAGCAAAGTAATGCTTAGAATCATTCTCAACCGCGTCAAAACTTTCGCCGAGGAACTGCTGGCAGAAGAACAGGCTGGCTTCAGAGTTGGAAGAAGCACTGTAGAGCAGATTTTCAACTGCCGCGTCCTGATCGAGAAACATCTGCAGCATCAGCGCGAACTCTACCACAACTTCATTGATTTCAGGAAAGCATTTGATCGCGTCTGGCACGACGGACTCTGGCAAGTCATGAGATCGTTCAACATAGAGGAGGGACTGATCCAAATGATAGAAGCGCTTTACAAGAACGCCTGCAGCGCGGTTCTACTTAACAATCAGTCAGGCGAGTTCTTCAGGACGACGATCGGTGTCCGTCAAGGATGCCTGCTCTCTCCTGTCCTTTTCAACATATTCCTGGAGAAGATCATGCAGGAAACCCTCCACGACCACCATACTTCAATCTCTATTGGTGGCAGATCCCTGTGCAATCTTCGATTCGCAGACGACATTGACCTCATGGCAGGCAGCAATAGTGAGCTCCAAAACCTGACAGACAAACTTTCAAGTAGCGCAGGGTCTTATGGCATGGAGATCAGTACGGATAAAAGCAAAGTGATGATCAACACCACAAGCGACAGCAGCAGCAACATTCACATGAATGGCCAAAAGCTAGAAGAGGTCAATAGCTTCAAGTACTTGGGAGCCACCCTGTCCAAAGACGGTAGCTGCATAGCAGAGATCCGTATCAGGATAGGTACAGCAACATCCGCAATGGCCAGGCTGGACAGGATATGGCGAAGTAACTCCATCAGCTTCACCATCAAGTACAGGCTTTACAAGTCCCTCATAGTGTCTATTCTACTCTACGGCTGTGAGACTTGGACACTGCTTGCAGACTCAGAAAAGAAAATCCAGGCCTTTGAGAACAAGTGCCTGAGGAAGTTGCTCCGCATCTCGTACCGCGAGCACAAGACCAACGAATATGTACGGAGCATCGTCACTTCCCTGGTGGGCCCACATGAACCCCTTCTGGCAACCGTGAAACGGCGCAAGCTTGCTTGGTTTGGCCACGTGACCCGACACAACACCTTGTCCAAGACTATCCTCCAAGGCACTCTCGAAGGAAGTCGTCGGCGAGGTCGTCAGAGAAAGAGTTGGGTCGCAAACATAAAAGAATGGACCGAACTCGAGATGTCAGACTTGCTTGCCACCGCCCAAAATAGAACTCAGTGGAGAGCACTGTCTGTTGCTGCTGCCTTTCAGTCCCCCCAACGCCCAGTTCGGGCAAGGGACTGATGATGATGATGATGATGACTGCCACTCGCGGGCTATGTACGCACTAATCACAGGTTGAAAATCACTATTAACAGTCTGTGTGTCAGGGACAGGGTCACTGCGGGCACTGTTGGCAGCAGAATCTGCGATTTTGTTGCCATCGATGCCCACATGGCCCGGGACCCAAATAAAAATGATGTCATAATATTCCTTCCTCAAGTCTGCGTAGAGCTCTCTAATCTGCACCAGCAATGGGTGGTCTGTTCCCGCGCCCTGAAGGGCCAGCAGGGCCGAAAGAGAGTCAGACAGAATCAGGAAGTTCCTTTCCCGAGACTGATAGGCATGCTTGAGTGCCAGCAGAATTGCCTGCAGTTCTGCACTAAATACAGAGGAATGGTCAGGGAGGCGGAGCATAAATGGGCGTCTAGGATGGCAAGAGGACACTGCAGCCGCAGCCACTCTCCCATCCTCAGACTTGGACTCATCCGTATAAAGACGACAATAGCCAGGAAAAAGTGAAAGGAGTTCATTGAGGCTCTGTTGGTATATGGCTGGTGGAGTACAATCCTTCTTGTGGGCGGTCAAGTCCAGCAAGATGTCAGGAACTGGTAGTAGCCAGGGTGGAGTGATGTGTTGCAGAGATTCCGAAACTTTGTCCAGGTCCACTCCGGCCACCTGCAGATGAGGTCGGACACGGAAGGAAAGTGGACGGACAGCCCCGGATGGGCATCGGAAATCTTTGCAAACGACGGGTTAAAAACACAATCATAGATAGGCAGGATTGTCTGGATGGGCCTTCAGCTTCAGAACGTAGCTGAGCATGAGGCGGATGCGGCGGAGCCTGAGAAAAGACTCCCTTGCCTCGGCATACAGACTAGGAACTGGAGATGTCCTGAAGCTCCCAGACATATTCGCAGACCTTGATAGTGAATTGTGCTCAGACGCTGTAGAACAGACTTGGAAGCCGAGCCATATACCACAGAGCCGTAATCCAATTTGGACCGAACAAGGGCCCGGTGCAGTCGAAGTAAGACAATGCGGTCTGCACCCCAGTCAGTACGACCAACGACACGAAGAATGTCGAGGGCCTTCCGACAAGAGGTTCTAAGGTAGTTAACATGGTTGCAGAAGGTCAATCTTTTGTCAAAGATGACCCCCAAAAACTTTGCCTCGTCGGCCACCTTAATTGGCACTCCAGCAATGCTCAGGCTAGGTTCTGGAAAAAATTTAGTCTGGTTAGTAAAATGCACACAGACTGTCTTGGAGGGCAAGAACCTGAATCCGTTGAGAGACACCCACCCCTGGATGCGATCAACGCACAGCGTCTCTCAAGGGACGCAAGTCCTCGACCTCGTGCACACAAAGCAAAGTCGTCCACAAACAAAGAGCATTCAGAATCATCCTTGACGGCCTTTACAATGTTATTTATTATAATGCTAAATAAAACAGGATATAGAATGCTGCCATGCGGGACACCTTTCTCCTGTTCAAGGAAGTCGGAGAGGGTGGAGCCCACACGGACATGGAACGACCTGTTAGACAAAAAATTGTGAATAAAAACGGGCAGGCACCCTTTAAAACCCATGTCCGACAAATCAGACATTATACCATACTTCCAGGTAGTGTCATATGCCTTATCAAGATCAAAGAAAAGTGCATAGACATGCTGCTTGTTGAAAAAGCATCTCGGATATAAGACTCAAAGCAGACTAGATGGTCAGTTGTACTACGGAAGCGCCGAAAACCGCACTGGAGGTCTGTGATGAGACCCTGTGACTCAAGATGCCACACCAGTCGGGCGTTAACCAAGCGTTCCATAGTTTTACATAAACATGATGTCAAAGCTATTAGCCGGTAGTTGCCCGGGTCGGAAGGATCTTTACCCGGCTTGGGGATTGGAACAACTACAGCCTGGCGTCAAGATGGCGGAAAATGACCGGTTGTCCAGATATGGTTAAAGGCCTTGAGAAGTACAAGGAGTGAATCCTCAGGCAGATGTGTTAGGAGCTGATAGTGGATGGTATCTAATCCAGCAGCAGAGTCAGTACATTTCTCCATGGCTTGCTGCAATTCTGAAAATGTAAAAGAGGCATTATAGTCTTCCGAGTTATCTGATATAAAATCACAAGTACAAGACTCTCGTTTCTCCTTCTCATTCTGGAAGAAAGGTGAATAATGCTCTGTTGAAGAATTATGGGCAGTTGTGGAGGCAAGCAAATTGGCCACAGCCTTTTTAATCCGTGACCAAACCGGCACCATCTCTAAGATGGTTGACAGAAGCCGAGCCACCCCTGCCCCTAATTCTGCGAACAGCCTTCCAGACTTTTTGGGACGGAGTCCTAGAAGATAAAGAGAAGACGAAGCGTCTCCAGGAAGCACAGCGTTCACGTTTAAAAATGTAACGGGCTCTCGCCCGCTGTCTTTTAAATGTTAAAATATTCGTTTGCGACGGATTACGAAAAGCACGTCGGTGAGCAGATTTGCGCAGTTTTGGGGCCTTGCGGCACTCTTCATTGAACCATGGTATTCTCTCGGCTTCCGAGGGAGTGATGTGGAAGTTCTAAGGATGGCTTCACCTGCTACGTCCAACAAAATAGAAGTAAAACAAGAAACAGGTTCTTCAGCTGAAATGACCACCTCCTCTGTAAGACCAGACTGACAGAGGGAGGCGAACAGAGGCCAGTTAGCTTTCTTGAGATTCCAGCGCCCCACCGGCGAATCCTCCTCACAGATGACCGATGACAGGACTACTGGGAAGTGGTCACTACCACACAGGTCGTCGTGAACCTTCCAGTCAAAGTCCAGCATGAGAGAAGGATCACACACAATGAGGTCTAGAACAGAACTAGATCCTGAACCCGGGTTAGAGTACGTAGGTGAGCCATCGTTAAAGACACATAGGTTAAGGTGAGAACAAACATCTTCTAACATCTGACCTCTGCCATCATAGTGGTCACTACCCCAAAGGTGAGCGTGACCGTTAAAATCCCCCATGAGAATAAAGGGATGGGGCAGTTGAACTACTAAGTGAAACATATTACTACAGACCCGCATGGATGGTGGCAGGTAAACACTGCATATGGTTATGGTCTTCTTCAAGGTGACCCGAGCTGCGACAGCCTGAAGACAGGTGTCGATGCTAACGGGGCTACATAAAATTTCGCTGCTAATAAAAAGAGCCACTCCACCCGAGCGCCCCTCCGAATCAGAGCCTTTATGTATAAAGTTAAAACCATTAAAGGACAGAGGGTCAGAAGTCTTCAGGTAAGTCTCCTGAAGAGAGATTACTGAGGGATTGTCTCTCTTGGCTTGACTTCGCGAACGAAGATTTTATAGGAGTTGCCCACGACGTCTGCAGGCTTGTTCGTGGCTGCGGAGGCCAATCCGAGACAGGCAGGTTCGACCGCAGTGGCTGCAGGGGAAGGTATGGCCAGGGTTCTGAGCTGCGGCATCTCTGTTTTTTCTCCTGAGCCGCTTGTCCTTAAGGCTAGCTCTGTGAGAGTCCTCAAAGGAGACAGCTGCCTTGTAAATGGTGGAGCGCCAGGTGTCACGGTCCGCAGCAAGCGAAGACCACTGGTGGTGGTCGATTTGGCAGGCACTAAGTGACTTCTTGAGACAGTCTTTGTATCTCTTCTTTGGTGCCCCTCTGTCACGGTGTCCAGTAGCAAGCTTGCCGAACAGGGTGATCTTTGGTAGGCGATGATCCTCCATCCTGGAGACATGCCCCGCCCAGCGGAGCTGTGTCCGCAGCAGCAAAGCCTCGATGCTCACAGTTTCGAGGGATTGTAGAACTTGACTAAAAGACGTAATTCCTCAAAATTAGCTTGAAAACCACAATTCCACTGAAGCAGAGAGTACATGATTATGTCTTATCTGGGGGTGAAGAGTTTTCCCACCCTTTTCCCTTTGTCATGGAAGGAGTTGAAGAAACAGAGGGGGGCCGGCTCCAGGGCAAACTCTGGTTCCTCGGAGATGAAGGGGGTGGAGCTTCCGCAGCATTAGCAACTACAACTTCCACTCCCTCCATCCGCTCCTCCAATGCAGAATATTTGTTTTGAAGGGGGACATCAGTGTTCCCCTTCTGGGCCCGTGCGCACAGCGGTCCCATAGATTTCTTAGACTTCTGGTCCTGGGCAGCGTTCCTGCCGCTAGAGTTAGCGGCCTTAGAAGGCTGACCAGAGGAGAGCCAGAAGCCTTTGGAGTTGACAAACTAACAGGTTTGGGTGGGGCTGAGGCTTAGGGGCAACAGAAGGCAGCACTACCGGACCGGCAGTGTCCGCCTTCTGCGTTCCTTGGCTCCTCGTCACCACCGGAGGAGGGTTACTCTCCAGGGGCGAGAGGAGTCGAGGCTCCGCCCCCAACCAAGAAGTTGGGTTTGACAGGAGACGTCTTTGGAGGGGCGCTTGCCTGCCACAGCTGCACTGAAAGTATACACAGAGGTGTTGGAGGTTGGGACAGCCGCAGCTGCACCAGGGCCTTCAACCAGTTTTTTTGGCATCCAGAAAGGGCAGCCCCTTCTCCACAAGCACCTGTTGAATCTTGCACTCAGATATCCAACGAGGGCATTTCTTATCCGAAGCCATATGCGCCCCCTGGCAATTCACACACAGGGGGGTGGATGTGCAGGACTGCGGGCTTAGTGCAACGGGCGCATGAAGCCTCTGCCTGGCGGCAAGTCTTCTGCCCATGGCCATACTTTTGGCACAAAGCACCGGAGGGGGAGAGGGAGGTACCTCTTCACTTTCAAGGAGTAGTAACCTCCCCAGATGGTAGTAGGAGGGGTGGGGGTGCCAAACGTCAGGATGATGGTAGGGAGACGGATCTCCCCACCACCTCGCTTGGAAGCGAAGCGCCTGACGTAAGTCACCCCCTGAGACTTAAGGTTCTGTACAAGTTCATCTTCTGACAGTTCTGCCAAAGCTTGATCTTTGATGACGCCTCTTGACGAGTTCATAGTTTTGTGGGGTGTGACCTCCACTGGAGTGACTCCGATGGAAGAGAGCCCCAGCAGCCCGCTGGAGTGTGCCCGGGTACGGCACTCTACCAGCAAGTCACCAGACTTGAGGCACTGGGCATCAGGCCTGCCAAAACGGCTCCTGAGGGTCTCCCCTACCAGAAAAGGATGTAGCTTGGAAACAGGTGTCTCCTTCACCTTGCTATGGACAATGAGGAAGCGAGGCCATACGGCCGACGCCTGAGGCGTCGCTTCCCCACAGTCCGAGTCACTGTCATGTTCAATGTCGGTGGCTATCTGCCGCTTCTGTGAAAGTTTTTGTTTTTTTGTTTTTTCCATATTATAATAGTAGAGATATTCACCCCCCGCGGGTCCCCGCCCGCCACCGAGCCCAACAAGGGAAAGTGCAACTGTCGGCGGGTCTCCAGCCGACGCACAATGGAGACTGCCCGAAAGATATACTCAAGGGGGCTTGAACCGATTGAACCGTTTGAGCCACCGCCTTCTACCACACCGCTGAATGCAGGGGAATACTGGCGTAAAGCACCTAATCAGTAGCAGAGGCTATAGCATGGTGCTCCGTATAGCAACCCGCATGTCAACAGTGGGATAGGGCTCATCGTGACAAGAGCCGATTGACTAGGCCGGTACGACTAGCCTCCCGTTTAGGTAGAAGTCAAAGCCAAAGTGGAGTGTTGGCACAAAGTGAGCCGGAACCCAAAGGAAACCTCAGCCACCAGGATCCTCTTCTCCCCCGACACGGGTCTCCAAGCACGGCAAACATTTGGGATCCAAAGGACCAAAAGCTCACGTGTATTTTTAAGGACCAATCCAACATGGTAGGACCTGGGTTAGCACAGCTCCTTAAAAACCGGACCAGTGAAAAAGACTGAACAACATATCTGCTGACATCAAGTCCTAATCCTGGACAAAGATGGCACCCCTCTGCTAGCCCACTCAGTCAGTGACTGAGGAGACTACCCACCCACGCCAGGTGGAGGCCGGTGCCGAGTGGGCCACAGAAAAAATTAAACTGTTGGTCCAAATAATCAATTTTATCAATCAGTGTTAGTTTATAATGTAGAAATGTTTTTTCCTATCATTAATCATAAACATTCGAGTACTTGCGCAATGTTTTCTGCAAATCACAAGCAAAATTTGCGTCATCGTTGACGAAAGAATCGCGGGCGCCATTGTGAAGTTGTGTTTGCGCGTTGGGGTGTCGATTTCAAAGCCACTGCGCAATTCCAAGATTTGATCGTTCGTGTCAGATGATTATCGATAGAAAGGTTTTTGAATGAGCTTTTTATCGGTACCTGGCGCATGTGCGCGCGATCATTCCCAGGATAACATATCTCACGAGTTAAAAAAAATAAAAATTTCACGTCAGAATCTAATGCAGTTTTCTCTCGAATTCAAAACATGCGCCAGGCGCCGTGATAAAGGGCAGGAAAAGCTCTTTCCAACGATACCACATATAGCGCTGTGCGTTCTATCTTGGATTTGCGCAAGCGGTTTTTCTAACACCATTGTAGCGCGGCTCAGTGCGGCGCGCTCACGGACAGCTGACCAAGTTTGTTTTTTTGACGCTTACCCCTGCTCCACAGGGGGCGGTGCGACAAATACATCTTTCTTTCCAGAACAAAACAAACACTACAGAACTGTAGTTCGGATGATGCTTTATTCCGTCACCATCAACGGCGTCTCTTCCAACCCGGTAACGCTCTCCTGCGGAGTTCCACAGGGATCCGTCCTGGGCCCGGTCCTTTTCACACTCTACACCTCTCCTCTGTCCAACATCATCCAGTCTCACCGCATACACCACCACCTCTACGCTGACGACTCACAACTGCAAGACAAAGACAAACTCGACAACACTCAGTCACTACTGACTCGCACGGCTGACTGCTACAAAGACGTGAAAAACTGGATGACAGCAAACAAGCTGAAACTGAACGACGACAAAACGGAAGCCATGCTGGTAGGCACTCGCCAAAAACTCTCCCAGCTCCCTCCCTCTCTCCACCTTCAACTCGATAGCACCCCCATCTCCCTCTCTGACTCGGCCAAGAACCTCGGCGTCATCCTCGATTCCTCTCTGTCCATGACCAACTTCGTCTCCGCCACGACCCAGGCATGCTATTTCCACCTTCGCCGCATCAGTCAGATCAGAAAGTACCTCACTACCGAAGCTGCCACCAAACTTGCTGTCTCTCTCATCTTATCTCGCATCGACTATTGCAACTCTCTCCTTTCCGGTCTCCCTCAATCCACCATCTTCACTCTCCAACGCGTCCAGAACAATGCTGCCCGCCTCGTCCTCAGAAAGAAAAAATCCGACCACATCACACCCCTGCTCAAACTCCTTCACTGGCTCCCCATCCCCCAACGCATCCAATACAAAGTTGTGTCTCTCTGCTACAAATCCCTGAACAACTGCGCTCCTGCCTATCTCTCCAACTTACTTCACCCCTACACACCTTCCCGCTCCCTCCGCTCTGCCTCCGACCCTCTCCGCCTCCACATCCCTCGCACCAAACTTAACACTTTCGGTCCCCGCTCCTTCTCCGTCTACGGTCCATCCATCTGGAACACTCTCCCACTCTCTCTCCGTCAGAAACACTCTCTCTCCTCCTTCCAGTCCGCCCTCAACAGTTTTAGCACTATATCACCGCACTCCCCACCCCAAGCTGACCGTCGTAATGTATTTCACTGTTTGTGGTACGTGAGTCATTGTCTAAAGCGTGCGCATGCGTGCGCGAGTTGTGAGTGTGCGCTTAGAGTTATAATTATTATAAGATAAGCGCATTATAAATACCGTAATTATTATTATTATTATTATTCGCCCTTGTTTTTATTTTTGTTATGCGTGATATATGTTGAGAGCAGCTCTGGTTGCAAAATAGCTAAATATCGCTCTCCGGCACTGATGTTACCCACTTTTTGTATAGGGACGGACGTACCTAACAAAAGGTAGAGCTTTGAATTTTGCACGACCACGCATTCTTATGCGCTCTTTCCGATGGTTATGTCTGTTTGTCTGTATGTGTTTACAGTCTTAAATTATGGGTGATCCTATATCTACCTGTGGGCATATTCCGCTACAGAGTCACTAAAAGAAATTCTCGTGCAGGCAATCATCAGTACACTTTTCTGAGGTCTGTCTAAAAACGTCTCTCTTTTTCCCCCTGAAAACGTGTGCTCGTATTAGCATAGTCTGTTTACACCATTGAGGGCGTCTCTCACTCTCACAGCCATACGAGGTCAGCGTGCACGCACGAAAGTTTCACATACAGCTGACAGATCTAATTTACGATCCAATTTAACACGAATGCGTCACATACAACTGACAGATCTACGATCCGAGTTAGCAGACCAAGTGTAAATACAAGCGACCGAGTCAGGCTGGCTGTAAATACTATGGCGGAACACGGAAAAGTAAATGGATTGGGGTATCAGGGTCTGATTTACACTCCCCATAACAACAGTGCTTTCCAATACTGCCAAAACTGGCTAAAATAATGGAAACATCGACGCTCTTCCATGCCCCGCAAGCATAAACATCCGTTGTTATGCCGTACCTTCTGCTTGGTCTACAGCGTTTGTGATAAAGTCGAGAGGCTAAGTCTGATTGACATTTCACCCCAAAAGTGGATCGGTCTATTGTACAGTACAAACCTCTGAAAATATTCAATGCACGAGTCTGCCACACCATCGTGGATGATGCCCATAGTCTGAATAAGTTCCTTTTTGGCCTCCGCGGTGGACACAACATCAAATTCTGCCAGAAAGTGACTGGCTACCGCTACTAAAGCGTCTTTTGGCCAGCGCTGGAACCAGTCCATTGTGCAGCCAGAGATCAACCCTGGAAATTTGAGCGCTCTCTGACGGAACTTCTCACCCACCTGAAACAGAAGTATTGGAGACACATTATGCAAACTGTTTATATATCAAATGTTCACAATGCCTAACGTTCTGATTTAACCCATTTAACTCAAAGGCTGCATTTCCCAAATTGCATGAGTGTCAGTTAATAACTATATATGTACCAGTCCCGGGAGATGGACTGACCAACCATGATGTCAAGGGTAGTGCGTCCAAGTTGGTAGTGAAGGGGTTGAGTGGAAGTGATGAACATTTCTAGCAAAGAATAAACATTCTCAATTATCTCTTACTAAAGCAAAGGTCAATGAGCATATAAGCATTCACAAGTAAAATCCCTCTTCCATGGCATCATAAAAAAAAAAATGGATACCTCTTGCAGATGGAACTGGCTGGCTGAAGGGCTGTGTTCTGTCTGAACCAAAAAGCTGAAATTCAGCTTTGTAGGATCTTGAAAAAGCTGAATCAGTAAGGACTAAAGACTGTCACCCACGCAGATAGTATTGTATAAATCACTGCAATTTCAACAACAAATATCTCCAGCCGTCCAAGGACCATGGATATAAAGTGGTTTCAACAAGAGGGTTCTCTTATGAGGCCCCGCAACAGCGGGGGCTCGCAGATCTATACCTCTTGCTGTTGGGTGGTGTTCACATTTGTTCGGCGGTAAGGAACTTAGCAAAACACTTACTGGAGAGAAACAAAGAGCGACATGGAGATTCTTGCGTGTACGGAACAAGTAATATTCTTTGAGGTTTTCCGGGCTTGGTGGTTTCCTTGGAAACTCTTTCTTCATCGCTGGTACCAGGTTCCCTAGGATTTCATCCATCTCATCTCTGGGAAACAGGTTAGCCACCTGAAGACAATTGAAACATCGATTACTCTCAGAATCATGCAGTGAAATTAGTCTGTCAGTTTGTGTGTCATGCTACAATACAGACGAACCTGTTTTGAGCAACACCCTTTATTGCAATATAAAAGTGTTCTTAAAAGACAGGTGTTCTCCAAAGAGAATTTGAAGTCTTGAAGGGCAAAAAGTGTCCCCTGTTTTACTGTCATGCAACGTGAATGTTTTCTTGTTACTGTCATTATATATGACTGTTTTTCAAATTGGTACGAAATTTCAGAAGACAGAAAGTTTGAAAAACACTTTATTCAAAATTTGTTGGAAACATTTTTATATAAATCCACAAACATAGCAGCATGTACTATTGAAATATCCAACCTTATTGACTTGTAGTTTGGGACATACAAAAATAAACAAAACAAGAAAGAGAAAGCCCATATGGCTCGCGTGTATCGACTGATCCACACATGTCTGACAATAAGTAAAAGGATGTCTTCTGCACTAACAAAATCCGTTTTCTCAAAATTTAATCAGTTTTCACACATCTGCGAAACCCCCCGTGACTTGACCGTTACGATGAGTCAACTAAATTAGGATACACAGGAAGGTCTTATCATCAGCTACCTTTGTACCAAATTTGATTGAGAAGTTTGCAAAAATGTTGATAATAACTACAATTATTGGCATTTTATACACATTTGTCGACCTCTTGTGACCCTTGACCTTTCCGAGGGGTCATCCAAATTAGTATGCATAGACAGGTCATACCATCACGTATGTATGTAGCAAGTAAGTTTGGGTTTGAAGTTGTGAATAGTAATTGAGAAAAAAACATTTCTTGTCAAAATATGCTATTTTTTTACCTATTTTTGGAGCTCTTGTGACCCTTGACCTTTCCGAGGGGTCATCCAAATTAGTATGCATAGACAGATCTTACCATCAGGTATCTCTGTAGCACGTTTAGGTTTGAAGTTGTGAATAGTATTTGAGAAAAAAAATCTTTTGTCAAAATACGGCTATTTTGGACCTATTTCTTGAGCTCTTGTGACCCTTGACTTTTCCGAGGGATCAACCAAATTAGTATGCATGGAAAGGTCTTACCATCAGGTATCTTTCTACCAAGTTTGAGTTTGAAGTTGTGAATAATACTGGGAAAAAACAACATTTTTTTGGTGGTGATTTTGGACCTATTTCTTGAGCTCTTGTGACCCTTGATCTTTTCGAGGGATCAACCAAATTAGCGTGCGTATAAAGGTCTTACCTTCAGGTATCTTTGTATCAAGTTTGGGTTTGAAATCGTGAATAGTATTTGAGAAAAAATAATTATGTCCCAAAATAGCTATTTTTGATCTATTTTCTGATCCCCTGTGACCTTGACCTTTGTGAGAGGTCACTGAAATTAGTATGTTTAGAACGGTTTCGCCACAAAGTATCCTTGGGCCAAGTTTGAAGACTGTAGCTTGAATAGTCTCCGAGAAAATGCCAGCGTTAAAGGTTACCACAGACGACGGCGGACAGTCGGACGACCACTGGCCCAAAACATAGGCTCACGTTTGCTTTGCACGTGTGCCAATGAAGGTTTGTGAAATATGTCAGTCGTGTTACGTATTTAAACATGATTTCCCCACAGAAACAAGAAACATATCTTGTTTGAAGTACTTGCAGTCAACTAGTAGGTAAGACATTTCCAAACGCCAAAACAAAAATTAACATTTGAAGTAAAGCAAAATGATATTTAGGCGAATAATGTGTATTATGTACTATTTGGAAAACAGCAAAACCGGTAAAAACATAAAGATGTGACCAGCTGTTCTGCAGCATTATTTTAATGGTAAACTGATGAAAGACGACTCAAAGCCACAATTTATGGTGGGAGTATATTGTATTTACGTCTGAATAAAAAGGTAAGATTTGTCCGCAAGACGACTGACACTCATCTTGTTAGGTTTGATGCAAATTACATCTCGTTCAATACATCACAATAAAGATACATGAACTGACACAAAGAAAATCTCTCTCTCTCTCTCTCTCTCTCTCTCTCTCTCTCTCTCTCTCTCTCTCTCTCACACACACACACACACACACACACACACACACACACACACACACTTTATTGACAACGACCAAGTGTTCTACACAAGGACCGGCGAGTTAAAGAGTGGGTGGTTTATAGTTATTAGAGACGCCATCCATCCGAACAAGCGGGGCACCAGTGCTCTCGCTGTAAACATCAAGCGGGCGTACTCTGGCCATACCTCCGACAACGTAACCCGCCCCACTGAGGCTGAACACCAAAACCCATGCCGCCACGGACAGCTAAATGTACCCGGACATGGCGGTAAAAACAAGCATCCCAGCCCTAGAGACCAAGGGCCTAAACACAGTCAGCGCCCTCAGCCAGTTCCAGCCTGGCGTCCCGATTCCACCAAGAGCAGGCTTTTGCAAAAGACTCCAGTCAGCACGATCGAAACCGTGCTGACCGTACACCAGCGCCTTTTGCGTGTGGCGGTGAATCAAAAGCCGGGGCTGCTCCAGCACACAAGCCACAGCAGCACGGCTATGATCGCACCTCAACACTCATGGACGCCCCTTCCTACATGGCAGGCGGTCGACATGTGTACCCCTACCCCAACCCCCCCCCCCCCAAACTTACCCCCCCCCCCCCCCCTGGAGTGCCGCAGGTTAGTGAGAGTGACTGTGCCGCCTTGTGTTCACTGCTTCTCAGGCCACGCGCCGGAAATTAGGACACGCGTCCCTAGGTGATAGCCATTTCGACAGTGTATGAATATTTGTAGCACACCCCCTTCTCATTTTGACAGCGTGTGTTCGAGTCGTGATTTACATCAGTTTCTTCTTCTTTGATAAAGTTTCACTGTGCGCGTTTTGTGGACCAATTATTGACAGCAATTCCCAATTTGTTATTATTATTTTCCGATTTAAATGTACTTTTTTCACTTAGCGATTTTTGAAATTATTTATAGTTGCACCATTTTCTTAGACTTTAAATTCGGTTGGTTTTTTTTTTTCCTTCTTATTTTCAAGTCGTCAAAATAGCTCTGAGTATTACGCACTTTGTCGCAGGTAAACGTGCATAGCATCGGTTTGGAAAGCCCTGAACGTTATAACGAATGGTAAATCATCCCCTGAAATTTCAGAAAATTTGTCAGCTGATATATTAAATAACCACTTCCTATCAACAGCTGAAACACTTGCTCAGTCCAGCTGTAAGTAAAAACGCAGAGTACCAAGTTCCTAATGTACTGGAAAAAATAATACTGTGAGGCGAAAAATATACTGCAGACATTCATCATTCCTGATATTACCGTCGCTGAAGTCGGCAAATTTATTTCTAGCATGCCGAACAAAAAGTCTACCGGGATGGATGGTATCGACAACAAAATTCTGAAAATGTCACTACCATATACGGTAGAGGCACTCACTTATATCTTTAACCTCTGTATAAAACACAACACGTTTCCAACTATTTTCAAAGAGACCAAGGTAATTCTAATCCCTAAATCAAAAGATCTTGAAGATGTCGATAAATACCGTCCTATCTCACTTTTGTCGGCCCTGTCAAACCCTTTTGAAAAACACATACAAAAACACCTCCTCGATTTTCTAGAAAAGGGCAATTTAATGAGTATTCATCAGTCCGGCTTTAGACCGAAACACTCATGTCAGTCAGCACTGACACACATTGTAGACAGCTGGCTGGAATCAATAAATAAAAACCTGATGTCTGGAGCTGTTTTCTTAGACCTACAAAAAGCATTTGATCTTGTCGACCATGACATTCTCTTAAAGAAGCTAGCAGCAGACCATATAAGTGAAAACCGCGATAGAATTCTTTAGATCATACCTAAAAGACATAAAACAAAAGGTATATACCCATGGAAAATGCTCTAAACAAAGACAAGTTAACTACGGTGTCCCCCAGGGGTCGATCTTGGGACCTCTTCTATTTATAATATTCATAAATGATTTGCCTTTGCATATTACTAACAATGATGTCAACTGCAACCTGTTTGCGGACGTTACGAGCCTCCATATTTCAGGTAAAAAAAAAAAAGCTGACATTAACCTTAGCTTACAAAGTAGTCTCAGCGAGCTTTCCGACTGGCGCAGAGTGAATCATATGGTTCTTCATCCAGGAAAACCAAAGAATATTTTATTGAAACAAGACAGGCAAAGCCATTATGGCTCACGTGTATGACCGATTTACATATGTGTGAACTTTGTGACAATAAGTAAAGGGATAGCTTCTGCACCAGCAAAATCCATGTTCTCTCAAACTGTAAGCATTTTTCACACATCTGTCAACCCCCCGTGACCCTTGACCTTTGGGATGAGTCGACTAAATTAATATGCATAAGAAGCTCTTATTATCATTTGCCGTTGTGCCAAATTTGATTGAAAAATGTTCAAAAATGTTGATAATACCTACAATTTTATCCACAATTGGCATTTTACACACATTTGCTGGCATCTTGTGACCCATGACCTTTCCTCAGGGGTCATCCAAATTAGTATGCATAGATAGGTCTTTCCATCAGGTATCTCTGTACCAAATTTGGGTTGAAGTTATGAATAGCATTTGAGAAAAAAAAATCTTTTGTCAAAATATGGCTTTTTCGGACCTATTTCCTGAGCTCTTGTGACCCATGACCATTCCAAGGGATAATCGAAATTGGTATGCATAGAAAGGTCTTACCATCAGGTATCTTTGTGCCATGTTTGGGTTTGAAGATGTGAACAGTATTTGAGAAAAAATAAATTATGTCAAAATATAGCTATTTTTTACTTGTTTGCTGATCCCCTGTGACCTTGACCTTTGTGAAAGGTCACTCAAATTGGTAGGTTTAGAAAGGTCTTGCCACAAAGTATCCTTTGGCCAAGTTTGAAGACTGTGGCTTGTATAGTCTACGAGAAAATGCCAACGTTAAAGTTTACCACGGACGACGGACGGACGACAAATAGCCCAAAACATATATACTCACTTTTGCTTCGCACGTGAGCCAATAGAAGAAGCATTTATCCAAGCTTTTTAATAAGTTACTCCTAATATATGTAAGAAAATACGAGCAATGTTTGGTACACATAGAAGACTTATAATGGCTGTAACATCGTTTTGATTTGTAAAGACAACTTTTTCACGCATTTTAAAGAAGATGAGGATTTCATCCCAGAGTCTACCGTATTGTTTGTAGCTCAGATGCTTTTATCTTTCAGGAACATTCAGAGTTGTTCATATTTTTAGGCTGATTATGCTGATCATTTCCATCCTTTCTAAGCCAACCTCTGATCAACACACACGTCGGCGCATACAAATAAAGACGGACACACGGCATTTCCCGCCATTAGTACGCTCTGCGGGCTCGAATAGAGACAGGAATCCATCTCCTTATACTCTAACCCACCCTCTGATCCACACACACTAGCACAGAGAAAGAAAGACGGACACACGGCGATTCCCGCCATTCGTAAGCTCTGTGGTCTGGCGTAGCTTAGCTATTCTGAAGAAGAATAATAGCCTGAGCAGCGAAATGACGTCACTTCAAGCTTAACGTCATGTCATCATTAGTCCCACCAAAGGTGGTCAAAACACTCGGCCCGAAAATGCGAGGACGCGTTTTGAGAGTCATTCTCCTTATAAACCTGTTGCGACGGGCTGACTGAGCAAAACGTAGCATGGGGGAGACTTGCAAAGCAATTTCTTTCTCAAACGCAACAAGAGAAGTTGTATCGGCATATCATTCTTCCGCTTTCCCAAGAAAGAACAAGAAAGGCAAAGCCATTATGGCTCATGTGTATGACCGATTTACATAATTATGTGTGACCTTTGTGACAAGGGCTGGTTTCTGCAGCAGCAAAATCCATGTTTTCTGAAAATGTAAGCATTTTTCACGCATGTCAACCCCCGTGATCCTTGACCTTTGTGATGATTCGACTAAATTACTATGCATAGGAAGGTCTTATCATCAGCTATCTTTGTAGCAAATTTGGTTGAAAAATTTGCACAAATTTGGGAATACCACAATTTTATTTTTTTAAACATCAGTATTTTGCACACATTTTCCAGCCTCTTGTGACCCTTGACCTTTCCAAGGGGTCATCCAAATTAGTATGCATAGATAGGTCTTACTATCAGGTATCTCTGTACCAAATTTGGGCTTTAAGTTGTGAATAGCATTTGAGAAAAAAAACATATTTTGTCAAAATATGGCTATTTAGACCTATTTTCTAAGCTCTCATAACCCTTGACCTTTCCGATAGATCAACCAAATTAGTGTGCATAGAAAGGTCTTCCCATCAGGTATCTATGAAGCAAGTTTGGGTTTATAGTTGTGAATAGTATTTGAGAAAAAAAAATCTTTTGGCAATATATGGTTATTTCGGACCCATTTCTTGAGCCCTTGTGACCCTTGACCTTTCTGAAGGGTTATCCAAATTAGTATGCATAGATAGGTCTTACCATCAGGTATCTCTGTACCAAGTTTGGGTTTGAAGTTGTGAATAGTATTTGAGAAAAAAACATCTTTTGTCAAAATATGGCTATTTTTTGCATATTTCCTGAGCTCTTGTGACCCTTGACCTTTCCAAGGGATCAACCAAATTAGTATGTATAGAAAGGCCTTACCATCAGGTATCTTTGTACCAAGTTTGTGTTTGAAGTTGTGCATAGTATTTGAGAAAAAAATTAATTATGTCAAAATATGGCTATTTTTGACCTATTTCCTAATCCCCTGTGACCTTGACTTTTGTGAGAGGTCACTCAAATTGGTATGTTTAGAAAGGTCCTACCACAACATATCCTTGGGCCAAGTTTAATGAATGTGGCTTGAATAGTCTCCGAGAAAATGCCAACGTTAAAGTTTATCACGGACGACGGCGGACGGACTACAGACGACGGACGGACAACCACTGGCCCAAAACATAGACTCACTTTTGCTTCGCACGTGAGCCAAAAAAGGTAAGCTAATCACGTTTAGCTCTTATTTTTGCATACACTTACGACTAGAGAATAACTGAATGGCGTACAGGATGGGTGGTCTATCTGAGAAAAAAATCGATTTTGAGATAGACGTGCCGGGCGATACGCAAGCATAGGTCTCGCATGTGACGAAGGTACATGAGTAATATGTGAACGGATAGCCGTTACTTACTTACTTACGCCTGTCACCCCTACCCGGGTATAGGCCGTCGACGAGAGACCTCCAGCAACTCCTGTCCTGTGCTTCTCCTTCGATTTTACTCCAGGTGGTTCCCATTCTCTTGATGTCTGCTTGGAGGTCTCGACGCCAGGAGTTTCTCGGCCTACCTCTTTTCCTCTTTCCCTGGGGATTCCATGACAATGCCTGCCTAGTGATACTGGAAGCTGGCTTTCTCAGACTGTGACCAATCCATCCCCATCTTCTTCGCCCAATTTCATTCTCTGCTGTTATCTGCTCTGTTCTCTCCCAGAGTCTGATGTTGCTAATCTTCTCTGGCCAGTGGATTTTCAAAATTCTTCTAAGGCAACTGTTTACGAAGATCTGTACTCTGTTGACAGTGGTTTTTGTCAATCTCCAAGTCTCTGCTCCATATAGGAGAACTGCTTTTACGTTGGAGTTGAAAATCCGGACTTTGGTGTTTTGTGACAGCTCTCTGGAACTCCACACTTTTTTCAACTGGAGAAAGGCTGCTCTGGCTTTACCGATTCGTGCTCTGACATCAGCATCAGTGCCGCCTTTTTTGTCTATGATGCTCCCGAGATAGGTGAAGGACTCCACCTCCTCCAACGGGGTGCCAGCAAGTAAGACTGGTTCTTCCCTGGTTGCGTTCAGCCTCATTGTCTTTGTTTTCTGTTTGTGGATGGTGAGGCCCACTTGGGACGAGATGTCAGCAAGCCTCGTGGTCTTGTCCTGCATTTGTTGATGCGTGTGGGACAGTAATGCCAAGTCATCTGCAAAATCGAGGTCGTCAAGCTGTGTCCACAGTGTCCACTGTATTCCGCTTCTTCTCTGCTCTGTGGTCGTCTTCATGACCCAGTCTATGGCCAGTAGGAAGAGGAACGGAGACAGCAGACACCCCTGCCTGACACCGGTTCTGACCTGGAGCTCCCTGGTGAACTGCCCTTCGTGGATCACGCGACATGTCATGCCATCGTAGCTGCTCTTGATCAGGCAGACGAGCTTTGTGGGTACACCGTAGTGTCGTAGGAATTTCCACAGAGTCTCTCGGTCCACGCTGTCAAATGCTTTCTCGTAATCCACAAAGTTGACGTACAGCGGGGAGCTCCACTCCACAGACTGTTCCACGATGATGCGGAGAGTGGCGATCTGGTCTGTACATGATCGGTTTTTCCTGAATCCTGCTTGCTGGTCTCTCAGCTGGGGGTCAACGGAGCTCTTCTTTCTCTCCAGGATGATCCTGTTGAAGACCTTTCCTGGTACTGACAGCAAGGTGATTCCTCTATAGTTGGAACACTTGCTGAGGTCACCTTTCTTGGGAAGCTTGATTAGGTACCCCTCCTTCCAGTCAGCCGGCATCACCTCCTCTTCCCAGATCTTTCCAAACAGTGGGTACAGCATCTCTACTGTTGTCTCTAGGTCTGCTTTCAGAGACTCCGCTGGGATGCCATCTGGCCCTGCTGCTTTGCCGTTCTTCAAAAATGCCACTGCTCTTCTGATCTCTTCCCGGCTGGGTCTGTCACAGCTGATGGGTAGGTCGGTCTCTGCTGGCTGGTTGTCTTGGGGGTCGGGTGGGCTGGGTCTGTTCAGTAACTCTTCAAAATACTCGGCCCATCTGTCGAGTTGGTCTGCTCTGTCTGCAATAGGCTTGCCTTCCTTGTCTTTTACTGGTCTTTCTGTATGGCCATACTTGCCCGACAATCTTCTGGTGATGTCGTAGAGCAGTTTCATGTTGCCGCTGCCTGCTGCCTTTTCTGCCTCTGCTGCCAGGCTGTCTGTGTAGGCCCTCTTGTCTGCCCTGATACTCCTCTTCACCTTGCGGTTGGCTTCAGAGTATTCCGCCTGTGCCCTTGCTTTGGCTGCTCTCGTGCGACTGTTGTTGACAACGGCTTTCTTCTGCTTCCTCACTTCTATCTTCTTCAAGGTCTGTGCCGACAGCCAGTCCTTCTGATGGTGTTTCCTGAACCCTACAGAGTCTTTGCAGGTTGAGTTCAGCGCCTCTCTAACTGCCTTCCACTGCTGCTCTGTGGTGACCGCCTCCTCTTCATTTACTAGCTCCTGTAGCGCTTGAAAACTCCACCAGGGAGGCCCCTTTGGGGGCTTAACTGCCTGTCCCAAGTCAGGATAAAGGAGGAGGGTTAGGCGTGGGGCTAGCGACTCCACCCTGTAAAAAGAAACTTGCTACGGAAACGACAACAAGGGAAAAAGCGACAACCGGCGCTGGGAGCGAAGCAGACCAGGAAACTGGACTTATGACGGATGGGGACCAAAGCCGCAAGGACGTCTCCACCCCGATAGTGGAACTCCTGACGCCAAAACGATGGATCAGAATTGGATGCTGGAACGTGCGAACGCTCTACCAGACTGGAAAGCTGGCGCAAGCAGTAAGTGAACTGAACCGCCACAAACTAACCCTCATGGGAGTAACAGAAGCAAGATGGACTGGTGCTGGCAGACAGAGGTTGAGCTCCGGAGAAGTCATCATCTGGTCTGGAAGAACAGACAACGAACACCGAGAAGGAGTTGCTGTCATCATCAATAAGAGCAAGGCCAACACCGTTCTACAGTGGAAACCTGTGAACGAGCGCCTGCTGTACGTCAGGATGAATTCCAAATACGCAAAGCTGTCTATTGTTGTGGGCTATGCACCGATAGACGACGCGGAAGAAGAGGATAAGGATGCATTCTACGACGCCCTCCAAGCTGTTTTGGAAGACATCCCTCGACATGACGTGCTGATGCTGATCGGTGACTTCAACGCTAAGGTCGGCTGCGACAATGAAGACAGAAAGAGGACCATGGGACGACATGGAGCGGGTGTGATCAACGACAACGGGGAGAGGCTGGTCAATTTCTGCGAGGAGAATGACTTAGTCATAGGAGGGACCCTGTTTGCGCATAGGGAGATCCACAAACTCACATGGAAATCACCAGACGGCAAGACCCAGAACCAGATCGACCACATCATCATTAATGGTCGCTGGAGGCACTCTCTGCAGGATGTGCGAGTGATGCGACATGCTGACATTGGCAGCGACCATAGTCTTCTGGTGGGGAAGGTGACATTGAAGCTTAGGAAAGTAAAGATAGGAGACACCAGAAATCAGCGCTACGACGTGGCCAAGTTGAAAGACCCAAAAGTGAAAGAAGAGTTTAGGTTGGCCCTCAGGAATAGATTTAGTGTTTTGGAAGATGAGACAGCGCTGACTATTGAAGATTTCAACAGAGCCATGAAGGAAACAGGAGGGGAAGTTTTAGGATACAGAAAGAGCAGGAAGACAGAGTGGATCTCAGAAGACACGTGGGCTCGCATAGAAGAGAGAAGACAGATCAAGAAGAAACTTTTGGATACCAAATCACCAAGACTGAAGGAAAGAATATCAAGAGAATACAGAGAGAAAGATCAAGCGGTGAAGACATCAGCGAGAAGAGACAAGAGAATGTACACAGAAAGGCTGGCAGAAGAAGCGGAGGCAGCTGCAAAACAGAGAGACATGAAGACAGTGTACCAGAACACCAAGAAGCTGAAGGGCGATTACGGGCAACACCACGACCTTCCAGTGAGAGCTGAAGATGGAACTCATGTCACAGTAGAGGAAGAGAAGCTGAAGAGATGGAAGCAACACTTCGAGTCCATCCTGAACCGCTCAGACCCACCAACCCTCACTGACATTCCTGAAGCGGAGGAGGACCTGGACATTAACCTCGGCAACATTACTATTGCGGAAGTCAAGCAGGCCATTCAAAAGCTGAAGAACGGGAAGGCACCTGGCGATGACGGAGTGTGCCCCGAGATGCTGAAAGTAGAAGATACGGTAACGCCGCAGCTTCTTTGTCAGATTTTTCAAAAGATCTGGGACACTGAGGAAGCGCCGAGCGATTGGAAGACCGGCACCATCGTCAAACTTCCGAAGAAAGGAGACCTGGGGAACTGTAACAACTGGCGAGGCATCACCTTACTATCCCTCACCAGCAAGATCTTCAGCCGCATTCTCCTTGAACGCATTACGACAGCAGTGAATGGCATCCTTCGCCGGGAGCAGGCAGGTTTTAGGAAAGGCAAGTCCTGCATTGACCATATTTTCGTACTGAGACAGATCCTTGAGCAGTCTAACGAATGGAATGGATCCCTCTATGTGGTCTTTGTAGACTTTGAGAAGGCCTTCGACAGTCTGCATCGAGACTCCCTTTGGAAAATCCTGCGATACTATGGAATCCCCCAGAAACTTGTCAACGTCATC